>JAJOZX010000570.1:1142500-1225000 GCA_023014485.1 Bathynomus jamesi | reverse complement strand
GGTTGCATTTGGTGGTGGTTTATTATATTTTTGTTGAAATAAACGCAAACTTTCTCCACAATTATTATAAGAAATAGCTGACGATACAAGGTACACCTTTTCTTCATTGCTATATTCCATCCTTACTGACATGGCACTGACTGGGCGTAGGGCCTTCCTGTTCTACCCTACGATCATTCCTGGCCTTGTATAGTGGCTTTGAAAAGTATCGCATACACTGCAGTAATATCATTAGAATTTATTTATTATTAACAAATTATTTATATGTATAAAATTCTAAAGGACTTTTCTTCCACCCTATATATATATATATATATATATATATATATATATATATATATTATATATTATAGATTGCTTGATAGATAGATAGATAGGTAGATAGGTAGATAGATTCAGTGACAAGACTTCTTCAGCGACACTTGCAGAAAAACATTAGTTTCTCTTTTTCACAAGAATTTCTTTTATGGACATACCTCACCCATTAGAAGAAGATGACGTCACAGCATACCCTCGGAGGCACCCTAGTCGCGATCAAGCCTCCATCGTGTGACGACAATTTTTAACGTCTTTGCTTGGACATATTTTGTCATTCCTATTTTAACCGTAAACACTCAAATTCATTTGCATAATTCTTTATATTCGATTTAATTAATGAGGCGCCGCATAATATAATCAATTAATCACAGAATTCAATCTCATTCGCTCAACTGTAACTTTTATTTGTGACTTTTATTAGTTAATTGTTTGTTTAACTGAAGGAAAATCCAAAGCGGATCATCAATTACTTTCCTTTATTAATCACACTCAGGACTTTGATCGAAAGATCAAGCAAACATTAATTGCTTTAATTAAGCTAATTACATTTATAATAAAAAATCCGTTTATCCCCTACTTCTTCACCAGTTTGTAATAGAGAATAAAAAATGTCCGTTGTCAGGGGAGACCGATCCTTATTACAAATTGTTTATTCTCGAAGGTCACTGTAAATGCTCGATGAGTAAATTGAAGTTATAATAGATCTTTCTTTAAGTTAGTGACCCTCTGCGTGAATTCTTTATCTTCCGCTTACTTCTGTACCCCCGATTTTTTGTGTATTTAATAATGAAATAGTTGGTTTGAATAGCTTTTAATCAATAAATTTAAGTCACATTTGGTTACAAGTTCAGTCTCGAATTTGAAATATAGTACGGTCAAGTTCAGGTTTTTGCTTAAACTAGTCTTAACATTAATTAAATAATTTAAGCTCAATCGTAGCCCATCCACTACATCCCTCGCAGTAGTTTAGGTTAACGACTCTCACTATTTCCTCAAACTCAAAATCTCATTCTCTCCAACTCAACATCTCAAACTCGAATCTCGAATCTAACTCAATAACTCAATAACTCTCAAATTTAGTTTTTTACGAGCAAACTCTCTCAAAGGCCTACTCAGAGAAATTCCAGCGCTACCCAGCCTTTCACTCATTCCCGACGAAGCGCCAGATCTATTCTGACGGGTCCGCTTCTTTTTTGTGCTCCATCCCTCCTACGAGTCCAAAACGCGCCGAGGCAAGCATTTAAGAACAAAGAAAAAAGTGGGGGAGGAGCGTCGCACGAGTCGATGACACTCGAGGTTTATCTCAAGGGCTGTTTTAAATATTGAAGATAAAACATGGGGTATTATGGGAAATCGAGTGGCTTGTGTATAACAAATTCGTTCCTTAAAAAAAAAAAAAAAAAAAAGAAGTAATGAGTTCCTGAGAGAACTTGAGGCCGAACGAAAGACTTCCATGGTCCGTGAATACAGAAAGATAAATGTTCCGTGAGCGGAAATGATTCGTAGTGGAGAGGCAATTCTCAAAACACGAATTTAGGTTACTTATGTCTATCCAGATACGTCAGAACTCGTAGTTACAATGAAAATATGAGAAATTCAATTGAACATTAACCTAGTTAAACTTGCTTACTATTTATAAATAAATTTAAAGTTGTCAAATCAAGAAGCTAAAAATTAAATTTACATAATAAATACTGTGAGTCAAACAACATATGCGGATTTATTCTGAAAATTACATTTGCAGAATAAATACTTTTAACTCTTTTTGAGGGTCTTCGGGCTTTCTTCAAAAGTTGCCCTATAGCCTCGTAACTTATTCCTGGGAAAAATGAAATGTGTATTGACTCACCGTATAATTAATATATAAGTAGAGGAAAGGGTAGGTTTTAGAAAAGAAATACACAGCAAGAAGATCACATTATACGGGGAAATTTTAATTTTTGAATGCCTTATAAGGGCAAAGCCTTTCCCTAAATTAAATAATCCGATGTGGAAACGGATCAGCCTTCAATATAGTGTCATTTTCCTTTATGTTAACATCATGAAAATTGCGTCTACCGGTTTAGGACGATTAATTCTTGTAACTTGGGGTGGAAAGTGCCTTCTTTAGGAGGAATAATTCCTACGACGAGTCACCTAACGAATCTTATAGTTTTCCAAAGGGATGACTAAATTAATTTTCATAAATCTCATAAATTTTATAAGTAAAAATGGAAAAACTTTTTTTTTTTTTTCTATACTAAAATTTAAATACTCAACCGAAAGACGAAAGTCTACTTTACGAGGGCCTACATTATTAGTTAACTGAATGAAATTATATGAATTTATACTTTGCAGTATAATTTAGTTATCAGGTACGGTCAGCAATTATTTCGAATGCAAGCTTTACCCGCATCGTCAGCATCTGATCGCTATTTACAGAAAGTTGCTTTCGAGAGACTTTCGCAATCTCACTTTATGACAAAATGATATCATAATGCTTCATAAGTTAATATGCTTTTAAAATAAACAAAGGAAAGCGATATAGCAGGGAGAAAATTTGAAATACACAGACGGAGAAACTTAATAGTTACATAGAGAGAGGTCATTTCAGTAAGGCTTGTAAATTGAACACTTATTGCTAATTATCAATTCGTTAAGCACTAATCACTGAAGGAAAATATTACTTATTTAATTAAATTAAACACTTATCATTAATTATTAGTTAGTTACGCACTAACTATCGAATGAAGTTATTACTTTAGCAATTCAATTCTACCATGCAAATTTAATTCAATAAATTAAACTACCTTCATTCGGTCGTTTTTTCGTAAGTATTAAAAAAAAAAAAACAAAGGGGCCAGATGGGAGAAATGGTTTAAGTCTTAATTGCAAGAATGCCCATTTCCTCGTAGCCAACGTTAGATGCTGATTCTGGCGTACGATATGACTGAATTGCTGGGACAATCTTCTGACGAAACTTGGGCTCGTCGGTGAAAAGCGAAATTCATGAGGGGGCTTCTTGGGGGCGTTGGTGATCTGGTCATCGGAATTTCTGGGAGGCCCGATGCAGGGATTTTAAACCTGGCAGTTGGTACCGGTGGAGGATCTCGGCGACAGCATCTCTTTCAGGTCGCAATTCCGATGACGGCGATTCCCAATGCGAAACCAAGGGTGAGGGCGGAGTAGGAGACGAAGGAGGTCGTTCCTTCGTCTGACTTCTTGAGGGTGACTCGTCGGAGGTATCGAGTCATATCCAGGAGGTCCATTCCTCGTGAAAAGGAAGCGTTGAAGTGGTGTAAGGCTTCTTTCGTAAACGAGGAGTTTACTATGTAAGTGATCTCGAAATCGGGCTTCAGACTGAGACGTGCGCTGAAAGTGTACGTGGGGCCTTGCCGAATTTGGGAGCCCAGTGGTTGGAAAAGGGACTCCGTGATTTGAGAAGGTTTGCGCCCCAACGTGTATGGCGCATAAGGTTTAAAAGGACGGGATCATAATTCAGGAGCAATTTCGTTAAGACAAAACAAAAATATTTTATATGAGCAATGATAAACAAAAAAATTTTTCTCGAAATCTTAATGAATTCTTTTTTATAAATTTTCCACTCGATTCTCTTAAACTCAAGGAATTTGAGAGCTGATTTGGACGCGCGAAACATGCTATCTCATCATATTATATTTCCAACCTATGCATTTATACCGACTGTTTTCGCGTGAATATTCCCTCGCCACCAATTTCTAAATCAGACGCCACGATATTAGAACGTGAAACATAATCTAAAACACTTTATAAACGATATGCGGTAAATGACTGAAAAATGTATGCTATATGAAAAAAAAAAATGAAATACGTATAATTATATGAACCTTATTAAATCCAAACCGGAATCATGCCTTTCAGTCAACTTTCGGAGGGGGGGGGGAAGATTAATTTGATTTTATATTAAGTGGTAAAAGATTTGTTAAAAGGAAAACATTTTTCTTTATTGTCCCGGGGAAGAGTTTAACCCATTTGTTCCCTTTGGTTAATTCGTGTGCGTGTCTTGTTTACTCGTTCGATCGTCTTCTAAACGTTAGCCGATAAGTTCATCTTCTAGACCAGCAATCAGGACTTTTAAATGAGTTCTGGTGGTCGACCTGCGTGTGACCGCAAACTATTCGTTTCGTCGTAACGACAGCGGAAACGGTGCGGTTCGTTCGTTATCTCCCCTTTCCTTTTCGTTTCGTGACTATAATTGCGTTTATTCTTCTGGCGTACGTAATTCATCTCGTTTGTTTCTTCTTTTTCGGTTGCAATTTCGGTCTCGTTTAATTTTCTCCTCTTTTGTCCAATATGGTCCTTAAGAAGGGTTTTTAATCCATTCCCTTCTTCGGGGTCTACTTTAGTATTTTTTACAAATTTTTGTACTTCCCTACTTTCCGGCTCTGCAGACTGAGGGGTTAACGAGAATTCGCTCGTCATTTCCGTGCTATAAATTTCCTCTGAAATTTCATCTTCAGACCATTTACGCTTATGGTTCATGACTTGATGGATCTCTTTTTACTCACTTCTTTCTTGGGTTCTTCGCCGTTGGAAGAGCATTCGTTTGGCGCGCTACAGGTTTTTTTTTCGCAATCGTAGTATCGTAAAACTTCTCCCGCCAGCTTTGTCCTTTCTCCCGTAACTTTAACTCTATCGTTGGCGGATTCATTTCGCATGATAACGGATACATTCCTTTCTTCGTTCACGCAAACTAGTTGCGGTTCTACCCTTAGGTTTAAAGGGGTTTCTCTCGCCTCTACGATTAGAGTGGATCCTCCTTCAACGGGGAAGGAGTCCGTACTTCTAAAATTGCTCCAGCTAAAGGGGCAATGGAAGTGGACCCTCGTACTAATGGGAGAGGGAGGTTGTTTACCTCTTTTCTCTCCGCGTTTTGGTCTTCTTGGTTAGGGGCTCCCATCATTTCGTACTCAAGGGATTTGTATCTCATTTATTAAGTCACAAACCCCGTGCCTTTACCTGCAATATGTATGAGGTTTACTCGGATGAAATCCGCCCCTAAAAAAAGTTTAATTTCCAGGCAATTCTTTAACGAGCAACGGAGTAAGATCATATTTCTCGCGCTCAATGCCTATTTTTGTTTCTATTTGTCCCATGGTGGTTAAGACTTCGTCATTTACCGCCTTACGGCTATGATTCGTAATTTCGACTTGGGGTCGAAATTCAAGAGTGTCAGTTGACCCTTTCTTTGTTAGACAGATATCGGTCCCTTCGTTCAAAAGTTCAAGGGACATCATGGGATCGTTTTCATTCATTATTTGTTGCTCTGCATTCTCCCTCACGCAACTTTCGTTTATTTTTACCCTGGTCGATTCCCAGGGGCAATCATTCGAGGGAGCTACTTCATTTATGTCTCTTTCGCTGAATTCTTTCATTTCCTGTATAGCCAGTCCATCCGCGTCCATTTTCACGGTGTTCTTCTCACTCGTTTTTATTTTTAATTTACTTTCGCAGTTTATATCGTCATTCACCAGATTCAAACTACTTCCGTTCCCACAATATAGACGCGAATCACTCTTCGTCATATGTCTCATACTTACGTCACATGAACACACGTCATCTCCGATTACCCATTTTGCTTCCGTTGGGGAATCAATTTCCCTTCGGTTTTTCGTGTTCTCATCTATCCCACTATCATTCATCGAGCTCTCAGATTTTAATTCTTGCTTTCCTTCCATTTCTCTCTCGCTTAATTCGAACATTTCATACATTTTTCTCTTACACTCCGTTATTGTTTTCACCGCGTCTGTGTCCTCCGACTGAATTTTTACCTCAAAGTCAAGGTCACTTTCTCTTTCCTCGCACTCGTTTTGAGGTCTGCCTAATGCAGACTCCGTTCTCAAGGTCAAATCACTCTGCAGACTCACTTCATCCTCTTGCCGCGTATATGCACTTTCAATATTGCTCGTTTCATTCTTTCATACATTTCATTCATCTCTTTCACTTCCTCACCTTTATCTCTTCTGTCCCAGTCCCTGCCTTTGTCTTCTTTTCTCCTTACCAATATCGACTTCAATTTAAGTTCTTTTGTCTTGTGTGTTGGCTCTTCCTCCTCCTAAATGACTCTCGACGGGGGAAAAGGTCCCTTTCGGTTGAGGGGTCCTTTCTTCGGGGCCACAGAGAATCATCTCGCCCTTTTTTCATTCTTTTTCTGGGCGTCTTCCACGGTTAGGTTCTCTTTCCTTATCGTATCTCCGATAGGGTGACGGACTTCGGTCCGTTCTTCTGTCGGGATACCTGCCTCCATTCCTGTCGGGGGAGGGGTAACCTCCGTTTCTCCTGTCGTAAGGGGAGTAGTCTCTGTCGTAAGGGGAATAGTCCCTTTTTCTTCGTTGTTCATAGGGTGACGGAGAGCGGTACCGATTCTCGTACCGATTCTCATGTCTGCAGTCGTATCTGGGGTTACCCTCATACCTGTTGTTGTATCTTGGGTTACCCTCATGCCTGATGTCGTATCTCGGGTTACCCTCATATCTGTTGTTATATCTGGGGTTACCCTCATACCTGTTGTCGTATCTTGGGTTACCCTCATACCTGTTATCATATCAGGGGTTACCATAGTTATCTCTCTTTCTCTCATACGGCGAGAAGTTCCGTCTTCTCGAATATTCGGAAGGGGAAGAGTACCTATTTCCTCTTCTTTCGTAATCTTCATACCGTCGTTCTCCTCTTGGGGTCCATTCCCTCCGGTGATCTCTTTCATTCTCTCGCCTATAACTCTCATCCCTTTCACGCACCCTTTCCCTCTCCTTCAATATCTTCACTTTTTCAATCAGGGTACTGAGGAGCTAGATGTTCCCTGTCCCCACATAGAAGACATCGAGCGTGCTTATACCCGGCATTTTTTGTATGGAATTTGGGTGCATTACTAGTGTTATACGGGACAATATTAACGTGTGGATTGGGGAAGCCTACATTGGGGGAATACAAGTGAGGATACCCTGGATAGAAAGGGGGAACATAGGGATGAGGGAAGTGTGTAGGGAGTGGTTGCTGATACATGGTTGGGACTGATTTCTTCTTGGCCAAGAGGCATGTTCTCGAATGAGATCGGCCAAAACTCGACCGAATTTGAATCGCTAAATTGTGCTAAAAATAGGTTCGGAACCGGATCAGTCTCAAACTCGAGTCTAGGGGAACCGATTGGAAGGAAAGGTACTCTATTTATATCAAAATTTTGGGGGAAAGAAATGAAGATTTCATGGGGTTAATTTAGGGGGACTGCCCGCTGTAGGGAGGCTCTCCACTCGTCCTCTAAAACCTCTCGCAACACAAGATGGGTCGCTTACCTCTCTTTCCGCGTTGGTGGGAAAATTTACTCCTCCTGCGGCTTGGCGTCCAGTACAAGTTACGATGTCGACTCGGCCTGAGCAGCAGCAGCCTACGCAGCGGTTCTCGATCGGGTGACCCTCACGTTGTCGTTCGTCGCTGTCTGTTGCGAGCTGGTAGCCCTCATATACACACTTGGAGAGCACTTTTTGTCATTCTTCACTTAGGTTTTTGGAGGGTGGTATCAGAAAAGGAAGATCCCACTTCTGACACCAGTTGTAATAAAAAAATCCGTTTATATCCTACTTCTTCACCAGTTTGTAATAGAGAATAAAAAATGTCCGTTGTCAGGGGAGACGGATCCTTATTACAAATTGTTTATTCTCGAAGGTCACTGCAAATGCTCGATGAGTAAATTGAAGTTATAATAGATCTTTTTTTAAGTTAGTGACCCTCTGCGTGAATTCTTTATCTTCCGCTTACTTCATTTGATAATGAAATAGTTGGTTTGAATAGCTTTTAATCAATAAATTTAAGTCACATTTGGTTACAAGTTCAGTCTCGAATTTGAAATATAGTACGGTCAAGTTCAGGTTTTTGCTTAAACTAGTCTTAACATTAATTAAATAATTTAAGCTCAATCGTTGCCCATCCACTTATCCCTCGCAGTAGTTTAGGTTAACGGCTCTCACTATTTCCTCAAACTCAAAATCTCATATTCTCTCAAACTCAACATCTCAAACTCGAATCTCGAATCTAACTCAATAACTCTCAAATTTAGTTTTTTACGAGCAAACTCTTTCAAAGGCCTACTCGGAGAAATTCCAGCGCTACCCAGCCTTTCACTCATTCCCGACGAAGCACCAGATCTATTCTGACGGGTCTGCTTCTGTTTTCGTGCTCCATCCCTCCTACGAGTCCAAAACGCGCCGAAGCAAGCATTTAAGAACAGAAAAAAGTGGGGGAGGAGCGTCGCACGAGTCGATAACACTCGAGGTTTATCTCAAGGGCTGTTTTAAATATTGAAGATAAAACATGGGGTATTATGGGAAATCGAGTGGCTTGTATATATATATATATATATATATAATATACACCTTATGAACCTTATGTTGTTTCGTACGTTGGTCTCTCTTCACAGGGAGGTCAAGCTGGTGGCCCCGACTCTAGGTCTGGCTTAGTGGAGGAGCGAGTTGCATTCTTGCGCTCTCCACCGTACAAAGCCAGGCACGCCCGGCTCATCTGGTACCGTCCTGAGCCAGGCATCCAGTCTTCTCTTGAAGACTTCAACTTTGACCCCGTTACGTTTCTGAGGTCCTTTGGAAGCTGGTTGAAAAGTCATGGCCCCTGACAACCAAGCTATTTTCCTTCAGATTTGAGGAGATCCCTTGTCGGGCCTTTAATTTGGGAACACTACACATTCTGCCTTTCCTATTTTCCAGTGTTGTTTGAATGGTAATTGGGTTTAGTTTTAGGTTTGGTTCCAGTTTTTCGAGCATTTTCAATATGTAGATTATGGTGTACCTCTCTCCTTCTTTCCAGGGAGTACAGATTTAGTTTACGTAGTCTTTCTCAGTAGTTGAGTTCTTTGCAGCCATCAATCTTGGCTGTGAAATGCCTTTGCGTTTCTTCTAGTTTATTAGTTTCTTCCTTTTTATATGGGGACGTCAAAACTGAGCAGTATTCAAGTTTTGGTATAATCAGTGTTTTTAGCAGGGGAATCATTACTGTCCTGTCCCTTCTCTTGAACGTTCTTTGTACCTGTCCGGCGACTCTTTTTGCTTTATTTATAGCTATCTGATTTTGTGTTTCCAATTTCGCATCATCTGTCATTATTATCCCGAGATCGATCGCTTTCGTGCTTCTCTGAATTTCCTGTCTATCTGGAGCATAATATGCAGTCTGTAAGTTCTTCTTTTCTACCATATCTCAGCTGAAATTTCTCGGTGTTAAATGAAATGTGTTGTCTTCTGACCATTTGTATATTTTGTTCGTGTCCCTCCGCAAGGCCTCCACGTCATGTACATCGCTGATTTTTCTGCTGATTTTTGTATCGTCTGCAAAGGATGTTACTATACTGTTGTTTACTCCGTTGTCTACATCTGTTAGTATGATAATGAACAGGAGTGGGGCCAGTACTGTCCCTTTTGGTACTGAACTGCGTACTTCCGATTCTGATGATGATATACCTTGAATTTTGACGACCTGCAGACGTTCTCTGAGGAAGTTGTAGATCCATTTTCCCACTTTGCCTGTTATTCCCATATATTTAATTTTATGTGCTGTTATACCATGGTCACATTTGTCGAAAGCTTTAGCAAAATCTGTGTAAATAACATTGTAGTTGTCATTGCCTTCCAATGCATCTAGGATATTGTTGTAGTGTTCTATTAGTTGTGATAGGTATGATCTACCTGATCAGAATCCATGCTGATTTTCGTTGAATTTTTTTCGTGTCTCCTGGAAGTCATAAATTTTCTCTCTAACTATTCTTTCAAATACTTTGATGAGGTGGGACGTCAATGACACTGGTCTATATATATATATATGAAATTAAGAATTCCATTAAACTTTCCTAAAATCCAATCCCATTCACTAAAAAAGTATTCCTATAAAAGGTTTGATTCCAACAATGTTATTCCCATTCCGTTTTTGACCCACGAGTGACAAATTCGCGAATGAGAATATCATAGGAGGAAATTCTTTAATTGGTCAATTCCCATTTTATACATTTCTCATTCTCATCTATGGCTTTCGTGCTTTAGTCTAGGTTAGGTTAGGAAATATTAACCATTCTCATTTGGCGCCTTTACCGCGAATAAGAATGACATTCTTCCTCAAATTCTGAAACTCATTTTTCAGATCTGGTTTCTTCACTTTGTGGATTCGCACTTTTGCTGACCGCGAATGGGAATGGGAATGAGAGTGAGTGGGAAATAATCCCTATAAATAATTTAGAATGCCGAGAATGCCAAAAAGGGGTTCATTAAACACTTCTCTATAATTAAATTTAAGTAATTAAAATTTTCTATTAATTTGTTATTTTACGATGTAATTAATGACGAGAGAGAGAGAGAGAGAGAGAGAGAGAGAGAGAGAGAGAGAGAGAGAGAGAGAGATATTCACAAAAATGAATAGATAATACGATGAATTGTTCTAAAGAACAAATGGGAAAATTGATCAATGAAATGCGAGAACGTGTTTCATCTTTACATTATGAAAAGGGAAAAGAAAACAACACAATTCTAAATATATTCAATAAATCTATTATTATTTATGGATTTTTATTATCAAATCAAAAAAACTATAGAAACATCCAACGTTTCTACTTTTTTACTCTAACTCTCTCTAACTCTCTCTCTCTCTCTATATATATAGAGGGTGTTCATAAAGTCACGCATCATAGGAACATAAGCAATGTCTATTTATTTATGTCTCCATCAGGCCAAATATGTTGAGGAACGTTCAAAGAAACCTGCTTTCTCGTTTACAAACATGTTTTGAGATTGGTGGGAATCATTTCGAACAAATAAATAAAACAAAATAAATAAATAAATGAAATAAATGTATTTTCCTCTGATGCGTGACTTTATGGACACCTACACCCTCGGTGGTGTAGTGGGCGCCTCGGTGGTGTAGTGGTGAGCGTCGCTGACTACGAATCCATCGGCCCCGGGTTCGAGACCCGATGGCAGCCGGTGCGCATCAAAACCCAGCTGTTCATCCTTCCACACAATAAAGAAAGTGGTTGGTAGATAAATGGGTACCCTGGGTGGCCTAGTGGTTAAGACGCTGGGCTGCTGATGGGGCGTGATTCGGATTCCACGTTAAACTGTAGGTCTAAGGTGGAGTGAAAAGCTTGACCTTCGTCAGAATGAACAATTCCGGCGGAAGCTAACCAAAGGTGTGTATATATATATATATATATATATATACTGTATATATATATATATATATACTGTATATATATATACAATATATATATATATATATATGCTGCAAATCCACAAACCTTGTGCGTTTGCATCATTCATTCATTTCACGTGTTTAATTGTGAAATTCATCCCATATATACACTCCTTTGGTTAGTTTCCGCCCGAATTGTTCATTCTGACGAAGGTCAAGTCCTTTTCACTCCACCTTAGACCTACAGTTTAACGTGGAATCCGAACCATGCCCCATCAGCAGCCGAGCGTCTTAACCACTTGGCCACCTAGGGTACCCATTTATCTACCAACCACTTTCGTTATTGTGTGGATGGATGAACAGCTGGGTTTTGCTGCGTGACGGCTGCCGTCGGGTCTCAAACCCAGGGCCGATGGATTCGTAGTCACGCTAACCACTACACCACCGAGGCGCATATATATATATATATATATATATATATATATATGTATATGTATGTGTGTGTGTGTGTGTAGATACGTAGATATTGTTTTGTATATGTCATTGGTGATCATTATAGGATTTCAATATTTCAATGTATGACGACTTTGGTAGTATAATTGAAATACTTAAATTCGAAATCAGTGTGATTTCAAATTGTCTTAAAGCGGAAGGTCTGCGATATCGATTCAGCTCCGACATGACACTCTTTCCACCGGAAACGAGAACAAAACCAACCTCCCATTCATAAACACGAATTATTAGCACCATCAGACGTTTTGGAAAAAGCTGTTCCCATCATCACTGATTATTATTATTATTACTATTATTATTTCAACTCTTTTATAACTCTTATAACACTGTGCAACAATTTTATGTTTATGTTGATTTTTCGATCTTTTCTATGTTTCGGCCACGCTCATTATGGATTTGGCATCGGTTTTGCTCGGAAAACTAGTTTTTATGATATGGTCAAATTTAGAAATCTTACTTTTTCGCCATTTTTAAGGCATTTTTCTGAGATAGCAAAAGTAATTTCAAGTGCAAAATTCAAAATGTCCCCAAAACTGGGGTTTATTACTCATGTTTTTATTGGTTAAGGCCCATTATTAAATATTTGTACTCATTTGGTTTCTTATTTCTGTTTATAAAATGTTTATTTATTTATTTTTCAGATATTTGAATTAGAATTATATGGTGATGGCTACCAATCGGCCCTGCAGATTCATTTTGTTATGTTTGCGGCCATTACATCAATCCAAAACAAGTAAAGCACAAAATTGACACAGGAACAAAGTTTTGTACAGCATATCACGCTTACTTTGGCATGCTCATGGGCGATCAAGAAATCATGGGAACCTCACTTTTGCTAAGGACGATGCCGTTCCACATTAGAAGGATGGCTGCGAGGTACCAGAAAAGGGATGCCATTTGCTATTCCTCGCATTTGGAAGGAGGAAACCAATCATCACGATGATTGCTACTTCTGCATGGTAGACATTTCACTCTACAAGAGAGATAAAGGTCGAAAAATGTCCTATATCCAAATAGCCCATCTTCTATTGCCCCAGTCCCCCATAATGAAGATTTACCCGTTCCATGCCCACCCACCATGGAGGAAATAGAAGAAACGCCTTTAATATCCTCCGATGAAGATGAAGATGCTGACTTCGAGGCGAGCTCCAATACGTCACCCCATTTCCCCAACCAGAAAGACGTAGACGACCTAGTCAGGGATATGAACCTTACGAAAACCAATGCAGAAATTATGACGTCCCGCCTTAAAGAGTAGAATCTTTTGGTCCCAACTGTCAAGATCTCTTTCTACAGGAATAGGCATTTGCGATACGCTTCTTTCTATTCCTGTTTTGCATCGAGCTCTCTTTGCTACTGCTGTGATGTGAATGGCCTTTTTGCTGAGATAGGAATTGAATACAGCCCTACTGATTGGCGTTTGTTTATTGATGGTTCAACTAGAAGTTTAAAAGACGTCCTACTACATAATGGAAACATGTTTCCATCTATTCCTGTGGCTCATTCGGTTCAATTGAAGGAAGAATATGAAAATGTAAAGCAGTTGCCAGACAAAATAAACTACAGTGAACATAGATGGGATGTATGTGGAGACTTCAAAATGCTAGGATTCCTGCTTAGATTACGGGGCGGTTGCACTAAATATTTGTGTTTCCTCTGCCTTTGGGACAGCAGAGTAGATGGTGAGCACTTTGTCAGAAAGGAATGGCCCGTGAGAAATGAACTTAATCTAGGAAAACACAATGTTCTTAACGAAGTTCTTGTTCCAACAGACAAAATTTTGCTACCCATGCTGCATATCAAGCTTGGTCTTATTAAACAATTCATCAAAGCTTTGGATGCTGAAAGTGATGCTCTTCATCATATACGTTCAATGTTTCCCAAACTTTCTGAAGCTAAAATCAAGGGAGGCATATTTGTTTGACCTCAAGTCAGACGCATGCATGCTGAAAGTGATGCTCTTTATCATATACGTTCAATGTTTCCCAAACTTTCTGAAGCTAAAATCAAGGGAGGCATATTTGTTTGACCTCAAGTCAGACGCATGTTAGCATCTAAAGAGTTAGAAGAAAAAATGACAACTCTTGAAAAAAATGCTTGCCAGTCATTTCGGCTTGTAGTCCATGGACTTTTAGGTAACAAGAAGAACGACAACTGCAAAGAGCTAGTAGAAAATCTACTGAAACACTTTCAAAGGTTAGGTTGTAGAATGTCCCTAAAGTTACACTATCTGGACTCGCATTTAGAATTCTTCAGACCAAATTTGGGTGACGTAAGTGAAGAACATGGTGAACGTTTTCACCAAGATATCCAAACCATGGAGAGGAGATATCAGGGAAAATGGGACGAAACTATGATGTGGGAGTATATCTGGTGTTTAATACGAGATAATTCACGGGACTACAAGAGAAAAAGTCGGTCAAATGTACATTTTTAAGCATTATCCGTTTAGATTTGTGAGCATATTTGTGTGCATATTATATTGGGTGCATTATATATACACATTACATACGCATTATATATGCACATTATATATACATTATATACACACATTATATATCTTTAAATATGAAATATATTTATTTTCCTTTCCTTTTCTCCATTGTGATTTTGCTCTCTGATAAGCCACTAGGTACAAAAAATAGATTATGGTTTTCAGAAGAAAATAGAGTTTTCACGAGGAAACTAATGCGATTTTTTAATTCAGCGCACCCAAAAAACATGAAGAAACACCAAAAAAAAATAAGATAAACACAAATTTTCCAAAATTTTGTTACATAGTGAATTTGTTAATAATATTCATGATGGGAATGTGTTCTCCGAAAGATTTTCATGTTCATAAAACTTATTTACATCTGTGATCCTGTAAACAAAATCTTGTCTCTAATGCTCTTCACCTCGAAACCAGTTCTAGTTGAAAGTTTATATTTTTTATGCAGGCAGGAGGGGCCAAGGGCGAATGCCCAGAAAAAGGCCCCCCCCTCATATAAGAAGAATAGAACCTAAATTACTCTCCAAAATTTTCGAGATGCCTGGACACTCTGCGTTTGAAGATGGGAGGTCATAGACAGGAGGAAAGATGGCTTGAGGAAGTCTGGTACGGCGTGCTCTCTTTAAAGGAGGAGGCATGCAGTTAGAGAGTTCAGAAAAGCAGTGTCCGTTATAATAGCGATAGTAAAGAGAGAGTGAGGCAACATTGTGGCGAAAAGAGAGGGATTGAAGACAGTCAGTAACAGGTGGGGAATTGATGAGACGAAAAGTCTTTGATTTCACCCGGTCAAGTAGAGCTGTATGGGTTGAGCCACCCCACACATGAGAAGCGTACTCCATACAGGAGCGGACAAGACCCCTGTACATAGACAGCAACTGAGTGAAGTGAAGGAACTGTGGAGCCGGTACAGCACACCTAACCTATTAAAAGCTGTATATGTGATCTTTACAGTGAAGAGAAAAGGAAAAAAAAACAAGAATGTTAAGAAAAGAGGAAGGAGTGTGTCGTGCATTGTTGAAAGTAAGGGGATAGTCGTGTGGAAGATTGTGACGAGTAGACAGGGGCATTGAAAGCCATAAAGTTTTCTCTGCCCCACTCAGAGATAGTAGAAAGATTAGAGGTCAGGTGCACCATAGCCGTCCTACACGAATCACGGAGTGACTGTTGAAAGGGACACTTTGTGAAGTGGGTGGAGAAGTGAAGAGTGGAATCATAAGTATATGAATGGATAGGAAAGAACGTACGACTTAAAGGTTCATTAATAAATAAAAGGAAGAGAGTGGATAACAGGAGACAGCCCTGACGAGCACCACTATTAATATTGTAGCTTTAGGAGAAGAACAGTGACCATCTATAACCGCAGCTATAGATCGGCCAGAAAGGAAATTAGAGATGAAGGCACATACATATAGAGGGATAGAAACCGAAGGAGGGCAGTTTGGAAATGAAGAATTTGTGTCAGACTCCATCAAAGCTTTTGATATGTTTAGCGCAATAGCAAAGGTTTTACCGAAATCACTAAAGGACGATGACCAAGAGTCAGAGAGATATGCAAGAAAATCGCCAGTAGAGCTCCCTTGCGGAACCCATACTGATGATCTGAAAGAAGATTATGAGAAGAGAGATGTTTAAGAATCTTCCTATTAAGGATATATTAAAAAACTTTGAAAGGCAAGAAATCAAAGCAATTGGACGATGGTTGGAGTGTTGAAAGCGGTCACCTTCTTTGGGAGAAGCTGAATAAAAGCGAATTTCCAGCAGCAAGGAAAAGTATCGGATGAAAGACAAAGACGAAAGAGTTTTCTAGGCAGGGTGTGAGCACAGAAGCACAGTTCTTGAGAACAACAGGAACAACACCATACAGGAGGAATACCGTACGCCTTCCTAGAGTTGATCCCAGATAGGACAGAAAGAACATCTTCGGAAAAGATTCTAATTTCAGACATAATAAAGTCAGAGGGAGGAGGAGACGGAGGAACAGCATCCGAATTATCCATGGTTGAGTTCGAGGGGAAATTTTATATGCAGGTAATTTATATATATATATATATATATATATATACCTCGGTGGTGTAGTGGTTAGCGTCGCTGACTACGAATCCATCGGCCCAGGGTTCGAGACCCGATGGCAGCCGGCGCGCAGCAAAACCCAGCTGTTCATCCATCCACACAATAAAGAAAGTGGTTGGTAGATAAAAGGGTACCCTAGTTGGCCTAGTGGTTAAGACGCTAGGCTGCTGATGGGGGCGTGGTTCGGATTCCACGTTAAACTGTAGGTCTAAGGTGGAGTGAAAAGCTTGACCTTCGTCAGAATGAACAATTCGGGCGGAAGCTAACCAAAGGTGTATATATATATATATATATATATATATAATAATATATACGCACACACACACAATATATATATATATATATATATATATATATATATATATATATATATATATAATTATGCGGGTTGCTTCTACAGAGCTTCAATTTAATATTTAAGAGAAATCCAATGACAAGGAGAAATGTAAATGCCATGAAAAGTCTTCTTTATTGCGCAACGTTTCGAGCAATACGCTCATCTTCAGGCTGTTTAATAACAATGTGAAATTAAAATCAATATTGAATGAAAAACAAAACAGAAAATTTCTATAACCTATTCGTAAAGACAAATTTTAAAAGACTGAGAAAAGGGTTAAATTCTAAGTTATACAGATTACATATACAAATTAAGAAGTTATTTTTAAATACATGTAGTAAATGTGAAATTAATACACTGGAAAAATTACCAATAGTACACTGGAACAATGGAGCTATCTACCTTACACAGCAGTATCCGAGGCCGACTAATTTGAGCAGAGGCAGAGGCAATGAACGGGAAACACGAAAGATGGCGAGGGAGATAGGGGAAGGAGGGATTATAAGGAATTGGGGAAGGAGGAGGGATCATAGCAAATTGAGAGGGACGGACGATGAGTCAACATTCAGACTAGGGGACAATGCTTTAATGAAAAGGGATTCTAAAATTCTTAGTGAGTTGGGACAAGTATTACAACCAAGAATTTTAAAATTGTCTAAAGTGACATCAATTTTGCATTTAATGCTATGTTCACGAATACTGGAGGCTTCCTTAGTTTTTAAAATTTTACCTGTTCGGCCACTTATTCCCATATGCGAATAAAATCTAGCCCTGAGAGAGCGAACAGTGCTGCCGATGTAATTCCCAAGGAGACACCTGGGGCAGGTAAATAAATATACAACACCGCTACGCAACGAGTCAGGGGTTCGATCCTTCGCTGAGAAAAAGCTACCTAAAGACGTTTTATTAATAAATACGATGCGGAAATCAGTATGATAAAAAAATTTCCTTAACAATTTTGTAAATTTAAGCTTAAATTCCTTATTCAAGGGACCCATTTCAGGTACCAAGAAATATTTTATATCCTTCGGCACAGTAATACATGGAAGTTGAGGGCTATAAACATTATTTAAGAAGGATCTAATTAGTTTGTCTACTATTGAACAGGAAAACTATTATTAGTAAAGTATGATCTTAGATTATTAAATTCATCATTAAGTAAGGTAAAATTAGAGGTCAAATTATATCCTCTGAACAGGAGAGTTTTAATACAAGACATCTTATAGTTGAAATCAGTAAAACTAAAAAAAATTCATGCCCAAACCAGTGAAAGTGGGTTTCCTATAAACTGATGTAGTAATAGAATCACCGTTTTTCGAAATTAAAAGATCTAAGAAGGGGAGGGAGCCATTTTGCTCAGTTTCCATTGTATACGTTATATTGGGGTGCAAAGAATTTAGGAAGTTAAAGAATTGTTGCGCTTGTACCGCATTATCAAAGACTGCTATCGAATCATCAACGAAGCGTCGATAGAAAATTGGCTTGAGATGAGTGGGAGATTGTCTAAAAATTGCACTTTCTAAATGAGTCATAAAAAAGTCAGCTGCTAACGGTCCGACTGGTGATCCCATCCCTACCCCATCAATTTGTTGGTATAACTACTCTTAAAAATACCTTGTCGTTGTTGGACTATTTATTAATAATTTCTCTTGTACAACGTGAACTAGAAAAATTTCACTCTACCATCTTGGAAACACATGAACGTAAGTTAAAGGCTTTGGGAATGAATTCACCAAATTTTTTCAATTCAGAGAAGTAATTTCGAATCTTTCTAGTTACACACTCTCCCCTCGGGAAAAGTTTTTACTGTCACTTGGTTTGCAATTTAAGCTTCCGTTGTTTCAAATATATAAGCCTTCGTTTTTTCTTTACTTTGAAAAATTTTTCAATGGCTTGAAAAATGTTCCCCATGTGGGGGATTTCAATAATTTCAAATGTCAGTTCTCATATTTAACTCAAGAATTTTTCTAAAACTTAGAAATCTTAAATTTCAATCTTTCATATTTAGGAAGAGTGATTTGCAGTGTATTAAGAATTTGGCAAAGAACCAGGAGATTGTTGTGACTAGACCAGACAAGGGTAACGGAGTGGTTATTTTGAATAAATCGGACTACATAAACAAAACTAATGAAATCCTAAGTGATCTTACTAAATTCAAACAAATTCTAGAACCTGTAAATAAAGTCATTGTAAGGTTAGAAGACCAGGTTAATAGATTTCTGTCACGACTAAAGTCCTTAAAGATAATAAAAAATGATACTTACACTCAGTTGTTCGCATCTGGTGCTAATCTTGCTCAATTATACTGTCTGCCTAAAATCCATAAAGCTGGAACACCTCTCCGTCCTATTTTAGCTTCGTATAACTTACCCACTTTTCAATTGGCAAAATTTGTTGTTCGTCTCCTGTCCCCCTTTGCGAAAAATGTTTACACTATAAATAACTCGTTTGAATTCCAAAAAGAACTCCTGGGTAAAAACTTCGATTCAAAAAAGTTTTTGTCAGTTTTGATGTAAAGTCACTTTTCACAAATGTACCTGTATCTGAAACTATTGCCATTATTTTAGATAGGGTTTTTAGCTCAGTTGATAATTTTCATGGTTTTTCATTGTCTCATTTGAAGGAACTTTTAGAATTGGTCTTCAAACAATGCTATTTCACTTTCAACAATAAGGTTTACCAACAAATTGATGGGGTAGGGATGGGATCACCAGTCGGACCGTTAGCAGCTGACTTTTTTATGACTCATTAGAAAGTGCAATTTTTAGACAATCTCCCACTCATCTCAAGCCAATTTCTATCGACGCTTCGTTGATGATTCGATAGCAGTCTTTGATAATGCGGTACAAGCGCAACAATTCTTTAACTTCCTAAATTCTTTGCACCCCAATATAACGTATACAATGGAAACTGAGCAAAATGGCTCCCTCCCCTTCTTAGATCTTTTAATTTCGAAAAACGGTGATTCTATTACTACATCAGTTTATAGGAAACCCACTTTCACTGGTTTGGGCATGAATTTTTTTAGTTTTACTGATTTCAACTATAAGATGTCTTGTATTAAAACTCTCCTGTTCAGAGGATATAAATTGATGGGGTAGGGATGGGATCACCAGTCGGACCGTTAGCAGCTGACTTTTTTATGACTCATTTAGAAAGTGCAATTTTTAGACAATCTCCCACTCATCTCAAGCCAATTTTCTATCGACGCTTCGTTGATGATTCGATAGCAGTCTTTGATAATGCGGTACAAGCGCAACAATTCTTTAACTTCCTAAATTCTTTGCACCCCAATATAACGTATACAATGGAAACTGAGCAAAATGGCTCCCTCCCCTTCTTAGATCTTTTAATTTCGAAAAACGGTGATTCTATTACTACATCAGTTTATAGGAAACCCACTTTCACTGGTTTGGGCATGAATTTTTTTAGTTTTACTGATTTCAACTATAAGATGTCTTGTATTAAAACTCTCCTGTTCAGAGGATATAATTTGACCTCTAATTTTACCTTACTTAATGATGAATTTAATAATCTAAGATCATACTTTACTAATAATAGTTTTCCTGTTCAATATGTAGACAAACTAATTAGATCCTTCTTAAATAATGTTTATAGCCCTCAACTTCCATGTATTACTGTGCCGAAGGATATAAAATATTTCTTGGTACCTGAAATGGGTCCCTTGAATAAGGAATTTAAGCTTAAATTTACAAAATTGTTAAGGAAATTTTTTTATCATACTGATT
This sequence comes from Bathynomus jamesi, assembly GCA_023014485.1. NCBI lineage: Eukaryota > Metazoa > Arthropoda > Malacostraca > Isopoda > Cirolanidae > Bathynomus > Bathynomus jamesi. The sequence goes on along the minus strand of JAJOZX010000570.1, from coordinate 1,204,329 downwards.
TCCGCATCGTATTTATTAATAAAACGTCTTTAGGTAGCTTTTTCTCAGCGAAGGATCGAACCCCTGACTCGTTGCGTAGCGGTGTTGTATATTTATTTACCTGCCCCAGGTGTCTCCTTGGGAATTACATCGGCAGCACTGTTCGCTCTCTCAGGGCTAGATTTTATTCGCATATGGGAATAAGTGGCCGAACAGGTAAAATTTTAAAAACTAAGGAAGCCTCCAGTATTCGTGAACATAGCATTAAATGCAAAATTGATGTCACTTTAGACAATTTTAAAATTCTTGGTTGTAATACTTGTCCCAACTCACTAAGAATTTTAGAATCCCTTTTCATTAAAGCATTGTCCCCTAGTCTGAATGTTGACTCATCGTCCGTCCCTCTCAATTTGCTATGATCCCTCCTCCTTCCCCAATTCCTTATAATCCCTCCTTCCCCTATCTCCCTCGCCATCTTTCGTGTTTCCCGTTCATTGCCTCTGCCTCTGCTCAAATTAGTCGGCCTCGGATACTGCTGTGTAAGGTAGATAGCTCCATTGTTCCAGTGTACTATTGGTAATTTTTCCAGTGTATTAATTTCACATTTACTACATGTATTTAAAAATAACTTCTTAATTTGTATATGTAAATCTGTATAACTTAGAATTTAACCCTCTTTTCTCAGTCTTTTAAAATTTGTCTTTACGAATAGGTTATAGAAATTTTCTGTTTTGTTTTTCATTCAATATTGATTTTAATTTCACATTGTTATTAAACAGCCTGAAGATGAGCGTATTGCTCGAAACGTTGCGCAATAAAGAAGACTTTTCATGGCATTTACATTTCTCCTTGTCATTGGATTTCTCTTAAATATATATATATATATATATATATATATAGTTCAGACACACGAGTAAAACAAGTGTTTTGTTTTCATGTTTCGAAAAAAACTGGTATAAAATTCAAATTTTTATGCACGGCTGAAAACAGGTCGGGACATAAATAGAGAGACAATGTTTGTTGCCAAAAATCTTCCGGATATTTTGATAATTAATTTCCGGTAAATTTTCTGGTTTGGTGCAACATACAAGAGACGCGCACGTCAGACTTCTTTTGTTTTTGTTCAGTCTTATTTTTAGAATTTTATTATCTCATTTTGAATCACAGCAATACTTTTCTTGCTTCTGCGATAGACAGACATAAAAATAGATAAATAATTTAAAACAGAGAAAAATTTATCTCTTACAAAATTTATATCAGAAACTCTTTCAATGATATATATACACACACACACACACACACACACACACACACACCACACACATATATATATATATATATATATATATATATATATATATATATATATATATATATGTATTTCTACCTCGTGGTGTACGGACGTTTTGTTTCCGCTCTGTGTAATATCAAAATAACCAGTGTTTATAAGTTCAGCCATAAATTCTATTTTATACCAGTGTGTGTATTTAATACCAGTGAATTCGCGATAATAAATTATTAAATGAAAGCCGGTGGCATATAGCTTGCACAACGAAGAAACATCAAATTGAAATATAAATTTAAAACACTTCGAACGGAAAAACAGCTCTGAGATTGTACACTAGGCCTAAGAGGGAAAAAGGTCAGTGCCATAAAAACGAAGGTCGAGTGATCGAAAGAAATTTGAGAAGCGAGGAGAAAAAAAAAAAAGGAAAATAAAGGAGGAAATAAAGGAGAAAATGGCCAAACATTCGAAGAAATGTGTAAATTGCGGAAAAATCAGAAAATTGAATAAAGCCGGATTATGTGTAATGGAATGTGCCGCATATCAACTTTGCGATTGCAAAAACGAAGCAGACCAGACCTCGGGCTTAAACTGCATTCTGTGCAATACCTTTAAGCAATACGAATGCATGAACTTAGATAGAAAAGACAGGAAAATGGTAAATAGAATAAATAACAAAATCATAGGACTTTGTGGTTTCTTATGCGTCAAATGCATGAAAAAAATAAAATTAGTACAGAGGGGAACAGAAAATGTTGAAATAGAAGAATCAAGTACAGCAGCTCTACCGACAGAAAAACATGAAACAGAAAACGCCTACACAACCGAGAAGGAAAAAGAACACACACTACAGGGAGGGGCGAAAGCAGCCTCAGAAAAAGAGGTACCCACGGCAGAAGAGGGAGATACGAAATACACACCAAAGAAAACAACCCCACTGAGTAGGGAAGAAGTGGTGGCGAAGCAGAAGAAGGAAATCGAATCACATAAGACACAGAGGGAATTTAAACGACGAGCCATATGCGAATATTACAAAATAGGTGCGTGCAAATATGGCTCAAACTGCATATACAATCACCCGACAAAATGCTTCTATATGATGAGGAATGGGAAGTGCAAGTACGGACCAAACTGCAACTTTTTTCACCCTCGTATGTGCAGACAGTCAATTACTGAGAAAAAATGCCTGAATATAGAGTGCCCGTTTTTTCACATAAAGGGTATGCAAAGAAGAGAACGGGAAAGAACAGATCATATTCGACATAGAAGAAATAGCAAGAGTAATGAAACATATTTTTTAGAAGAAATGAGAATAATAAAAGCTCAGCTTGCCCTTCTAACAAGGAGAGACAGAACGCCGCAAACATATGCACCACAACATTACTCACATCACCCCCCTATTCAACACCACCCACCAATAATACAAAAACAACAGTGGTATCACGGGCCGCAACCCCAATACTCCCAAATGCAGCTGCCCAACCAATAACACCAAACAGGAACCGACATCGACCAGGAAACGACCATCACTTAAGAAAATCGAACACGAAGATTAGAAGAAACCTGGTAAATGTATTATACACAAATATAAAAGGCCTCTATACGGACCATGCAGACTGCAAATTACAATACTTGCAAAATTTAGCTACGGAAACCAGCATAGATATCATATGCCTAACGGAAACACACTTACATAAGTGCGAAAAAGGCTGTGAAAACTGCATCGAGAATACTGAAATAGCATTGCTGGACTACAACATATACAGAGCAGATAGAGTGGCTAGACGAGGAGGAGGGTGTTGTATCTACGTGAAAAACACTTACACATGTGAAGTGAGGGTAAAGAAATCAAACAGCACAGTTGAAGTTATTATATTAGAAGTAAAAGAACTGAACCTAACCATTATGAACATCTACAGACCACCAAACACCACAAAAAGTGAATTCCAATTTGCTACAAATGAAATAGAAAACATATTAAAATTACTTGACACTCCAGCAACAAATATTCTAATTTTCAGAGATTTTAATTTCCCATTCATATCATGGAAGAAAAATGACGAAGTTATATATGTTGAGAAGTTTCATGGCAACATTACTAAAGATGACAGAACCCAAGCAACAATGCTATTAGATATTATGGAACATTACGCCCTTACCCAGGAAATCTGTGAAGCCACGAGAAAGGAGAACGTTTTGGATTTAATGAGGACAAATAACAACGAGATAATAATAAATATAAAAGTAACGCGCACAAAGTTCTCCGACCATAACCTCATCGATATACAATTGAAGTTAGCACTCAGAGGTCCGAAAACGCATCCCAGAGAGGCAGATGGAATATTTGAAGGCTTAAACATAAATTCAAAGAAAGTAAATTGGGAAAACGTAAATAAAGATTTAAAGGAGGTCAATTGGGAATTGCTACTACACGAGAAGACTCCACAAGAAATACTGTGTATAATAGAGACGGAAACCAAACCTATAATACTGAAACATATTCCAGAGAAACAGGAAAGAAAACGTAGCAAGCTCGAGAGGAAAATCAGGACTCTATTCAGGCAACGAAGACAAACCGTAAAACATCTCCACAGATGCAGAACTGATGCAAAGAGACTCAAACAAGAGAAGAAACTTGGCGAAATAGAAATGGACCTAAAGCAAACATTCATACATAAGACAAACGAGGAGGAAAACAAGGTAGCAGAAAACATAAAAAATAACCCAAAATACTTCTACAGTTTTGCGAAAAGGAAAATGCAGTGTAGAGAGAGTATTGGACCGTTGATAGACGGGGAGGACGAATACACAAATGACCCGAAAGAAATAAGTGAACTGCTTAGGGAACAATTTAAATCTGTGTTTAGCACCCCGAAGTCCGAGATGGAAGTGGAAAACCCAGACGAGTTTTTCGACATTGAAACAGATCAACCAAGAACAAATCCCGGCACAAACCTATTAATGGACTTCGAGTTCACGGAAGGAGATGTAATTACGGCCTTATCACAGATGCGAGACAATTCAGCGCCAGGGCCAGACACATGGAGTGCCACATTTCTGAAGAAATGCAGAGAGAGTATTGCAAAACCGCTATACTTACTATGGAGGAAATCACTCGACACAGGACAAATTCCACTCCCCTTAAAGAACGCGAGCATTGCCCCCCTATTTAAGGGTGGTAACAGAGCAATGCCCAAAAATTATCGGCCAGTGGCTCTCACCTCACACCTTATAAAGTGTTTTGAACGCATAATTAGAGCCAAAACTACCTACTACTTAACACTTTTAGTGATTCAAATAATTTCTTAAGTGGTCAACCACCACTTAAAAGAGAGCTTTTTTTAAGTTTTACTTTTCAAGTTTTCGGGACATTTAAGCTTTTTATGAGGCAAAATGGTTGGAGAAACTTCTCCTCATTGCCTCGTTCCTACTGTTAAATATGGAGGGGCCAACATCATGGTACTGGATTGCATGTCGGCATCAGGGGTGGGGAAACTGTTTTCGTGATAAAGGAGGATGAATTCTCAGACATACACAAGCAAGTTACAACAAGTTTTGAAGCTATCTGTGTAGAAACTATTCCACGATACCGATCGCAAAAGTGTTTTGTTTCAAAAAGATAATGCCTCACGCGTTAACCTCACGCGTTAACAGGAATTTGCAAACAATTGGGTAACCCTAAGGGACTGACCCCATCAATCCCCGATTTCAACCCCACTGAACATCTATGAGTTAGTTTGGGTAAATGTGTTCGGGAGAGCAGGTGTTCGTCCAAAAGTAACCTTCACTCAAAACTGTTGAAAAAATAGACTAAAAACACGAAGGAAATTTGTTCGCGTCTTGTCACCAGTTTAAGAAAAAAGGTTCCATCAGTCAAAACAACAAACGGACGTTGTACAAAATATTAAATTAGTTGCAATAAACATAATATTATCATTACCATTTATTTTTTCCCTTATTACTATTCAAATGTACCTATAATGACAAATAATGGGAGTGCCTAATAATTTTTCCCTAGGCCATATATATATATATATATATATTATATATATATATATAGTACCTTGGTTAACTTGGTTTTGCTTCCGCCAGAATTGTTCATTCTGACGAAGGTGAAGCTAGTCACTCCACCTTAGACCTACAATTTAACGTGGAATCCGAACCATGCCTCACCGCATCACCAGCAGCCCAGCGTCTTAACCACTAGGCTACTCAGGGTACCCATTTATCTACCAACCAATTTTTTTTATTGCGTTTAAGGATGAACAACTGGGTTTTAGTGCGCGCCCCCTGTCTTCACCGGATCTCGATCCTGGGGCCGATGGATTCGTAGTCAACGACGCTAACCACTACACAACCGAGGCGCATATATATATATATATATATATATATATATGCAAAGAAGAGAGAGAGAAAGTCGTATTTTGGGTATTAATCTTATTTTTTTTATTAATTTACACCATTAAGACGAAAAATGAGGAGATTTGTCTCATTTGTAGACGTTTGAAGTCGCCAAAAAAGCCGCCCAAAAACGGAGAAAATATCTCCAAAATAACGTAATTGGGCTATTTCTAGCCTAACAAGTGAGTCGAAAGCGAAAGCGAAAGTAGTGTGAACGGAAAATTAATGGCAATAAATGGCACCTGTTTTGGCACCCAGAGGGCGAATACTCCTAAAAAGAAGTTATTAAAATTCAAGCGGTGAAAGATATAGAAACGAAATCCATTCGAAATTTTTTTTTAAATTTTTTGGACATTTTATGTTTTAAAAGGACAATTTAGTCGACGTCCGTGAATTAGGAGGCTTCATAATTTAATGTCATACATACATACATACACACACACACACACTTAACTATATATATATATAATATTTAGGAGAAATCCAATGACAAGGAGAAATGTAAATGCCATGAAAAGTCTTCTTTAATGCGCAACGTTTCGAGCAATACGCTCATCTTCAGGCTGTATAATAACATGTGAAATTAAAATCAATAATTGAATGAAAAACAAGAAAGAAAATTTCTATAACCTATTCATAAAGGCAAATTTTAAAAGACTGAGAAAAGAGGGTTAAATTCTAAGTTATACAGATTTACATATAAAAATTAAGAAGCTATTTTTAAATACATGTAGTAAATGTGAAATTAATACACTGGAAAAATTAACAATAGTACACTGGAATAATGAAACTAACTAACCTTTCACTGCAATTTCCGAGGCTAACTGATTTAAGCAGAGGCAAGACGAGAAAACAAAAGATGGCGAGGGCGATTGGGGAAGGGGGGATTATAAGGAATTGGGGAGGGAGGAGGGATTATAAAAAATTTAGAGGGACGGCAGATGAGTCAACATTTAGAGTAGGGGACAATGTTTTAATGTAAAGCGATTCCAAAATTCTTAGTGAGTTGGGACAAGTATTACAACCAAGAATTTTAAAATTGTCTAAAGTGACATCAGTTTTACATTTTATACTGTGTTCCCGAATACTAGAAACTTCTTTAGTTTTTAAAATTTTACCTGTTCGGCCACTTATTCCCATATGCGAATAAAATCTAGCCCTGAGAGAGCGAACAGTGCTGCCAATGTAATTCCCAAGGAGACACCTAGGGCAGGTAAATAAATATACAACACCGCTACGCAACGAGTCAGGGGTTCGATCCTTCGCTGAGAAAAAGCTACCTAAAGACGTTTTATTAATAAATATGATGCGGAAATCAGTATGATAAAAAATTTCGTAAACAACTTTGTAAATTTAAGCTTAAATTCCTTATTCAAAGGACCCATTTCAGGTACCAAGAAATATTTTATATCCTTCGGCACTGTAATACAAGGAAGTTGAGGGCTATAAACATTATTTAAGAAGGATCTAATTAGTTTGTCTACATATTGAACAGGAAAACTATTATTAGTAAAGTATGATCTTAGATTATTAAATTCATCATTAAGTAAGGTAAAACTAGAGGTCAAATTATATCCTCTGAACAGGAGAGTTTTAATACAAGACATCTTATGTTGACTCATCTGCCGTCCCTCTAAATTTTTTATAATCCCTCCTCCCTCCCCAATTCCTTATAATCCCCCCTTCCCCAATCGCCCTCGCCATCTTTTGTTTTCTCGTCTTGCCTCTGCTTAAATCAGTTAGCCTCGGAAATTGCAGTGAAAGGTTAGTTAGTTTCATTATTCCAGTGTACTATTGTTAATTTTTCCAGTGTATTAATTTCACATTTACTATATGTATTTAAAAATAGCTTCTTAATTTTTATATGTAAATCTGTATAACTTAGAATTTAACCCTCTTTTCTCAGTCTTTTAAAATTTGCCTTTATGAATAGGTTATAGAAATTTTCTTTGTCTTGTTTTTCATTCAATTATTGATTTTAATTTCACATGTTATTATACAGCCTGAAGATGAGCGTATTGCTCGAAACGTTGCGCATTAAAGAAGACTTTTCATGGCATTTACATTTCTCCTTGTCATTGGATTTCTCCTAAATATTAAATTGAAGCTCTGTAGAAGCAACCCGCATGATTATATATATATATATATATATATACAGGGTGGGCCGTAAGTTTCCATACATAGGAAAAATTAAACGTTTGTTTTTATGTTTCAGATACCCTAAGAATATGCGTTTGACGTAAGATCTTGTTTACTGATGAAGCAAATTTTTACGTCAATGGAGAGGTTAATCGGCAAAACATACGTTATTGGAGTAATGCTAACCCTAACTGGCTGAGTCCGACGAAGATGCAAGGTGCCGGTAAACTGATGGTGTGGGCCGGGATATGGGGTGACAGAATTATTGGACCAATTTTTGTCAGTGGAAATCTTAATGCCGAAAGGTATCTTAACATGTTGCAAGAAGAGATTTTCCCATCCCTGCTAAACGAGGAAGGTAACTTCCCAGTTTACTTCCAGCAAGATGGAGCTCCACCTCATTATGGTCTTCACGTGCGTCGGTATTTGGATCAGCAGTTTCCGGATGCTTGGATTGGTCGGCGTGGTCCTGTGGAGTGGCCTCCCAGATCCCCAGATCTCACCCCCCTTGATTTCTATCTTTGGGGGCACTTGAAGGCCATGGTGTATCAGGAAAATACGAGACATAAATCATCTAAAGGAACGTATCACCAACGCCATTACAAGCATAACGTCAACTGTGCTAATGCGTGTTCATCAACAGTGGGGAACACGTATTGAAATGTGTTTTCAAAACAATGGCAACCATGTAGAGCATATTATATAAATAAAAATGGTTGTCCATAAAAAAATGTTTATTTTTCCTATGTATGGAAACTTACGGCCCACCCTGTATATATATATATATATATATATATATATACACATACATATATATATATACACACACATATATATATACACATATATATATATATATATATATATAATATATATATATATATTATATATATAGGAATGAACCCGTTGCCCACGTCGGGCTAGCATCATGAAAAGAAAAAATATGGTATTTGTCATTTACCATTACTTATTCGGACTATAGTGGATTTAATTATCCCAGAAGAGTTCCTTGTTCCATGCACGGTCTGTGTGTATCATATATACAGGGCGTCCCAAAAAAATGTATACACACTTTAAATAATTATAAAGGCAGTGTTTATTAAAATACATTTCATTTTCAAAATGTAATAGAATCTACAGACATTATTTCATTGTTTTGTCAACGCCTGTTTTCAAACTGACGTCCGTTCTGGTCCAGGCACTGCTGATAACGCGAAGCAATGGAATCGCAAACATCACGAAACATTTCGTTTGGTATTTGTGTGCATTCTCGTTCAATGGCTGCTCTCAATTCAGCGACTGTTGCAGGTTTTATAGCGTAGACTTTGTCTTTTAAGTATCCCCATAAAAAAGTCTAGTGGTGTGAGGTCTGGTGAACGCGGAGGGTATTCTACGAAACAGCTTCGTCCAATCCACATCCACATCGTGCCAAGTACCACTCGCAATACTCCACTCTTCGGTCCGGATCATCTTCATTAATAGCATGGACTAATCTTGGAATCTAACTTTTCCATTGACAGCGCTTCAAAATGCGTTGGACAGACGATTCTGAAATTCCTACCTCACGACTCGCTTGCAGCACAGATTTTCTTGGACTTTGGTGATACGTTTCCAGTACTCTTTCTTGCTTTGTGGGGCTTGTCGATGTCCGTGGTCTTCCAGAACGCTTCTTGTGGACATTCTGAACAGTTCCATCGGCTTCAAACTTATCTCTAATTCGAGTGATGGTAAGTCGCGTTGGTGGATCTGTTTGAAACTCCCTCCTAAACTGTCTTTGCACTTCAACTGCGTTTTCACACTTCCAGTAGCATTTTAGAATGAATTTCCTTTGTTCAAAGCTTAGTCTGACTGCCATTATTAATTCTAATGGGTTTAACTTGGAAAGAAAGAAACATCAATTGAGCTATCAGCTGTTAAAGTGTGTATACATTTTTTTGGGACGCCCTGTATATATATATATATAAATATATATATATACATACTGTAAACCAAAGAAAAGGTAAGATATCAAAAGTTTGTCAGAATTAGACTCTGAGATTGATTTTGGAGATTATAAAACCCTAAGACTTTGTCTTCTTTAAATTCTAATCACTTTGAGTTTACAAAGACAATTTTTACGTGTGAGTCTACAGCAGGGGTGCTCAGACTTCGGAGACCTTAGGGCAAAATTTGCTAACTATTATCTTTGGCTGGCACAAACACCAAAATTTTCCCCTAATTTATGAACTAAAAATAAATACAAGTGATAGAAGATAATACTCACATTTAATTGCTAGTTGATGGCTTACACTGCTTTAATTCAGCAAGGGCTTTGAAATTTGGCGTGTAATTGGTAACTGTTAGTCTTAAACAGTCATCAAGGTGCTCATCTGTCAAAACAGTCCGGTACTTTGATTTAAGCATCTTCATCTTGGAAAATGCTGATTCACAAAGGTATGTGGAGGCAAAAATTGAGGTCAAGTACATAGCACATTTTCTCAGCAGAGGATATTTTTCTTCAGCAAATAAGCTCCAAAAATTGGTACTGAAGGCCCTTGTTTTAATTTCCAGATCATTTGAAGGAATAAAACTTCTCGTTCTAGGTTAGCTATATCCAATTTAAATAATGCTGATATTTTTGTTGCGATTTCCTCAATATCAACTTTTTCTTCAAATGGAAACCACATAAATTCCACAATAGGTTTAATTTTTCAAAGTCTATGAAACGTTGCTCAAATTGTTGAATGAGATTCCCTATCTCTTTTGCATAACGGTCTTTGTTAAAATTCTCAAAATTATTTTCTTGGTTAAGTAGCTCTGTCAAACATATTAGGGAAGTGTTTCAGTTCCGAACGTTGCAGTTGTGACAAATAGAGTTTTAGAGAATGCTGGAAAGCATTTATAGCACTAATCATTTGAGCAATGTTTTATCTTGCCTTGGAGTTCAACATTGAGGTCTCTCAATTTAGCAGTAATATCAGTTAAGAAAGCTAAATCAAGTAACCAAACTTTATTTTCCAACTGATTATAATTATCACCTCTTACAGCCAGAAACTCTTTGATTTCAGTCAGTAAATCCCTAAATCGTTGTAAAAATAAGCCCCTGCTGAGCCATCTTACATTAGTGTGCAATAAAAGATCTGTATGTTCAGAATTGCTTTCTTCTAATTGATTCTTAAAGAGACGTCTTTGTAAACTTTTAGCACGGATAGAATTTACAATTTTATATGCAATATCCATAACGTCTTCCATGTTCAAGCTTTTACTACAGAGTGCCTCTTGGTGAATTATGCAATGAAAATTAAGGAAGTTTGGAAAATCTCTGTCATTCTTACAAAGACTAACGAACCCTAAATTGCAACCAATCATTGACGGAGCTCCATCCGTGGTAATGGCTACAAGTTTTTCAATGGGGATTTTATTCTCAATAGTAAACTCTTTAAATACTTTGAAGATGTCTTGTCCCCGAGTCTTCCCCTTCAATGGTATGATATTGAGCAACTCCTCCTTAGCAGTCATGTTTTTAAATACCATTCTTATGAAAATACATAATTGCGCAGTATCAGTAGCATCTGTTGATTCATCGAATTGAAGCGAAAAGGAAATACACTCATCTATGTCTCTCTTTAACTGCATTTTTAAATCTTTACCCATCTCTTCTGTTCGTCGTGTAACAGTGGGTCTGGAAAGTTGCATGTCTTTAATAGCGGAGATTATTTCAGATTTGTTTTAAACTGATCAAACAACGAGTCTGCTGCATCCAAAAATGCTTCTTTTACAAATGCACCATCATCAAAAGGTTTCATGTGCTTCGTTAAACTGTGACACACTCGGAAAGATGCAATGGTAGCTGCCTTTGATTTCTCAATTTTCTTTGTAAAAACCAATTGTGGCTGGTAAGTTGGGATTTCAATTCTCTTATTTTTGCCCTGCGTAGTTCACTATTAACTGGGTATCTTGTTTTATAATGATTATGATTAGCTTTAAAATGCCTTTCAACATTATATTTTTTGGCAACAGCTAGAGTAGATTGGCATATTAAGCATATACATTTAGAATTTATGTTTGAGAAAAAGTAAATATCTTCCCATTCACTTTGAAAATTATACGCCTTATAGTCTTATCACTGGTTCGTGTCGCCATTATGAAGCCCTGTCAATAAAAATAAAATTAAATAATGTAATTTTTAAAAAAAATATTTTGCGATCTAGCCACTAATATCAGAGGCTGAACTTTTACCACTTGAAACTTCAAAATCGGACACGCTGCGGTCGAAATAATGCTAAACTTTTAATACTAAATGTGAAAACGTCAAATTACGTAAAAACGACTTAAAAATAGACAAATTTCAAATTCGCATCCACACACAAGATGACACGAACGGGTGAACGGTCGACATGATGCTAAACTTTTAATACTAAATGTGAAAACGTCAAATTACGTAATAAACGACTAATAAATAGACACATTTCATGTTCGCATCCACACACAAGGTCACGCGGACAGGTCAAACGCGGAACTAAATATCGATCCGCCCACTCATCTTATAAAATCAATAAAATTCGAAAAGACACAGAAAGCCTAGCGAGTCGTTTCTAAAATGCCTTCTGATTGGTTGTATTTTCACGAAACACCCAATCAGCCAACTCGATTCATTATATCCGTTGAAATAGAATCGTCGCTTTAAGCGACACAGAAATTGGCGGAGCAAAGCAATGGTTTCAGACATGTTTTAAACATGTATGTGAGCGCTCTGCTCGCATGTAAAAATTCATTTCTAGTAATTTTTATATTGCCAGTTAAGATTTCATTTAGGCCGGCTATTCCAAAATAAACCAGCGGGCACATTCAAATCCATGGCGGGCACACGTGTGCCCGCGGGCACGGGTGTGAGCACCCCTGGACTCTACAGATATACACACACTACCAGTCAAAAGTTTAAGTACACCTACTAATTTCCAATGTTTTGCTGCTTAGCTCATGACAAACTTCAAATGTAAACTTAACAGATACAAGAGATGAATTTCCTTACCTGGCTTTCATATTGTATGCTTCAGTGCATCTGCCCTATGCAGTGTGTTGTAACACAGAAGCTTCTTCAAAATAGCCTTCAAAATGTGTTAATTTACGTCTAGCATGCAACCTAAAATTAATGCCATTAGCTCTGCACAAAGGTCCAAAAACAGTTTAAAAGTCTTTACTGGGGTAGTGCGTTTCTTTAGGAGTATGTTAATACATGTGTTCAGTTATTAACATGCGCTGCAGGTCTTTACATATAAAATCCTCGCAGAGGAGCTAACTGTGTCATTTAAGGTATATTTTTTTTTTCAAAAAGCAAAAATGGGTGCCAAAGCTCAGTTAACAACAGAAAAAGGTCAGAGCGACCAAGAACTACAACAGACTCAGAGGACAAGTATATCGGAGTCACCAGTCTGCGCAACAGACGCCTCACAGCACCTGAAATCAAAGCCCAGCTGAACAATTCCAGAAGTACAACAGTTTCAATATCAACTGTTCAGAGAAGACTAAGAGGGGCAGGATTAAAAGGACGAACTGCAGCAAAGAAACCAATGCTGAGACTCCAGAACAAAAAGAAAATTCTAGCCTGGGCTAAAAAACACCAAAAATGGACTGTTGAGCAGCGGAAATTTGTACTTTCGACTAACGAATCAAAGTTCGAAGCTTTTGAATCCAAACTCAGAGTATTTGTGCGGCGCAGAGGGGGCGAAAGAATGACACAGCAGTGTGCTGTGCCAACAGTGAAGCACGGTGGAGAAAGTGTGATGGTCTGGGGATGTTTTGCAGGGGAGCAAGTTGGAGATCACAAAGTCAATGGAATACTGAACCAACGTGGCTATCACACTATCACAGCATTCTACAGCGCCATGCCATCCCATCTGGACTGCGACTAGTTGGCCAACAGTTCATAAATGCAGCAAGACAACGATCCAAACACACTTCCAAGCTGTGTCAAAATTACCTGAGGCAGAAAGAACGGCAACGTCAGCTCACAGTTATGGAATGACCAGAAGTTCCCGGATCTGAACCCCATCGAGCTAGTGTGGGATGAACTGGATCGACGAGTGAAAGCCAAGCAGCCATCCAGTGCTCAGAAGCTCTGGGAACTCTTACAAGAGTGCTGGCAGCAGCTTTCACCAGACTATCTTCTTTCTCTTGTTAAGCGCATGCCTCGAATTTGTTCTGCTGTAATTGCTGCTGGAGGAGGCTATTTTGATGAATCTAAAATTTAGACTGCTTTTGGTAAATTGTCCCAATTTTTTGTTAAGTTCCCATGTTTGTACTTATGAATTTGTCATGATAACTTAGTTAATAAATAAAAAACTTTAAACAAAATTTGAAATTTATGAATATTTCAGGGTGTACTTAAACTTTTGACTGGTAGTATATATATATATATATATATATATTAGGGTGCATTAAACGCCCCCATAATTTTCAAAAAGTTGTTGGATTTTAATGTCTATTCCCTCAAATGTTACACTTGTTGGTAGAAGTATGTATGCAAAAAAAATCAAATCGGTGGTGGTCCTGGGTGGCCACCGGCCACTTTTATATATTTAGTAGTGATGCACCGAATATTCGGCAAATATTCGGTATTACTTATAATACTAATATACAAATATTCGGTATTACTATACTTACATTGATTGAAAGTTGAAAATGTATAAAACACAACGCCAATGTCACTACTCCAACTTTGCTCGTTTCCGCAAATTTGGCCTCGCTTTGCGGTCACATTCAACCACTTGAAGAAGATTTTGGAAGTGGTCTTCTCCTCTTGCAGCTGAGACAAAATCAGTTGTGAGCTTTACTGCTCTCTCCGCAGGGTCATTCACAACATTTAACCCATCCACAATGGACTTGGCTGCCTTGAAGTGGTCATTGTTCTGCCAATTGTCAACATCCTCTGTTAGGAAGGTCATATCCAGGTGAAGAGGTTCACTGTAAACCACGATCCTCGTTCACAAGATCAGCCAGGGTTGTCGCTTCTGTAATTTTTGGAAATGACGGTTTGCCATATCCAGAACCGTAGCGGTGTTTTGGAGTGCTTGGCATTTCATCTGGTTGTATGGCCAGTAACACATCTGCAAGGGCACGACGCTCCTTTTGAGGTACTGCATTGCTGAACAGTGCCAAAACAACCAGTTCTGGGGTTAAATACCACAAATGTCTATCAAAGGCTTTCACAGCGCTGATTGAAATGATTGAGTTGACAGCTTTATAGTTGAGCAGAGTCTTGTATAAGCACAAATCAAACCATGGGGCATTTGAAGCAGACTGACATATGAGCCACCAATCAAAATAAATATAAACAACAAAAACAACAAACTCCTTCAGTTTTTCCTGTTGATGTTGTGTTGTTACAGTTCCTCGAGGTAGTACAGAAATTTGCTCTTCAAGTAGGCATATTTTGATGGAATAAAGAATCTTTGACATCCACCTTGCTTTATGCATGGCCCCAGGTCTGTGGAGTGTTCCTTGTTTTGTGACATCATCATCGAGGACTACCTGGCAGAGTTGTGCCATTTCCTTGTAGTCTTCCCTACAGTATGAAGCGCTTGTGCGGATTGTGCTTAAAACCTTGTTTTTGCAGGATAAAAGCAGTTGTTGTGCATCGTCATTGTACATTGAAATGTCAATTTTGGTTAAACTTTCATCCTTTGCATGCGATATGCGTTCCCAATTCTTCTGGAATCTTTGGAACAAAGATGCTTCTGGAGACTTTGATGTCTCAATTTTGAGAGCGTCAAACACGTGATCCAGGATTACCTCTCCAACATGATGGCGACATGCACACCACAGAAGAGCACGGTCCAGTTTTGATTGAATGGTAACACAGGCAGCTGTAACGTGTCCAGTGTTTGATGCTGTTGTGTCAAAACATAAGTTGACAACTGACTGTTTGCACTTCCATGAATGTAGAAACGTGTAAGTGTGCTCGGCAATGATGTCACCTGATGACATATCACTTCCACGAGGATATCTAGCCACTCCCAGTAGCTTTACATCAGTGGCATTCCCAACCAACACTGGCAATCTTTCTTCCTTGCCATTCTTGTTTGTGAGCGTATGCATCTGCTTGCCATCCCAGTGAAGTGTTGCAGCTGTTGGGGCGATCCAATTTTCTCGAATATCTTTGGCGATAGCACTTGTTATTGATCGTCGAGCCTTATCAGCAGTTGAATACGACGTGGCCACACGACGTGGATCACCTCCTGCCTCTTGAATTACAGCTTCGGTGAGCACAGCCTGTTGAACAGGAGTTATGTTTAGTCGAGTAGCAACAGACACGACTGAAGGCCTTTTCAGAATATCATGAGGAATAAAGGCAGACGTACCTGCATATGTTGATCTGTGGTGACTACGCTTCCTTTGAAGCTCTGGAATCGCTTCTTCTTCAGTTTCTTCCAAGCTATCTGCAGAGGCACTATCATCAGAGCATACAGAACTTTTCATCTCTTGTACACTGGATGATTCATGACGTTCTCGTCTTGAAGCTTCCACTAAGATGCGTTTTTCTTTTCTACGATCTTTATCAGCTTTCTTCTTGTCAACACTACCAAATGAGGCTACTCTGTCAGATTTCATTGACTCTAAAAATGCTCTATCTTCCTCATTCTTAATGTTTGTCATTGCATCTTTTGTCCATACACCAAAGGTCTTATCAAGACGTTCATTCATGGATTGCAACTTAGCCAAAGTGTTTGGAGATTCTCTGCGAGAAACAGGTATTTGACGCAATTTGTTATTGTCATTAAGAAGGTCAAGTATTAGTTTGCAGCATTGATGGTCTGAAAGCATAGGAATATTTGCTTTAGTGTAGAATGTTTTCAGCTGGATAAGGACTATGCTGGCAGATTTCCATTTGAGTTGGTGTGTTTGTTTGCCTTCACATATTTCTTTCTGGATGTGCCACATCACGCATCGAAGAACCTGCCGGCAAGTTGGGAGGCGGACTCCTGTCAATGTACCATCTCCTTCTGTAAGAGCATTGCCAAGACCAAAAATGGCACTTGCTAATCTGGTCTTCTTAGCTTCCATTGTTACAGCTTCCATTGTTTCTGAAAGACAATAAAGGATATTATTAGACTATAAGTGAAGTTTCGTTTATGGTACATGTTTTATGTAAATCACCCCTTTAGGGTGCATGAAACGCCCTTAGGTTCTTGGATTTTAATGTCTATTCTCTCAAATGTTATGTAAATCACCCCTTAGCAACTCTATATTAAAAGAAACAATGTAAGTAGTCAACTGGTTGGTAAATAAAAAAAATATATTTTTACATAGCGCGGCCCCTGAAAATTGCCGCGAAAATATAAAAGTGACCGGTGGCCACCCAGAACCACCTCCGATTTAATTAATATTTGGTATACACACTTCTAGTAACAAGTGTAACATTTGAGAGAATAGACATTAAAATCCAAGAACCTAAGGGCGTTTGATGCACCCTAATATATATTATATATATATATATATATATATATATATATATATATATATATATATATATAGACTAAATACAGGCGTGTATACGGACGGTGTGCAATTGAGGATACTCGTGGTTTTTGGTTCAGTTTGTGTAGAGCAAGCCTATGTTAGTACGAGTGTGACTGATTGATACGGGTAAATTTGTGCTCCCTCAGGGAGGAAACGCAAACTTACGGTATACCTTGCTCCTGAGGACTCACGCACCAGGACTGATAATAAATGAGGGTGTCTGCAGTACAAACTAACGAAAATTGCGGTCAATTGAATATGATTGCGGATGTTCTTGGGACTAGAATAACATTGAACATAGCTCCTTTCATTGGTGATGAACCACGTACGAAAGCTTTGTCAGTACTTTGACCCCTATTTGCTTAGCAATGCTGCTGCGAGCTGCTCGTACCCTGAAATGGGCGTATGGGAGGAATGGTGTTCTGTGTAAATACGACATGCGGAATGGTGGTCTATGTTACAATAATACAATGAGCAAATTGTCAATGAATTATTGGCATAATTATTATTGTTATTAGTTTTCATTTGATTCTTAATAAACTTATTAGTGCCCATTGGTAGAATTTCCTACCACCAAAATTGTTTGTCATTATTGCATCACTTTTTCTTGTATTCACGTAATCTTCGGTATGAGTCATTGATATGACGCAATCTAAAGGGAATCTAAAAGATTGCTTCATATCAATCACTCATACTAAAGATCACGTGAATACAAGAAAAAGTGATGCAATAATGACAAACAGTGTTGGTGGTAGGAAATTCTACCAATGGGCACTAAATGGGTTAATTTAACGAGTCTTAAACGAGGTCAGAAGTTTTTCAATGTGCTTCCACATGCCCCATAAACCAGTTGAACAGTTTTTGTGGATGTCTGCGAAGGCAGGAAGAGAGCGAAAACCAATTTTCTTCTCCACCAAATCCCGTATATGAGCGGGATGCTGCACAGGGGTCAACCGCAAGTCGATCCTGAATCCATCGGTCGCGGGATCGAGACCCGGTAACGGTAGGTGGCGCGCAGCAGAACCCAGCTGTTCATCCTTCCACACCAAAAATTGGTTGGTAGATAAATGGGTACCCTGGGTAACCTAGTGGTTAAGAAGCTGGGCTGCTGATCGTGAGGTCGTGAAATCAAGTCCAGGCAAGGACTTTGTAATTTCTGACCGTCCGTGGTGGGTGTAGCTTGGATTTTACGTTAAGCTGTGGGTCTAAGGTGGAGTGACAAGCTTGACCTTCGTCAGAATGAAAAATTCAGGCGGAAGAAAACCAAGGTAACCAAGGTGTGTATATATATATAGTATATATAAGCAAAGAACCACAGGGAAAAGGAAAAGGAAACACGAAGTCCGAGCGCTTTCGTGATATATTCACATCTTCAGGGACAAGAGAGAAATTGACAGAATTTACAAAATAAATGAATTAAATATACATGCGTAAAAATTCCCCCAATAGGCAACTCAATCTAAAAACAATAAAAACAATCTAAAACTTCCCCAATAGATAACTTAATCTAAAGGCTACTAAATTATTGAATACACAAAAACTATATAAAAGAAATTATACAATTAACATTACACATAAAATGATAGCAGTTATTAGAAATAGTATTTATTTAACTAAAATAGGCAATTAAGTGGCAAGAATGCAGTAGTCTAAGGAAACAAAGGACATGGCACAATAATCAGCACGTGCTATTTCCAAAATATTCCGTTACCTATTGGGGAAGCGAAAAATCCCCCAATAGGCAACTCAATCCAAAAACAATCTAAAACTTCCCCAGTAAAGTCTAAAGTCTACTAAAATATCGAGTACATAAAAACTATATAAAGAAATAATACATTTAAAATGTACACACAAAAATGATAACAATTATTAAAATAATATTTATTTAATTAAAACAAACAATTAAGTGGCAAGAATGCGGTCAGAATATTCCACCACTTTTCTGGCAATGTATGAGTCTTGATTACACTCGATTCAATTATATTTCAACTAACAATAGATTTACTAAAACTTAATTTGGAGGCATTTTTTCAGTCAATGGGATGATTAGTATCTCTTACGTGAATGAAAATGGCGTTAGATTCCTGACCGGTTCTTATACTGTATTTATGCTGCTTAATACGTAATTCTAATGTCTTGCCAGTTTGACCAATGTAAAATTTATTATATATTGTGCATGGAATTTTAGATACACAACCCTGTTCACTTAAAGGGGAGTTTTTAATCGATGAATTCTTAATTACATCTAAATTTCTGAACGCGATATTTACGTTAAAAGTCCTCAGCAATTTCGGCAGATCAAGGAAATTTTTTTTAAATGGTAATGCTAAGACGTTTTTTGTGGTATAAGGAGTCTTGTCTTTTACCTCGTAGAAGGTTTTCTTTGCCATTTTTAAAGATTTATCTATGCAGTTCTTTGGATATTTTAAATTAAACGCAATTTTATATATTTTACTAATTTCATCATCAATGAACTCTGGGCTACAAATTCGTAAAGCATCTTAGGAACAAAGTAGAAAAAACGGTTCGTTTTACGTTAATGTGGTGAGCCGAATAATATATAATGAATATAGGAACAATTATTAGTGGGTTTTCTGTAAATATTGTACCAGAAGTTTTTTCCGGACCTATATATTAAAACATCTAAAAATGGGATCGATGAGCTTTTTTATTTCAACTGTAAAATTGATAGAAAAAGAAATAGAAAAAGACTCATCGATCCCATTTTTAGATGTTTTAATATATAGGTCCGGAAAAAACTTCTGGTACAATATTTACAGAAAACCCACTAATAATTGTTCCTATATTCATTATATATTATTCGGCTCACCACATTAACGTAAAACGAACCGTTTTTTCTACTTTGTTCCTAAGATGCTTTACGAATTTGTAGCCCAGAGTTCATTGATGATGAAATTAGTAAAATATATAAAATTGCGTTTAATTTAAAATATCCAAAGAACTGCATAGATAAATCTTTAAAAATGGCAAAGAAAACCTTCTACGAGGTAAAGACAAGACTCCTTATACCACAAAAAACGTCTTAGCATTACCATTTAAAAAAAATTTCCTTGATCTGCCGAAATTGCTGAGGACTTTTAACGTAAATATCGCGTTCAGAAATTTAGATGTAATTAAGAATTCATTGATTAAAAACTCCACTTTAAGTGAACAGGGTTGTGTATCTAAAATTCCATGCACAATATGTAATAAATTTTACATTGGTCAAACTGGCAAGACATTAGAATTACGTATTAAGCAGCATAAATACAGTATAAGAACCGGCCAGGAATCTAACGCCATTTTCATTCACGTAAGAGATACTAATCATCCCATTGACTGGAAAAAATGCCTCCAAATTAAGTTTTAGTAAATCTATTGTTAGTTGAAATATAATTGAATCGAGTGTAATCAAGACTCATACACTGCCAGAAAAGTGGTGGAATATTCTGACCGCATTCTTGCCACTTAATTGTTTGTTTTAATTAAATAAATATTATTTTAATAATTGTTATCATTTTTGTGTGTACATTTTAAATGTATTACTTCTTTTATATAGTTTTTATGTACTCGATATTTTAGTAGACTTTATACTTTACTGGGGAAGTTTTAGATTGTTTTTGGATTGAGTTGCCTATTGGGGGATTTTTCGCTTCCCCAATAGGTAACGGATATTTTGGAAATAGCACGTGCTGATGATTGCGCCATGTCCTTTGTTTCCTTAGACTACTGCATTCTTGCCACTTAATTGCGCTCGGACTTCGTGTTTCCTTTTCCTTTTCCCTGTGGTTCTTTGCTTATTAAAAAGATCACGTGTTGCTTTGTGATTTCTTTGCATATATATATACACACACACACACACGAGGGTGATTCAATAACTATCCGCACTTTTTATTTTCACAATTTTATTTTCACATCTGATAGATTAATTATAAACACATCACTTCTCAACATAATCTCCCTGTTTCTCAATACACTTAGTCCAGCGATCTACAAGCTTCCTAATGCCATCACAAACGAATGGTTTTGGCTGTGTGCGTAGCCAGTCATGAACCGCCTCCTTCAGGTCATCATCGCCTTGGAATCGGTGACCTCTCAAAGCGTCTTTTAGTGGTCCAAATAGGTAAAACCCCGAAGGTGCCACGTCTGGACTGCAGGCTGGATGGTCAGAACTTCAAATTTAAGTTATTGAAGGCATTTTCTAGTCTGTGCAGCGGTATGAGGGCGCGCATTGTCGTGTAACAGAATAACACCTTCCGACAATTTCCCTCTCCGTTTTGTGCGAATTGCTTGCTTTAACTCATTCCGAAGCATGTCAGAATACGATGCACTTGTTACTGTAGTTCCACGCTCTAGATAATGTTGAAGGATATGGCCTCGTGTATCCCAAAACAGTGTTAGCTGACGACTGCGCTTTGAACTTCCTTGCAACGGGAGATGTTGGATGCTTCCATTGCATGCTCTGTGACAGAAGAGCACAAGCGTAATCGTATGGACGTCTGCTCTCGTCTTTTGGCGCGGTATCATAATGAAGGTGAAAACTTTTTGGAGCGCATTATCACTGGAGATGAAACCTGGATCCATCACTATGAACCAGAAAGCAAACGACAGAGCATGCAATGGAAGCATCCAACATCTCCCGTTGCAAGGAAGTTCAAAGCGCAGCCGTCAGCAGGTAAAGTTATGCTAACACTGTTTTGGGATACACGAGGCCATATCCTTCAACATTATCTAGAGCGTGGCACTACAGTAACAAGTACATCGTATTCTGACATGCTTTGGAATGAGTTAAAGCAAGCAATTCGCACAAAACGGAGAGGGAGATTGTCGGAAGGTGTTATTCTGTTACACGACAATGCGCGCCCTCATACCGCTGCACAGACTAGAAAATGCCTTCAAGAACTTAAATTTGAAATTCTTGACCGTCCAGCTTACAGTCCAGACGTGGCACCTTCGGATTTTTACCTGTTTGGACCACTAAAAGACGCTTTGAGAGGTCAGCGATTCCAAGGCGATGATGACCTGAAGGAGGCGGTGCGTGACTGGCTACGCACACAGCCAAAAACATTCTTTTGTGATGGCATTAGGAAGCTTGTAGATCGCTGGACTAAGTGTATTGAGAAACGGAGACGATGTTGAGAAGTGGTGTTTATAATCTATCAGATATGAAAATAAAATTGTGAAAAACAAAGTGCGGATACTTATTGAATTACCCTCGTGTGTGTGTGTATATATATATATATATATATATATATATATATATATATATAATTATTTCACGAAAGTAACACGTGAAAAATATTTATGATGAATAAAACCACGAAGGAAAGGAAACACAAAATGGTGCTCAAGCGCTTTCGTCTAATGACATCCTCAGGAACACTGAAGTACATAGAAGGTTACAGTCTTTATATAGGTTACAAAAAAAAAAAACTAAATAAATATATATACATATATATATATATATATATATACACACATATATACCTACATACATATACAATAAAACCCGGGCAGATTTCCAGTATAAATGTGTTTTTTTTTTTTTTTTTATAACATTGGTTGGAAACAATTAATTTAATTTGTGCTAAAAATCGATAGTGTTTCCTTACAAAGTTGTATGCCCATCCCACAATCTTTTAATAATTTTTTTTTTAAAATTTCATTTCTCCGTTTATTGTATATGTATGTATGTATATATGTGTATATATATATATATATATATATATATATATATATTATTATATTTTTTTTTTTTTTTTTTTTTTTTTTGTAACCTATATATAGGCTGTAACCTTCTATGTACTTCAGTGTTCCTGAGGATGTCATTAGACGAAAGCGCTTGAGCACCATTTTGTGTTTCCTTTCCTTCGTGGTTTTATTCATCATATATATATATTTTCCCCTTTTTAGAACCTGATTTTCTTGTATCATTGGTTGCATGGTTGAAATGGTCACTTCCTGCATGTACCAAATACAAGAAAGGCCTCACTTTCCTTTCAAGTCACTTACGACCATGAAGTGGGTCACAAAATTGGCCACAAAACTGGTCACAAAATTGGTCACAAACATTTCGAGCAATCCGCTATGAATAAAATTTCCATTTTAGCGCAGTCGTTTTGTCAAAAGAAAAAAAGAAAAGAAATTTAAGTTTATGAACCTTAACCCTTTAAAGGAGCGCCGAAAAGTACAAATTGGTAACGTTTCAAAATACACACATTCGTAACTTCCCCCTAAAAAAATTCCGGTCTTAAACGATTAAATATATTGTTTTTCTTTCAATTATTAATTAAAAACAATTTTTATTAAATGAATGTAATATGTCTGTTCTCGGCTCCAATCACGAGAATGGGTTTGCAATTCGGTACAAGAGTACAGTTTTTCGTTCGCTTCCCTTTTAATATATATATATATACAGGGTGGGCCGTAAGTTTCCATACATAGGAAAAATAAACATTTTTTTATGGACAACCATTTTTATTTATATAATATGCTCTACATGGTTGCCATTGTTTTGAAAACACATTTCAATACGTGTTCCCCACTGTTGATGAACACGCATTAGCACAGTTGACGTTATGCTTGTAATGGCGTTGGTGATACGTTCCTTTAGATGATTTATGTCTCGTATCTTTTCCTGATACACCATGGCCTTCAAGTGCCCCCAAAGATAGAAATCAAGGGGGGTGAGATCTGGGGATCTGGGAGGCCACTCCACAGGACCACGCCGACCAATCCAAGCATCCGGAAACTGCTGATCCAAATACCGACGCACGTGAAGACCATAATTTAAATTTTCCTATGTATGGAAACTTACGGCCCACCCTGTATATATTATATTATTAATAATAATGGATCTTTTCCGTTTGTGGGTTAGCAGCGAATTTTAATGAAAATCGGTATACTAATGTAGTTTTGGTCACTGATTTCAAAAATAACTTTTTTTTTGAGAAATGAAAAACAAACATGTTAGAGCACTTTAAATAATTAATGTGTTTTTAACGAAAATTTCCATGACTTAACCTAACCAATCGTCAAGGGCGTACAGTTGACCTAACCGGGCATTTAATTGACCTAACCGGGCATTCAATTGACCTAACTGGGCATTAATTCTTGATTTTTTTCGGCTACTTTCACAGATCTGCCAGGATAATTCAAAAAACGTATTCTTCGTAAAGTTGCACTTTTTACCGTTTGACTGACGCTTTTGGCAGCGCAAGAACTGGGTATTTTTATCAAAGGAACACACTTTCCCACACTTAGAGCACTTTTTCATAAACAGTAGCAGTTTGTGACTCTGGCTAAATTTAACACAATCCTCTGTAACTAGTTTAAGCTAGTTAAAACACACATTAATTATTTAAAGTGCTCTAACATGTTTGTTTTTCATTTCTCCAAAAAAAGAAGTTATTTTTGAAATCAGTGACCAAAACTACATTAGTATACCGATTTTCATTAAAATTCGCTGCTAGCCCACAAACGGGAAAGATCCATATACAGTGCCAAAGGGTACAGTATATATATGTAAATAATAATGATGACTTTTACGATTAAACCCGTGAAATAAATAAATATTGCAAACCAGACGGAAAAAGGAAAAGCGATTCTAACGCTTTTCGTGTGTTCGTGTCGTGTAAGCCTCTGTGCTAAGGCGAATATGACTACAAGGAACTTTCGGTTCTGTACGAGTGAAGCTAAAGACACTCTCTTTCATACTTTCTGCAGTAATGTATACGGAGAGCAACTCTAGGTG
Source organism: Bathynomus jamesi (assembly GCA_023014485.1). Lineage (NCBI taxonomy): Eukaryota > Metazoa > Arthropoda > Malacostraca > Isopoda > Cirolanidae > Bathynomus > Bathynomus jamesi. The sequence goes on along the minus strand of JAJOZX010000570.1, from coordinate 1,179,274 downwards.
AATTATAAAAAAGGTTCTGGCAGAACCCTAAATTTGCTTTACAACGGATCTTTCAGATTCCTACATAAATTACTCACGAGATACTCAGCTTCGCGAATGTCTGCTACCCACAATGTCCCGGGCTTGCCGGAGGTAACGAGACGCGCTCAATACACACTATTGCAAAGAATTAAAAAATCAACCAACCCGATTATCCAAGCTATTCATCAGTCCTGTCGTACGTCTTGTAAGCTATGGAATTCAAATCAGTGGCGGCTCGTCGGTAGGCACTGCGGAACTGCAGCACCCCTAAATTTTTAATTTACAATTGAAATAATCAAGAACAATATAAGGATGAGCTCACTAAATAACTTTTTCAACAACTTTTTAAACTTTTATTCATTGCTCAATGCTCATCCTTTTATTTCAGTAATTATTTCAACCCATTCTTAGAGACAGCACCCCTAGAATTTTTAGTCACGAGCCGCCACTGGAATTCATGGTATGAAATCGTCCGTCTGTAGCTCCACTTAACCTCGACATTACTGTACTATTTCTCATTAATTGTATATATTTCTATCGTTAGTATGTGAACTGTCATTGTATTATATTGTCAGTTCGTATGATTAATATTTGTCATATGGATATGGTCTGCCAATAAACTTTTTCATTTCATTTCAACAATAGAATACACCCTGACAAGGTATCTGTTGAATGCACAAAAGACCTTAGAATTGCTTTTCTTTTTTCTTCGTGGGTTTGCATTTTATATATATATATATATATATATATATATATATATATATATATATGTGTGTGGTGTGTGTGTGTAGATATAGGTCTAGATAGATTTAGAGGCTAACAAAGACCCTAACATCCACCCTAAGCTAATCCAAGAAGGAAGAAAGAAGGCAAAAGATAATTAATTAAAAATAAAGAAAAAGATAATTAATTACGATAATTGCACTTGTAAATGTGTAAAATTTTCATGGAGAAATAATAAGAGTAATAAAGACTGTAGAAGACACGGCTTTCGCCCCTCCTACAGTCACTGCTGAGAGGAATGAATTTGTTGTAAAACAAGATTTATAGGAAAGTAGGAAAAAGTATAGTGAAAAGTATAGCTTCAGAGTTCATTCACACCATACGTACACTTTATCTCGCGTACCTAATTACGCATTATTGGATAGAGGAAAATAAAGGATGGAATGAAACGATAGACTACTTAATCTAATCTTCGCCATACATTTTTTAAAGTATTATTATTTTTATTTATTATATAGAAGTTATTATTTGATCGTGGCACCGTTTCTTCGATTCGATGTCGAAACTCACCGTACTTAAAGAATTATATTTAAATTTATTTATATCATCATCTTCGCACTGGAATTATTATAGAATAAGGCACTGATCCAGAGGCACCTCCGAGTGGTCAGCACGCCCTAATTTAAGAATTCCCATCAAAATGTACATCATGTACGCGACATGTACGCGTCGAAATACCTTCAAAAGTTCAAAAGTTATTTCACTTTCAAATTGGTACAACTTTAACTGCGTTTTCTGGCGTTTTTTTTACTTTTGGCGCTTCGCCACTTCTTCCAAGGAGGTCCTCAAATACGCGCATCGCTTTTAATATAGTATAAAGTAAATCGCTTTACTCAACAATCTATTACTTTAATAAATTGTAGGTAAGTGCCCCACAAATTACTGGTTTCATATCTATAATAATAATAATAATAATAATAATAATAATAATAACTTAATATTAACATTTCGGGCTACTTTATTTCCACTATTAGTTAATTTGTGTCTTAATCATAATTTATGTATCTGAAATTAATTAATAATTCTTAAGCATCATTTATACTGGGTGATCCAGATAAATGGGACCCATAAAAAAAAGCCAAATATTCTTAATATTTAATTCCTTTCATAAAAACTATATATCATTCGAAATAGTAGTTACAAGTTTATTATGAAATATTTATTTTTTAAAAATGACTCCTTTCAAATGTGCTCCATTAGTTGCCAAGCATTCCAGTGTTCTCGCTTGTAAGTTCTGCATCACTTTTGCAAGAGTGTGCGGTGGTATGGCCTGTATCTCATTTGTGATGGCGGCCTTCAATTCTTGCAAGGTCGTTGGGTTATTTCTGTAGACCCTACTCTTTAAATATCCCCAGAGATAATAATCTAAGGGAGAAAAATCCGGAGACCTTGCGGGCCATTCAACGTCTCCAAATCTTGAGATTAACTCGCCTGGAAACGTTTGACGCAAAACTGTCATGCAGTTCCTCGTGGTATGGCAGGTAGCTCCGTCTTGTTGGAACCAGTGGTTTTCTAGACAAAGATCTCTTAATTTAGGAATAAGGAAATCGGTCAACATTTTTTCGTAGCGATCACCATTTACAGTGACCGTGTTTCCGGTGGAATCCTCGAAAAAGTACGGCCCTATGATCTGAGATGCAGTAAGACCACACCAAACAGTTACACACTGACTATGCAACGGGACTTCGGTAATATTCAATGGATTTTCTGTTGCCCAGAAACGACAATTTTGTTTGTTTACAGTTCCATTCAAGTGAAAATGGGCTTCGTCTGACATAATCAAAGTTGCTAGAAAATTGGTGGTGTCATTTACCTTCTGTTGGATCCATTGACAGAATTGTCGTCTTCGTGCGAAATCTCCATCGTTTAGTTGTTGCACTGTTTGAATTTTATATGGAAAGAGCATTAAATTTTGCTTGAATATACGGTGTGTTGTTGTTCCATATCCAACTCCTAACAGCTGAGAAGCACGTCTGATGCTTATGTTAGGATTATCCTGTACAATTTCATGAGTTCTGTTAATGATCTCGTCTATCCTTGCTGTGCGCACTCTTCCAGTTGGTTTTCTTTTTCCAATGCTGCCAGTTAGGGAAAAATTTCTGACACACCGACGGATTACTTTCTTAGAAGGTGATTTTGACATCTGAAAATTTGTCTTGAAAGATCTTTGAGCTGAAACTACACTTCTTCCATGCTCATAATATTGCTCAGTTATGAAACGCAGCTGTTCCACAGTCCATGCAGTCATCTTGAAGGGTTAGTTTTAACTAACACTTTTATTTTGTTTTGTATCTTATCTTATCTTGTCTTGTATTGTATTGTCAAAACCTATACAATCCTGTACAAACTTGTAACTATCCTCTTTCGAATGATGCGTATGATTTTATAAAAGGACTTATACTTTAAGAGTTACAGGGGTTTCTTTTGGGTCCTATTTCTCTGGATCACCCTTTATATTATTAATTAATAATAACTATCTGTTCTATCTTTCATTAAGAGCCCAGTAAAGCCTAAAAAAGCTTAAGGGCCAAATTAAATGAAATAAAATAAAAATAAATAAAATAAAAAGTTACGGTGTTTAACTGTAGGAGGGGATTGTAGACATCAATCGACCAGGAAGGTACTCCGGGGAGGATGTCAGACAGTAGACAGTGAGTGCTGGAACTCCCGTTTCTCCCGTCACTGTCCTCCTTAGCTGATCTTTTCCCGTGTCTCATCTACCTTATGAGCAGTCCAGCATCCTCTCAAACACACGCTTCTCCCTCTATTCTTCACTACATACGCATGTATTTTACACACTACACAACCTTTCCAAAATTTACATAAACAAAAATTAGCATCGTGAGCCTTGGAGACCTCGAATTTGGTTCTCTTTCTTATAAAGGGGGGGCATTTTTGCGGGCACCCGCCCTTGTCCCCTCCTTTCCACATAAAAAAATAACCAATCTTTTGTCATGCTTTTAAAATTATACAAATTGGTTCCCTTCAACGCGCGAAACTAAAAGCGGATTGGCAGTCCAATTTTAGAATGTTAACCTTGCGCTCTACGTTTTCTATTTTAGCCAAAAGTACACATTTTTTTTTTGTTTTACTGAATTTCGCGACCAAAATTCACTATCCACTATTTATGCTTAACTATATGGATAAACGTAGAAAAACTGTCTCGTTTTCAACTTTAGCTTAAAACACTAAACGAATTCTGACAAATTAATTGAAAATTCGTTATTTTCTTTCACGTTCCTCTGTTTTTGACCAAAATAAAAAAAAAAATCACTCGGTATCACGTGAAATTACAATAACCGTCGATTGATATTATACAAGACTTAATTGAAAAACGTGCGGCGGAGAGGAGGGTTCGCGCGTAGTTTAATGTAATTGATTTTTTAAAAATATTTTTACAATATATTTTTTGGAGAAAAAGAAACGCGAAATATTTTTGAATGGATTCCATCATGCGCGATAACGGGTTTAAACGTGCTCGCTACGTTACGTAATAGATTAAAACAAACCCTACCTTATTGTTATTTTTGGACCACTCTGTACTTTCAGTTAGTTAAAGTTAGGTCTCAATGTAAGTAAGAGCGAAAATTTATGGAAATAAAATTCGAGAGAGATAAGTAGAGATTAGAAAACAAGGACTTTTGGCACTGAAAGCGGCACCCTCATCGGTTCACTACAGGCATTGCGCAAATCAACTGAGAAGGGTTCCATTATTGGTGGGGAACGGGTAGGGTCAAATTCCTTATGAAAGTTCTACCTTGTCACACACACACACACACACACACATGACGGCATTCGTTTTTTTTTCACGTTCATAAGAAAATCATTATTAGTGAATATGATTTTTTGAAAGATGTAAAAATGTTTCATGATTTTCTCGCGTCTCATTTATAAATTAATGAAAATCGAAACTTGCCAAAATCTCTCTCTCATGTTAAAAATTCACGAAACTTAATAAAGCCATAAATATACAAATAAATTATATATACACACAGTATATATATATATATATATATATATATATATATATATATATATATATATATACTCTAAATGTGTCTAAACATTTCGTAAACATAAATTTGTGCCAACATTTTATTGATTTCTGGATATTTCGGTAATTACTTTGGTGGACATTGGAGTAAACGTTTTGGTAAACATTTGGTTTTACAGCCGGTTAAAGGTTTCAAATATTTAGATTTTGTGACTATTAAGAAGAGAGAGAAAGAAAAAAATTCTTACAAGTGAAAAGATTACAAAAACCAACTTTTTGGAACTCAACAAAGTTGGAACAAATCTAAATATTTGAAACATTTAACCGGCTGTAAAACCACAAAAAGTTTATTCTAATGTCTACCAAAGTGGACAATCTTTCATTTCCTCTATCTTAGACGTAAGAGTCCTTTGTATGGCTTATAGTACCTATTTAAAGTGACCATTAGCGGGACTAAACAAAAATGGTCACTTTAACAGAAAAAAGATTTCTCCCAAGAAAGCTGGTAACAAAGTGACCCCCTATTTTTAATCATGGTGCATTTTGTACTTAGACACGATTGTTAGTTTATATTTAACTGTGGAAACAATTTTCCAGGAATTATTGGTATGACTTATAACAGGATTAAATTGTAAGGTCATTGTGTTTTATTGAAATCGTACGGTCACTTTAACAGAAAAAATTCTGAACCAAAATCATATTTAGTTTGGTAAAACTAGTTGCTTTCCGCGATATGCATGTGGTCACTGTACCGAGAAAATTTTACATTGTAAATATATGATATTTGCCTGGACAACGGTAAAGTGGTCAGTTTATAATGTTATAATGTAATGTTATAATGTTTCAGACCAACAAAGACCCTAGGATCCACTCATGGCTGGTCTACCTAACTGTGTTCGTAATCGTGTATTGTGTATGTCCTCCGTGGTGGCGGAGGGGACCTACAATTTTACGTGGGTTCCGAATCACAAGAACATAAGAAATTTATGTAAAAACTGCCGGTAAATTGGCAACGACCAATTTTTACGAAACTAAATAATTATCAATTTAAAACTAATTAATTATCGATTTAAAACTAAAGATAGAATCTCTGGATCCAGAGGATCAAGTCATAATAGACTACTATCCACAAATATGTTACACTCTATATCTATTTATAACGGACATGCAAATATATCAGATCCAAAGAATCCAGTCAATTTCATTACGGTATCCATCAAGTCACGGTCCATATCGATTGCGGACCAAGTCAAAATTTACAATCATATACATTACAATATATACACTTACGAGAAAAAGTGTAGGTGTGGCTGTAAAGACTGTACAGTAATGTAGAAATGTGTGTGCACCCATTTTGGGTCTCCCATTTAAAGGTGTTTGTGGGGCAAGTGAAGATCATGAGTTTTTCAATACCTCACAGTACTATGGGGGGCACCGCTCGGCAGAGGAATCTCTTTAAATGGGGTGTGTAAGGACAGAGAGTATCCCCTAACCCAAGACGCTGCCTCCCTATATCCCACAACACTTGTGTTGAGCTGTGGGATCTATCCCCAGGAAGCCTTAATTTTACTACCTTAAACTATACTCTTTCTATCAACATATGCGTCTAATCGATTTTTAAACATGTTTATAGACGTGCTACTAATTACTTCTACCGGCAAACTATTCCAGCTATTTACTATTCTATGCGTAAAAAAGTTTTTGGCAACTGCTGTCTCGAACCTTCTACTTGTCAACTTACACCCGTTATTTCTAGTCCTATTATATTGAGATATTTCGAAAAAGCTATCTCTATCTACGTTATCGAACCCATTCATAATTTTGAAAACCTGGATTAGATCACCCCTTAACCTCCTAGTCTCGAGTGTTGTCAATTTTAACTCCTTAAGCCTATCCTCGTACGACTTTGACCTAAGCGACGGAATCATCTTAGTTGCTCGTCTTTGAACTCTTTCGATTTTGTCTATATCTTTGCGCATATGCGGATTCCAAAATTGGACCGCGTACTCCAAATGGGGTCTAACTAATGATTTATAAAGTGGAACTATAATATCGCGCGATTTGTACTCAAAATTTCGAGCTATAAAACCTAACACTTTGTTCGCCTTATTGACCGCTGCTGTACTTTGTTTCGCTACTTTTAAATCACCAGTGACTATAACTCTTAAATCTTTTTCCTGCTCTACGCTTGTTAAATCTTTCCCTGACATACTATACGCAAAATTACCGTTACGCGAACCTATATGCAAAATTTTGCACTTATCAACGTTAAATCTCATTTGCCATGTGAATGACCAATCAACGATTTTATTCAGATCTTCCTGAATTTTACCTCTATCTTCGTCATTAATCGCCCTACCACCCAGCTTCGTGTCATCCGCAAACTTTGAAACTGTACTGACTAGGCCGACATCTAAATCGTTAATATATATAAGAAAAAGCAAGGGGCCCAATACAGAACCCTGAGGAACGCCACTCGCTACATTAGCCCAACACGACTCCGCTCCATCAACGACCACCCTCTGTTTCCTGCCTCGCAACCACTCTTCTAGCCAATTTATTACTACACCCCTGATTCCATGAGCCTTAGTTTTTTAATGAGTCTTTTGTGCGGCACGGTGTCAAACGCTTTTTGAAAATCTAAATACATTACATCAACCGCCCGATGTCTATCGTAAACGTCAACCACGCTTTGGAAAAATTCTAAAAGATTAGTTAAGCAAGATTTGTTTCACCTAAATCCGTGCTGCGTATTTCTAACTAGCTTATGGAATTCTAAGTGTTCGACTATACGATCCCTAATTATTGATTCCAGTAGCTTACCTACTACAGACGTTAAACTGATTGGCCTATAATTTCCCGCCGCACCCTTATCGCCTTTCTTAAAGATAGGTGTTACGTTTGCTAACTTGAAATTATCTGGTACGCACCCCTCAGAAATAGACGCATTAAAAATCTTTGTTAGCGGCACAACAATGCTAGCTTTTAATTCTTTTAGTTGTATGGGATGTATGGAATCCGGACCCGGTGATTTACGCGTTTTCATTTTATCAATATAGCGCATTACTTCCCCTTCACTAACGACAATATTATCCAAAATATTACCATTATCAAAAGGTATTATGTCAATGACCGTAGGGATATTCGTTACATCTTCTATAGTAAAAACTGACGTAAAAAATTCATTTAGCAAGGTAGCCATTTCCTTGTTTTCAGAAACTAGATCTCCGTTTAGATTTTTCAAAGGCCCCAAGACGCTTTTTACTGGATTTCTATTATTGACGTATTGAAAGAATCGCTTGGGTTTCTTTACCATCACGAGCTATGGAGATTTCAAATTCGCGCTTGGACTTTTTTATTACACTTTTCGCTTCACGCCTTAGAGATATGTAGTTGTTTCGTAACCACAAATTGTCTTTATCGCACTTATGTAGCCTATAAGCCCTATCTCTACTCTTTATAATGTCTCCTACTCTAGAAGTAAACCACAAGGGCTTGTTGTTTACTTTCGCACGCTTAATTTTGTACGGTACATTCCTCATTTATAGTCCTAAATACTGTTCCGAACGATTCCCACATTAGTTTTGCGTTGGAGTTCCCCATCACGTTTTCCCAATTGACCTGTGACAATTTATTTCGAAATTTACTAAAGTCTGCGTACTGGCGGTTAGGAATTTTCGTCGAGTTAGCTGGTTTCGAGTGACTTACTGAGAGGACAAACTCTACCATATTGTGATCGCTATTGCCCAACGGTTCTATTATTGAAGATCAGTAATTAGTCCTATCATCCGTAGTTATTACTAAATCTAAAATACTGTCCAACCTCGTAGGTTCCCCAACCTTTTGAATAAGAAAGCTATCCTCGAGAAAATTAACTAAACGATTACCTTCCACGTCTCCCTGCATTGTATCGTAATTTACGTTAGCGCAATTAAAGTCACCCATAACTAAAGCCTGCTCACTACCGATTATTCGCTTTAGTTCACGATATAACGCTTCGTCCGTATCAGCTGTTTGATTAGGGGGCCTATATATAACCGCAACAACAAGTTTGAAATCGTTCAATTTAAGTTCTGCTGTAGTCGAATCTATCGGTTCTGGAATTGTGTGCTTTACTTCTATAACGTTCGCTATATTATCTTTGATATACAACATAACACCGCCTCCTCGCCTACCTATTCTGTTTTTAACAAAAAGTCTATAACCTTTAATTTGATACTCCCCTACAAAGTCACGAGTTTCAGTGCTAAGCCACGATTCATTTATCGCAATTATATCATAGTCTTTACAAGCAATTAAAGAAAAAAATTCGTTTATTTTATTTCGTAGGCTACGAGCATTTAAGGATAGAACCTTCAAATTGTTTGTAATTGCGACAACTTCGCGAGCGCAGTGGAAATTTATGGAATTTACGCTGGGACCGTTCGAGTTACGGCAGCCTGAAAAGAAGAGACAGTATTATGAAATAGTCTTCCTAAACCCGCAGCTCCTACGTCATTAAGATGAAGTCCATCTCCGAGGAACAAGTCCCTCCTGCCGCAGAAACTGTTCCAAAAATTCTCAAAATGCACTCCTTCCTGTTGGCAAAGAGACTTTAGGTTATTGTTAATATAAGTCGCCTTGCTGTAGAAATCGTTACGATGGATAATTCGAGGAAGTATACCTGTTAAAACAATCTTATTAGTTTTTTCCTTTAATCGCTCTAGTAAGTCCCTGTACCTAGCCAGCAGTTCTTCCGATCTAGAATTTAAAACTTTATTAGTACCGACATGAATAACATACGTTGTGTCCTCGGAGGTACCATCTGTAAATTGGTCAACACTATTAGTTACATCCTCCACCCTTGCACCAGGTAGCAGTAACGGCGCCTACGACGAGGGTTTCTCCCACAGAATTCCTCGAGCTGTCCTCGAACAATGGAATCGCCAACGAGTCGTATTTCCGGTTCATCATCATCTTCAAAACCTAAAACAGAAAACTTATTGTTTGTTATTACTGGTAGACATGTCTTAGGTTTTCTCAATGGGGCTCCATTACGCACTCGAACGAAGGATTGGGAACTAAAAGAAGAGAGAGGGCTATTAATACTATTTATATTATTAATAGAAACTGAGGCAGGAGGGGTCGCAACTGGAGTCTCGAGGGATTCTAATTTTGCCGTCAGGAGCATCACCCTTTCTTCAAGGCTTACTCTGGCCTCCTTCTCACGTTCTAACTCGTTCCTCAGCACTTCTAAGTTTGAGCACCACCTGCAAACTAACTGTTCATTATTATTAGCCATTGTAAACGCGTAAGCGGCAAATTTCCCTTCACAGCGACTGCAAGTACTTGACGGGGTTGCCATGCTTTTAATTAGTTAAAAAACAAAAAAACACAAAACGAGCGTTTGGAAATTAATAAATTACAACGTAGGTCTACCGCGTGCTTATTGTGCCGTCATCTGCGAAAACCCGCAAAATTGTTCTTGAAACGCAGAAACAGGTTCTTGTAACACAATTTTATGCTAAATGAATATATAATTAAGCTACCGACGAAAGAAATGTTAAAGAAAAATTATTAAATGAAACTTATCTGGTCGCTGTTTACAGACTTGATCCCTTTTTTCCCACGGTAGGTGACCCTTTTGGAGGTCAGGTGGTGTGTGAAGGAAAAATGAACCTTAAGAAACTACGTTTCTGATAGATTTGAAAAACAACAAAGGCAAACCAAGGGAATTTCAACCTTATGAAACCTCGTGTAGTAATAAATTCGGGAACAAACAAGGCAATAGCCTTGGTTTAGTTAAGTAATATAGTAATGAATAAATTCAATAAATGAAATATATTCGTTAATGAATGATTAGTAACACGAAGTAATTTAGTTAAGAATGCACCAAACACTTTTTTCTTTTTTTTAAAGACACTTGAACGAAAACCACTTATTCACTTGGTAACACTTGACATTCGATAAAACACGTCTGTTCACAAGGAAAGACTGATCACGAATAAGGAAAGACTGATCACGAATGAGTTCGGTGATCACTATTATACGCAAATGTGGTCACATTGGTGGGATCTGATATATATATATATATATATATATATACGGAAACGTTATCCAAAGATATGATATATTATGTTCTGTATATACCAAATGAATTGTGTTTTTCAGCTCAACTCATATATATATATATATATATATATATATATATATATATATATATATATACATACATACATACACGAGTTGAGCTGAAAAACACAAATTCATTTGGTATATACAGAACATAATATATCATATCTTTGGATAACGTTTCCGTGGCAACGTTGTTTACTGGATGTATGACGAACGCAATTAACTTCATCGAAATTTGTTTATGAAATTATGCTTTCCGTTAATGAAATGAAATTACATTAATAAATATATATATATATTATATATATATATATATATATTATATATATATATATATATATATATATACAGTGCCCGCGAAAAGTATCCGATCACTCAAGAAAATACAATATTTTCCCTTAATATTCAGAGACACGTAATTCACTTTCTATTGTTCTAGCGACATCTGGTAACTTTGAGGTTGCTCGCTGATATGAGACTATCCAACGCATTCTCAAATTAGTGTTCTGGTAGCCTTCGTTGCGGGTGGCTGTGTCTCAAATTTGTCAGATTTCACTGTTTGTGTAAATTTCTTGATATTTTTTTTTTTTTACAGAAAGTGGTGTAAATAAAATTTATATATATGTGTGCTAAAAACAACTTAAGAGTGATTGTCGAGGTGCTATTGTTGCTTTGCATGCATGTGGGAAATCACAGAGACAGATAGCTAAGGAATTAAACTATCCCAAAGTACCGTTAATTTATGGTTTCACGGGCTAAGAACAATGGTGGCCTAACCACGCCAGTCCCTAAAAAACGATCTGGCAGACCGAGAAAAACAAATTCGCGAACAGACAAACTTATGAAACGTTTAGTATTGAAAACCCAACAATAACTGCGAAAGAAATAAAATTTAATATGAATAATTTGTTATCTGGTGTTTCTGAACGAACTATCCAGGAGCGGCTCCAAAAAGAACTCGGATTACCATCTCGCCATGCTGCTAAGAAACCGTTCATTAATTAAAAAACGTGTCGCATTTTGTAAAAAATACATTCATTGGACTGTTGATGACTGGAAGAAGGTTTTATTTAGCGATGAGTCGACATTTTTGACATTCAGAAGTTGTCCAAAAAGGTTCGCCGGCCTATTGGCTCAAATAGGATGGACCCTAAATACACCCTAAAGACAATGAAACACCCTCCAAGTGTGATGGTTTGGGGTTGTTTTCGGTTACTATGGGCGTGGAAACTTATATTTTCTTCCGAAGAACACAACTATGAATGGTGCACGGTATTTAGCAATGCTACAGGATAAACTTCTAATGGCAATGGCAATCCAAAGGACAAAAACATACATGCATGATGTGCACATGTCACAGGGCCAAAATAGTGACAAAATGGATTACTGACAATAAATTTGATATTTTGGATTGGCCTGGTAATAGTCCAGATCTCAATCCGATAGAAAATCTTGTGGCTAATAATAAAAAATAAGGTTGAATGCCACGACACTGGCTCAGTCGAAAATTACAAGAGGCCATCAAAAAGGTATGGTGCAAGGAAATATCAGTGGAAGTTTGTCAAAACTTGATTAAATCCATGCCAAAACGTCTAGAACAAGTCATCCAAACCAAAGGACAGATGACAAAATACTATATAAGGTTAGTATACATTTAAACATTGTTTTTTATGTAAAAAATACAAATTTCAAGGGTGATCGGATACTTTTCGCGGGCACTGTATATATATATGGTAGGCTTTATGGTGGTGTTGCTTTCTTAATAAGGAAAATTTGTCAAAACATGTAAAAATTTTAACAAGCGATAATGTAAGTAGCTGTTAGGAATTAAATTACAAGTGAACAATGATTGTATATTAATTGTAAACTGCTATTTACCATACAACAACGGCAGTAATCTAGAAGAATACATTGATTTGCTGTACAAAATTAAGTCATTATCAGATAACCCCAAATATTCTCACTGTATAATAATAGGGGACTTTAACGCGCATGTGAACTCGGAATTCTTTGTAGAATTGGGTAACACGTGAGAGTCGGCCAATTTAAGTATAAGTGATGTAGATGTATTAGGGTAACCAGTGGTAATTTTACATACGTTAGTGATATGAGTGGTACCACTGCTAATAATCTAAAGGATCGAATTGTTAGCGTTCATATTCTTCATGATTTCCTTATTCTGATCATAGACCATTAGAAATATTAATTAACTTTACCAATTTATGCGCAACACGACTTAACAAGAACTCAATAGGTAAGAATAATTGCGTCGATTGGTCCAATGTTAATATGCAACAGAGAATAGAATAGAAAGACAGAACAAGTCACCTCTTTAATAATTTAGAAATTTTGCATCTTGCCTGTAGTAATCATTGCTCAAATGATTCTCACTGTAAACTCTCAGATAGGTATTATAGTAAGATAATATCCCCGTTAAGAGAAGCAGGAAGCCCCATGATTAAATCTTACAACTATCATACTAAGATTATTCCTGGATGGAATGAATTTATTGGCCTCCTGAAGAGGGAATCGAAAGACGCCTATGATTTGTGGTGCTTTCATGGTAGACCCAGATTAGGACCTGTATACATGAATATGTGTAGAAGTAGAGGTCAGTATAAGGCGGCCATAAGGCGATATAAACAGGAAGAAGAGTTTATTCGAGCATAAAAAGCCTGTGAAGTTTGCATAAATAACGATAACAACAAATTTTGGAAATTTGTTAAGAATCAAACGGGTGTAAAAAATGTCCTCCCTCCGACAATCGATGGGGTGTCGGGGAGGATGAAATTGCAAAGCTGTGGAAAAACGACTACTCTAACATTCTAAACAGTGTGAGTAGGGATAATCTTAAGATAGATTGCAGCGAAACGACTATGGGAGGGACAAGGGAAAATACTTTGATATCATTTTCTGAAGTAGAGAGATTAATTAAAGAGTTAAAGACTGGTTTCTGCGTCAGGGTAGATGACTTATCGAATGAGCACTTAAAGTATGTCAATGACGTTGTTTGTCTGCATATATCATTGCTCCTATCAGCCATGCTTGCTCATAGCTATATTCCTGCAGAGTTCATGAGGGTATATATCTTGCCCATGGTCAAAAATAAGTACGGAGACATTCTGTCCAGCAATAATTACAGGCCTGTTGCTGTCGCTTCCTGCTTCTCGAAACTAGAAAAACTCTTGTTACTCCGATTAAATGATTTCCTATGGACATCTCCTAATCAGTTTGGTTTTAAAAGGTCCCACTCAACTGACCTGTGTATCTATGTACTTAAAGAAACAATATCTAAATACATTGACAGTAATTCAACTATTTATAGCTGTTTCCTAGAGATAAGTAAGGCATATGATAGGGTGAACCACAATATTTTATTTGAAAAACTAGAAGACAGGAAGGTTCCATGTACATATTAAATTTATTGAAATTTTGGTATTCCCACCAATCTTTCACCGTTAGATGGGGCAATGTACTATCCAAGTGTTTTGGCTCCTCTTGCAGGGTGAGACAAGGCTCCTTGCTCTTCCCTATGCTGTTTAATGTGTATATTGACGGATTAATTGCTTCACTTAATGAGGCAACAGTGGGATGTTGTATAGACAACACAAGGATAAATAACTTAGTTATGCCGATGATATGGTATTAATAAGTCCCTCTGTTAAAGGTCTGGATCGGCTACTAAAAGTCTGCGAAGTGTATTCGCAGAAACATGATATTCTTTTTAATGTTACAAAAACTAAGGTTATGCAATTTCATCCTAAAAACTGTAATCAGCCAGCTAATACAAGGTTTAAAATGAATGGTGAAGTAATTGAGGAAGTACAAGAGTTTAAGTATTTGGGTCAAACTATTACCAGCTCATAAATGCAAAAAACTTCACTTTTTTACGTGAAGGTCAAAATATGAGAATAAAAACCCACTCTAATAGAGAGAGTTTATTTCCACGACAGTTTCGACGCCCACTGGCATCCTCCTCGGGTGGATACAGAAACACAAATGAAACAAAACAAGAGGGAAAAACAGTTCAGGGATCGACCGTTAAGAAATTCGCACCTAGGTTGGATTCCATTCTCTCGAGACAGGAGGGGCATTTTCATTTTCATTTTATAAATGTAATAATTATGTAAAATAATAGAATCTGTATGTTTAGAACAGGAAGATAGTTTTAAAATTTGTGCGAATGTACTTAATGAAAATGCCCCTCCTGTCTCGAGAGAATGGAATCCAACCTAGGTGCGAATTTCTTAACGGTCGATCCCTGAACTGTTTTTCCTCTTGTTTTGTTTCATTTGTGTTTCTGTATCCACCCGAGGAGGATGCCAGTGGGCGTCGAAACTGTCGTGGAATAAACTCTGTCTATAAGACAAGAGTTTAAGTATTTGGGTCAAACTATTACCAGCTCCTTGAATGATGACTCGGATATAAGAAAACAATCTCGAAGCCTGTGTGCTAAAGCGAATATGACCATAAGGAACTTTCGATTTTGTACAAGTGAAGCTAAAGATACTCTCTTTCGTACTTTCTGCAGTAATATATACAGACAGCAACTCTGGGTGAATTATAAAAAAGGTTTTGGCAGAAACCTAAATTTGCTGTACAACAGGTCTTTTAGACTCTTACATAAATTACCCCCGAGATGCTCAGCTTCGCAAATGTTTGCTAACAAGACGTGCTCAATACAGTCTAATGCAAAGAATTAAAAAATTGACCAACCCGATTATCCAAGCTATCCATGAGTCCTGCCATTTATCCTCTAAGCTATAGAATTCTTGGTACGAAAACGTCTGTCTGTAGCTTATACATTACTGTATTATTTTTAATCAATTGCATATATTCTATTCTTAGTATATGAACTGTCATTGTATTAATAATATTTGTCATATGGACTATAGTCTGCCAATAAACCTTTTCATTTTCAGTTTCATATATATATATATATATATAGTCTCTAAGGTTTGATGGGTGGAAGAGATGAGAGGAATGCAAATATAAATATGGTGGGATTTAGTTGTTTGAGGATGGCCTGTGATAGACTGCCTGAAAACATACCATACACGAAGTGAAAGCAGCGGTTCGCAAAACTGAAAAACAGAAAAGCAGTAGGTGTGGATGGAATGTATGGGGAATTGATTAAGTATGGAGGATTGAAAAGGTTAGAATTGTTGTGGTACATGGACAAATGGGAATGTGTCTGAAGACTGGAAGAAAGCAATAACTTTCATTGTAAAACTGAAAGATGAAAGGAATGAATGTAAGAATTACAGAGGTATAAGTCTGTTGAGGGTATTGTGAAGGTGTATGGTGATAGAAACAGCTCGTGCTTTTACAGAATGCTTGGTAAGTGATGAGCAAAGGGGAGGGTTCAGAGGTAGAAGAAGCTGTGTGGATTTAGTGTTGACAGTGAGACAAGTGATTGAGAAAGCATGTGAAAAGGATTGCAAGGTAAACGTGGCTTTTATGGGCGTTCAGAAAGCGTATGATAGCGTGAACAGAAAAGCACCGTGGGAGTTCTTGAGAATACAGTATATGGGGTTGGTGGTAGATTCACGAATGCGGTGAAGAGTTTCTACGATAGAAGTAGTGCATATGTAAGAGTAAATAAAGAATTGAATTATTGATTTCATGCAAGTGTTGGTATGCGTCAAGGGTGTGTGACATCTCCGTGGGGTGTAGGCATACAAAAAGGAGAACGCAAGCGCTTCAGTGTTGATGTCGTGTTGCTGAGGCGGAAACTGGGGCCGGCTTCGACTGAAAAAATTGAGAGGCGGTTGAAGAGGTTGCATGGTGAGTGAAGAAATTATAGGTTTGCAGCAGTGTTGAGGTCGACTCCAAGTCGACTGGAAGGATATCGAGTGAATGGAATTCAATCAAGGCACAACGGAGCCTAAGTTTTTATGACGAAGGTCAGAAAGCAAATGAACGATGAGAGAGACCGGGACGCTGCTTTTATATTGCCCGCTGAAGAAGGTGTTCTTTCGGTGGTACAAATCGTAGGAAGCTTCTTGTTTGTTGTGTATCTTAAGAAATGTATTTTCTCTCCCGGCGATGTTCTAACCCACAGGCTTAAATTTCATGACTTCTTTTTTTGGTAGAGATGAGAAATTTTTCTGTCGGAGGCGAAGAAGAAATTTATGGAATGCCGCAGTAAGGAATCCCACTCCAGCGAGCAAGGGCGAACGAAATGAGTAGGCGGTAAAAGGCGTTATACAGAGCCATGGGACTGAGACATGAAATCCAAGTGCCGAGGTTCTCTTAAAGTATGGAGATCCTACTTCGAGTGAAGGGTGTCCGTGAGACGCTTGGAGTGAGTGTACACGCAATCAAACTCTCTTACCTCCAGAAAGTGATGGAAGTGCTTGATGACGAAGTGGACGCCAAGGAATTCATTGTTGAAGGTGCTGTAACTCGCTTTCGCTGGTTGCAGAGGGTCATTGCAGTTGCTGGTCGCTGTTGCCTGCTGTTGTTGTTGTTGTTGTTGCTATTTGCTAGGTTTTGACGAAAGCTTGTCGGCGTCCGCAGGACATCACAACGTTAGAGACTCCCTTGTGAGGGACTGGAATATAGTGATTGCTGGGGAGGGACTCCGCCCCGCTCGCTTCGGCTTGGGCCTCTACACTACTGCATCCAAATACTGCCTGTGGAAATTATCTCTTTTAGAAGGATACTTATTTTGCAAATGACTGTTGAGAGGTGTCACTCCAGGCGTCACTATTCTATGGTTCCGGCTACAAGGGGTGACTCGAAAACTATGATTTGAGTTACCTCTCTTATTAACAATCAAAATACACAGACAAATTAAGTACAAATAATACAGAGGGAATAGGTATACAAACAGGAGATTTGCAAGCGCTTCAGTGCTTCAATAACTTGGATTAAGTCGTGGCCAATGTTGTATCACCGCTTCACGTCCATCAGCGAAGTTAAGCAACGTGGAGTGTGGGTGATAGTTGGATGAGGAACCGTCCTTTGCGTCCAGATTATTTAGTGACCCGTGGTTCGGATCCCACGTAAAGCTGCAAGTCCCTTCCATCATATGACCTTAGATGTTACCAATGTTAAGCTATCCCCATATATTTTTGCACCAGTAAATTGGAGCTGACAAAGCGAATTCGCTGGCGATTGAAGAAGTTGCACGGCGATTGAAGAAATTGCAGGTTTGCAACAGTGATGAATCCATTTTCATTGATAAACGAGAATCGAAGGTCGAATGGACGGTGGTCGAGTGAGGAGAACCACCGAGGGAGGTCGCTGTTCTTTTGCGTTGATACAATTCATCTGAAGCGTTGTTGATGTTAGTTGTTTATCTCAAAAAGGGAATTCTCTCTCCTCTCCTGTCGATGATATTTTAACCCACGTGCTTGAATTTCAACACTTGTTTTTATATTCAACGACACAAATCAACATAAATTTGAAAATTGGCTTTTAGTTTCTCTGGGCAGTACTCTCTCTCTCTGTCTCTCTCTCTATTAATGCACAAAGAAACTGAAAGACAGTTTTCAAATTTATGTTGATCTGTGTTGTTGAATTACTCAACTTGTTCATGAGCTGTTTATGCCTTCAAGTTATAGTCAATAAAACGGTGATGAGAGCAAAAGTGAAACATGGCTGTACATAAAAGGTGGATAATATATCCTTATTCCAGAGTAAATGCGACATTAATCGAAAGTAGGAAGCACATCAAAAACTCCGATGATTTCTTGTCGACACTCGGAAATTGTTTTTTTCTTTTTTGCAAGCACAGTCTATATATATGCAAATTGTGGTGAAGAGGAGTAATGTTTTATGAAGAGATTGTTTGCTGTTAAATTTTCCATTCCATAATTTTCTATATGTAAAAGATAGACGCGGAAGAGTTGTGTATATCGTGTGCGTGTCAAGGGTCTGTCGTGGTTCGTCGGTAGTCCGTCAGGGGTATGTTGAGCAATTTTTGCGTTCATACTTCGCTTTTGTGGTGGAAAAGACTTCGTTTTATAGTATGAGTAAATGTGTGAATAAACGTATGGTTGATGAAAACGCGTCACAAGAGTTAATGAGAAACGAGAGATGAATGGAGCGGTTTGTGAGCTGTGTAAATGGAGACGGTCTCAACTGACGTATCAGTAGATCGTATCAGTATCCAATCCTTATTATGAAAGGTAACACTAAATCCCCAAGGTTGCGGGGTGGGGTACCTTATTCCCGATGGTGATTCCTTTGTATCCCTGTGTGTGGATATAAGTAATTTAAGTGTCTTCAGTCCCATGCTCAAGCGTTATGCCCACCCCATGAAACGCGTGAAATGGGTTTCTAGACATTGTAATGTATGTATGCATAGCTGTTACGCATTACTTTATATATCGGGAGAGTTAAAAACAATTGGGGACCTCACCCTGCAGCAAAAGGATAACTAGTAAAATGGGTGATATTTTCATTTTTTGTCTTTTACCTCAATGCAGAGTATGCAGCGTTTAAGATTCAAGTGTCCTTGGGCAAACACTCCCTAAACCATGCCATTGGGGCATTCCAACTACCACACAGATTTGCAAAATTTGCATATAGCATTACCAGTTTTAATTAATTTTGAAACCAAAGAGATTGGGTTTCCTATACTCCATATAGATCAAGAGTTTTCAACCTTGTCTCCACCGCCAACCCTTTTGAAAAGTTAAGGTGTTTTTGTCTACCCCATACAAAATGCATATATATATATATATATATATATATATATATATATATATATATATATATATATATGATGCAAATCCACAAGGAAAAAGAAAAGTGATTCCGACTTTACTTAAAGCAATTGGTATCAATGTAGTCTTTAAGTATAATAATACTGTTAAATCACGCCTAATAAAGAATAGCCCAGATAATGTGGTTGGTTGTATGTATTCGATCGGATGTACACAATGTGACTCAGTATATTTAGGCCGAACGGGTAAAACGTTAGATATTAGGGTAAAACAGCATAAATATGGGTGTAGAGCAGCAAATAATTCTAATGCATTGTTTAACCATATGCATAGATGTAATCATAGTATCAAGTGGGATAGTTCTAAAGCGCTCGTTAAAAACAGAGATAAAAATGAAAGGAATATTCTAGAATGTGCATTTATCCATTTTAAAAATAATTTCAATAACAGTGCGGGAATGTATAAAATTGACAATATCCTGTTAAAATACCTTTTGCTTCTAATTAACTTTTGTTAATCAGGTGCTAATCTTTTTATTTTTCTGTCTCGTTGTACATATGTACAGTATATATTTTTGTCATCTCGCCTTCTCCCTTCATTCCCTGACGAGGTGTACTTCTGAATACACGAAAGGCCTTGGAATCATTTTTCTTTTTCCTTGTGGGTTTGCATCATTCATTCATTTCACGTGTTTAATTGTGAAATTCATCCCATATATATATATATCGGCTATTGATTGATGGCGTGGAAAACGCAGTTTAATTTTTTCCAGCTACTTTTTATAATTTTAGCTTTAGTTAAAATTGTTATAAATTAACTTCAATTGCAACTTGTACTTTGTATCTATATGTGAATTGTTTTTATTATTTTAGCCCTGAAGATGGAATTAGTGCATTCCGAAATGTTGGTACTGATTAAACCTTGAAGGATGTTTATTTTTTCTCTGGTGTTCCTGTTTATTATACATACATACATACATACATACATACATACATATATATATATATACTGAGTTCAAAAGGTTGAAATGTTTCGAGAAAAGTATTAACAAAAGAAAAAAAGTGAAAATATGTATTTTGAAGCTCACTGTGTACCCCTGAAAAATCCAATATGTACCCCCCTGGTTGAAAACCACCATACAGTTTTGCCTCTATAATGTCGTTAATTGGTTCCATGAAGGGACGACGATTAAGGAAACGACGACTAACGAGTCAATGAAATACGTGTAATAATGACAATTCGTTCCAGACCACCTGCTGTACTGTACTTACCAAATTATGAAGTGGCTGGCTGCGCACGCATGGAGGGGGGTTGGTGGGGCTTGGTGATGGAGTTTTATTGCTTGGTAGGTGAATCACCCTCCATCAGCAGATCAGGGAGATCTACTGCTGTTGATATTGATGGATGGGGAGACTTCGTGGATCTGATTTTCTTTTGCAGAAATAATCCAGAGTTGGTTGTCTCGTAGCCTTCTTTTTCTCTGCTAAGATTTCCTTATAGCAACGAAAGGCTTGATCGGCTTCCCGAATGACTTTGGAGGATCCTTCTGCATTGGGGTCATTTTCTAAAACATCCTTCATCTTCTCCCAGTGCTAGAAAAAATCCTTCAGATTTCCTGTTGTTAATGTCTTGACAATCTCTGCTTCCTCTTCATTTGTCCACAATCGATCGCACAGTAATTGGCGGTACGCAATATTCCCTGCCAGTGTCTGAAACGTTTTCCATTTTCAAAATCATCTATAATTTTTAGTTTAATCTCCAATGTGACACATTTCTAGGCCTTTTACCTTTACCACCACTTTGTACATTCTAGGAGGGGCTATTTTCACTTAATTTTACTAAAGTTAATTAAAAAAGCAAAATATTTTAAAGTTAATTGTGGAGTAAAACTGCGCGACGTCCTTCTCCATTGAGCGCTCAACAATGATGCACCGGGCAGAGGCAGACGACGATGAATAGAGGGAGGACGATTAACGAAATAATGGTGTTAAATAGGGAACGACGATGGCGGCGATTATAGAGGGACTACTGTATTTATATATATATATATATATATATATATAATATATATATAGATGCTGCAAACCCACAAGGAAAAAGAAAAACGATTCCAAGGCCTTTCGTGTATTCAAAGCTACACCTGACGAGGTGTAGCTTTGAATACACGAAAGGCCTTGGAATCGTTTTTCTTTTTCCTTGTGGGTTTGCAGCATTTATTCATTTCACGTGTTTTATTGTGAAATTCATCCCATATATATATATATATATATATATTATATATGTTATACACAAGCCACTTGATTCCCCATAATACCCCATGTTTTATCTTCAATATTTAAAACAGCCCTTCAGATAAACCTCGAGTGTCCTCATCGACTCGTGCGACGCTCCCCCACCATTTTTCTTTGTTCTTAAATGCTTGCATCGGCGCGTTTTGGACTCGCAGGAGGGATGGAATACGAACACAGATGCGGGGAAAAAACCCGCCAGAAGATATCTGGTGCTTCGTTGGGAATGAGTGAAAGGCCGGGTGGCGCTCTGGTAATTCTCCGAGTAGGCCTTTGAGAGGGTTTGTTCATTAAAGACTAAATTTGAGAGTTTCATTGAGTGAGATTTGAGCTTTAGATACATTGAGTTTGAGAGAATAGAGAGTTTATGAGGGAATATTGAGAACCGTTAACCTAAACTACTGCGAGGGATGTAGTGGATGGGCAACGTTATAACTTAAATAATTTGATTAATGTTAATACTAGTTGAAGAAAAATCCTGAACTTGACCGTATCATATTTCGAATTTGAGATTGAACTTGTAGCCAAATGTGACTTCAATTTATTGATTAAAAGCTATTCAAACAAACTATTTCATTATCAAATACACACTAAAATCGGGGGTACAGAAGTAAGCGGAGGATAAAGAATTCACGCAGAGGTTCACTAACTTAAAGAAAGATTTATTATAACTTCAATTTACAGTGACCTTCGAGAAAAAACAATTTGTAATAAGGGTCCGTCTCCCCTGACAACGGAATTTTTATTACAAACTGGTGACAGAAGTAGGTTAAAACGGATTTTTTATTACACAACTGGTGTCAGAAGTGGGATCTTCCCTTTCTGATACCTCCCCAAAAACCTAAGTGAAAAAAAGTGAAAAAAGTGCTCTCCAAGTGTGTATATGAGGGCTACCAGCTCGCAATAGACGGCGACGAACGACAACGTGAGGGTCACACAATCGAGAACCGCTGCGTGGGC
This sequence comes from Bathynomus jamesi, assembly GCA_023014485.1. Lineage (NCBI taxonomy): Eukaryota > Metazoa > Arthropoda > Malacostraca > Isopoda > Cirolanidae > Bathynomus > Bathynomus jamesi. The sequence goes on along the minus strand of JAJOZX010000570.1, from coordinate 1,156,436 downwards.
TGCTGCTGCTCAGGCCGAGTCGACATCGCAACTTGCTACTGGACACCAAGCCGCAGGAGGAGTAAACTTTCCCACCAACGCGGAAAGAGAGGTAAGCGACCCATCTTGTGTTGCGAGAGGTTTTAGAGAACGAGTCGAGAGCCCCCCTACAGCAGGCAGTTCCCCTAAATTAACCCCATCAAACCTTCATTTCTTTTCCCAAAATTTTGATATAAATAGAATACCTTTCCTTCTAATCGGTTCCCCTAGACTCGAGTTTGAGACTGATCCGGTTCCGAACCCATTTTTAGAACAATTTAGCGATTCAAATTTGGTCGAGTTTTGGCCGACCTCATTCGAGAACATGCCTCTTGGCCAAGAAGAAATCAGCCCAACCATGTATGAGCAACCACTCCCTACCCACTTCGCTCATCCCTATGTCTCCCCTTTCTATCCAATGTATCCTCAACTTGTATTCCCCCAATGTAGGCTTCCCCAATCCACACGTTAATACTGTCCCGTATAACACTAGTAATGCACCCAAATATCATACAAAAATTGCCGGGTATAAGCACGCTCGATGTCTTCTATGTGGGGACAGGGGACACCTAGCTCTTCATTGCCCCCTCAGTGAAGGAGTGAAGACATTGAAGGAGAGTGAAAGGGTGCGTGAAAGGGATGAGAGCTATAGGCGAGAGAATGAAAGAGATCATCGGAGGGAATGGACCCCAAGAAGAGGCCGACGGTAAGAAGATTACGAAAGAAGAGGAAGTAGGTACTCTTCCCCTTCCGAATATTCGAGAAGACGGAACTTCTCGCTGTATGAGAGAAACAGATAATTATGGTAACCCAAGATACGATAACAGGTATGAGGGTAACCCCAGATATAACAGCAGGTATGAGGGTAACCCCAGATATAACAGCAGGTATGAGAATCGGTACGAGAATCGGTACCGTTCACCGTCACCCTATGAACAAAGAAGAAGGGACTATTCCCCTTACGACAGAAACTACTCCCCTTACGACAGGAGAAACGGAGGTTACCCCTCCCCCGACAGGAATGGAGGCAGGTATCCCGACGGAAGAACTGACCGAAGTCCGTCACCCTATCGGAGATACGATAAGGAAAGAGAACCTAACCGCGGAAGTCGCCCAGAAAAAGAATGGAAAAAGGGCGAGATAATTCTCCGTGGCCCTGAAGAAATGACCTCTCAACCGAAAGGGACCTTTTCTCCCGTCGAGAGTCATTTAAGGAGGAGGAAGAGGCAACACACAAGACAAAAGAACTTAAATTGAAGTCGATATTGGTAAAGAGAAAAGAAGACAAAGGCAGGGACTGGGACAGAAGAGATAAAGGTGAGAAAGTGAAAGTGAACGAATGGAATGAAAGACAGAAAAAATCTCACAAATAAGGAAGCGAAAGAGATGAATGAAATGTATGAAAGGAATGAAAGACGCAGCTTCAATAATGATACGAAAGAGGAGTGTCTAAATGTTTATGAAACGAGCGATATTGAAAGTGCATATACAGTGCGAGAGGACGGAGTGAGTCTGCAGAGTGATTTGACCTTGAGAGCGGAGTCTGCATTAGGCAGACCTCAAAACGAGTGCGAGGAAAGGGAAAGTGACCTTGACTTTGAGGTAAAGTCTCAGTCGGAGGACACAGACGCGGTGAAAACGATAGCGGTGTGTACGAGAAAAATATATGAGATGTTCGAATTAAGCGAGAAAGAAATGGAAGGAATGCAAGAATTAAAACCTGAGAGCGAGTTAGATGACAGTATGATAGATGAGAACACGATAGACCGAAGGGAAATTGATCCCCCAACGGAAGCACAATGGGTAAATGGAGTATATATTATGTGTTCATGTGACATGAATATGAGACATAACGTGACGAAGAATGACTGGTGTTTGTATTGTGGGAACGGAAGTAGTTTGAATCCGGCGAACAAAAATGTAAATTGCGAAGATGGATTAAAAACGAGTGAGAAAAATACCGTGATAATGGACGCGGATGGATTGGCTATACAGGAAATGACGGAATTCAGCGGAAAAGACATAACTGGAGTATCTGGGAAGCGACACAGGTTAAAATAAACGAAGGTTGTGTGATGAAGAGTGATAAGGAAAAAATTTTGAATGTGAACGGTCCCATACACATTACTCGAGTGTTCCAATACACCGTCATCCGTGTGACCTTGGGTGGCATTGTGTCTTTGGGGTTACTCGACACAGGTGCTGATGTCTGTCTAGTGAGAGAAGCGTTAATCGACGCTCTGGGATTTCGACCCCAGGTCGAAATGACTAGCCGTAGTTGTAAGGCGGTAAACGACGAAGTCCTAACCACCATGGGACAAATAAAAACAAAAATAGGCATTGAGCGCGAAAAATATGATCTTACTGCGTTGCTCGTTAAAGAATTGCCTGAGGGATTAAACTTTATTTTAGGGGCGGATTTCATCCGAGCAAACTTCATACATATTGCAGGTAAACGTACGGGGTTTGTGGCTTACATAAATGAGATACAAATCCCCTTGAGTACGAAATTGATGGGAGCCCCAAACCAAGAAGACCAAAGCGCGGAGAAAAAAGAAGTAAACAACCTCCCTCTCCCATTAGTACGAGGGTCCACTTCCATTGCCCCTTTAGCTGGAGCAATTTTAGAAGTATGGATTCCTTCCCCGCTGAAGGAGGGATCCACTCTAATCGTAGAGGCGAGAGAAACCCCTTTAAACCTAAGGGTAGAACCGCAACTAGTTTGCGTGAACGAAGAAAGGAATGTATCCGTTACCGTGCGAAATGAATCCGCCAACAATAGAGTTAAAGTTACGGGAGAAAGGACAAAGCTGGCGGGAGAAGTTTTACGATACTGCGATTGCGAAGGGAAAAAACCCTGTAGCGCGCCAAACGAATGCTCTTCCAACGGCGAAGAACCCAAGAAAGAAGTGAGTGAAAAAGAGATCAATCACGTCATGAACCATAAGCGTAAATGGTCTGAAGATGAAATTTCAGAGGAAATTTATAACATGGAAATGATGAGCGAATTCTCGTTAACCCCTAAGTCTGCAGAGCCGGAAAGAAGGGAAGTACGAAAATTTGTGAAAAATACTAAAGTAGACCCCGAAGAAGGGAATAGATTAAAAACCCTTCTTAAGGACTATATTGGACAAAAGAAGAGAAAATTAAACGATACTGAAATTGTGACAGAAGATGAGGAAACAAACGAGATGAATTACGTACGCCAGAAGAATAAACGCAATTATAGTGACGAAACGAAAAGGGAGATAACAAATGGACCGCACCGTTTCCGCTGTCGTTACGAGGAAACGGATAGTTTGCGGTCGCACGCAGGTCGACCACCAGAACTCATTAAAAGGTCCTGATTGCTGGTCTAGAAGATGAACTTATCGGCTAACGTTTAGAAGGCGATCGAACGAGTAAACAAGACACGCACACTAATTAAACCAAAGGGAACGAATGGGTTAAATTCTTCCCCGGGACAATAAAGAAAAATGTTCTTTCCTTTTTAACAAATCTTTTACCATTTAACATATAATGAAATTAATCTACCCCCCCCACCCCCACCACCACCACCACCACCTCGGAGAGTTGACTGAAAGGCATGATTCCGGTTTGGAGTTAATAAGGTTCATATAACTATACATATTTCATATATATTTTTTTTTCATATAACACATTTTTCAGGTCATTTACTGCATATCGTTTATAAAATGTTTTTTATTATGTTTCACGTTCTAATATCGTGACGTCTGACTCAGAGTTTAATGATGAGTAAGAGGTTAGCGTGAATGCCTAGATAGCATGTTTTACGCGTCCGAATCAACTCTCTCAAATTCTTTGAGTTTAAGAGAATCGAGTGGAAAATTTATAAAAAAGAATTCATTAAGATTTCGAGAAAAAAATTTCTTGTTTATCATTGCTCATATAAAATATTTTTGTTTTGTCTTAACGAAATTGCTCCTGAATTAATCATGATCCCCATCCTCTTAACCTGATGCGCCATACACGATATACGTGATCTCGAAATCACGAGGTGGTTCAGGATTAGCAAGGCCCCACGTACACTTTCAGCGCACGTCTCAGTCTGAAGCCCAACTATCGAAGCCTGCTAATCCTGAACCACCTCGTGATTTCGAGATCACGTATATCGTGAACTCCTCATTTACGAAGGAGGCCCTTCACCACTTCAACGCTTCCCTGTCTAAGGGAATAGACCTTCAGGATGTAACCCGGTACCTGCGCAGGGTCGCATCGCCACCCTCACCCTGTGTCTCGCGTTGGGAATAGCAGTCGTCAGAATTGCGATCTGGAAGAGACGATGCTGTCGCCTCCGAGATCCTCCACCGGTACGAACTGCCAGGTTTAAAATCCCTGCATCGGGCTCCCCGGAAGCTCAGGTGACCAGATAGCCAACGCCCCCAAGAAGCCCCCCCTCATGAATTTCGCTTTTCACCGACGAGCCCAAGTTTCGTCAGAAGATTGTCCTCGGCAGTTCAGTCATATCGCACGCCAGAATCAGCGCCTAACGTTGGCTACGAGGAAATGGGCATTCCCGTAATTAAGACTTAACCCTGTGATGACCAGTATACGTTTCTTTGAACTTAAAAGTTTAAGTTTTATTGTTATTTACAATTAGATATTAGTAACTATAGTCACTTAAATGACCCATTTTTGGGTTAATTTTCCGACAACTAAACGATACCTGTATAAACATGTAGATGTATTTGTAGAAACGTTGCATCATTGTACAATTTATATTATTATTTCCGTTGGGACAAATATGTCCCGCGATCCTCAAAGGGTTAAACCGCTTCTCCCATCTGGCCCCTTTGTGTTTTTCCCCATTTTATAATACTTACCAAAAACCGTTAACTATTAAGTTTCTCCGTCTGTGTATTTCAAATTTTCTCCCTGCTATATCGCTTTCCTTTATTTATTTTAAAAAACATATTAACTCATAAAACCAGTATGATATCATTTTGTGTCATAAAGCGAGATTGCGAAAGTCTTTCGAAAGCAACTTTCTGTAAATAGAGATCAGTTGCTGACCAACTTGTTATTACGCTGACGATGCGGGTAAAGCTTGCAGTCGAATTAATTGCTGACCGCACTTCATAACTAAATTATACTGCAAAATATAAATTCATATAATTTCATTCAGTTAGCTAATAAAGTAGGCCCTCGTAATGTAGGCTTTCGTCTTTCGGTTGAGTACTAAAATTTTAGTATAGAAAAAAGAAGAAAAAGAGTTTTCCATTTTTACTTATAAAATTTATGAACTTTATGAGATTTATGAAAATTTAATTTAGTCATCCCTTTGGAAAACTATAAGAGTCGTTAGGCGACTCGTCGTACGAATTATTCCTCCTAAAGAAAGTACTTTCCACCCCAAGTTACAAGAATTAGTCGTCCTAAACCGGTAGACGCATTTTTCATGATGTTAACATAAATGAAAATGACACTATATTGAAGGCTGATCCGTTTCCACATCGGATTATTTAATTTAGGGAAAGGCGTTGCCCTTATAAGGCATTCAGAAATTAAAATTTTTCCGTATAATGTGATCTTCTTGCTATGTATTTCTCTTCTTAAACCTACCCTTTCCTTGATTATATATTGGTTACGCGGTGAGTAAACAAACATTTTCAACCATTGTTCCGCATATATTTAAGATGCATACTTTCAGTACTCACGGTATTTATTCTATGAATGTATTTTCAGAATAAATCCGCATATTTGTTTAACTCACAGTATTTATTATGTAAATTTAATTTTTAGCTTATTGATTTGACAATTTTAAATTTATTTATAAATAGTAAGCAAGTTTAATTAGATTAATGTTCGATTGAATTTCTCATATTTTCATTGTAACTACGAGTTCTAACGTATATGGATAGACCTAAGAACTTAAATTCGTGTTTTGAGAATTGCCTCTCCACTACGAATCATTTCTGCTCACGGAGCATTTATCTTTCCGTATTCACGGACAATTGAAGTCCTTCGTTCGGCCTCATGTTCCCTCAGGGACTCAATACTTTTTTTTTTTTTTTTTTTTTTTTCGAAGGAACGAATTTGTTATACACAAGCCACTTGATTCCCCATAATACCCCATGTTTTATCTTCAATATTTCAAACAGCCCTTCAGATAAACCTCGAGTGTCCTCATCGACTCGTGCGACGCTCCCCCCCTTTTTTCTTTGTTCTTAAATGCTTGCATCGGCGCGTTTTGGACTCGCAGGAGGGATGGAATACGAACACAGATGCGGGGAAAAAACCCGCCAGAAGATATCTGGTGCTTCGTTGGGAATGAGTGAAAGGCCGGGTGGCGCTCTGGTAATTCTCCGAGTAGGCCTTTGAGAGGGTTTGCTCATTAAAGACTAAATTTGAGAGTTTCATTGAGTGAGATTTGAGCTTTAGATACATTGAGTTTGAGAGAATAGAGAGTTTATGAGGGAATATTGAGAACCGTTAACCTAAACTACTGCGAGGGATGTAGTGGATGGGCAACGTTATAACTTAAATAATTTGATTAATGTTAATACTAGTTGAAGAAAAATCCTGAACTTGACCGTATCATATTTCGAATTTGAGATTGAACTTGTAGCCAAATGTGACTTCAATTTATTGATTAAAAGCTATTCAAACAAACTATTTCATTATCAAATACACACTAAAATCGGGGTACAGAAGTAAGCGGAGGATAAAGAATTCACGCAGAGGTTCACTAACTTAAAGAAAGATTTATTATAACTTCAATTTACAGTGACCTTCGAGAAAAAAACAATTTGTAATAAGGGTCCGTCTCCCCTGACAACGGACAATTTTTATTACAAAACTGGTGTCAGAAGTAGGGGATAACGGATTTTCTATTACACGCATATATATATATATATATATATATATATATATGTGTGTGTGTGTGTGTGTGTTTCTACCTCGTGGTGTATGGACGTTTTGTTTCCGCTCTGTTAATATCGAAATAACAGTAATTAGTGTTTATAAGTTCAGCTGTAAATTCTCTTATACCAGTGTGTGTGTATTAAATACCAGTGAATTCGCGATAATAATTTATTAAGTGAAAGCTGGTGGCATATAGCTTGCACAAAGAAAAAACATCAATTGAAACATAAATTGAAAACACTTCGAACGGAAAAATAGCTCCTGAGATTTGTACATTAGTCCTATAGAGGGAAAAAGGTCAGACACAATTTGGAAGAGCCATAAAACGAAGGTCGAGTTATCGAGAGAAATTTGAGAAGCGAGAAGAGGAAAATAAAGGAAAGAATGGCAAAAAATACGAAGAAATGTATAAATTGCGGTAAAGTCAGACAACTGAATAGAGCCGGATTATGTGTAATGGAATGCGCTGCACATCAGCTCTGTGATTGCAGAAATAAAGCAGACCAGACCTCGGGCTTAAAATGCATTCTGTGCAATACCTTTAAACACTACGAATGCATGAACTTAGAAAAGACAGGAAAATGATAAATAGAGTAAATAACAAAATCATAGGCCTTTATGGTTTTTTGTGCGTAAAGTGCACGGAAACAATAGGAAATTAGTGCAAAGGCGAACACAAAATGTTGAAATAGAAGAATCTAGTACAGCAGTTTTACTGACAGAAAACCAGGAAAAACAGAAAACGCCGGCACAACCGAAAACGAAAATGAGATGGACAACACACTACAGAGAGTGGCGAAAGCAGCATCAGATAAAGAAATACCCACGGCAAAAGAGGGAGATACGAAATACATGCCGAAGGAAAAAACCCCACTGCGTAGGGAAGAAGTGGTGGCGGAGCAGAAGAAGGAAATGGAATCAGATAAGACTCAGAGGGAATTTAAACGACGGGCCATATGCGAATATTATAAAACAGGTTCTTGCAAATATGGCTCAAAATGCATGTACACCCCCCAAAATGTTTCTATATGATGAGTAATGGGAAATGCAGGTACGGACCAAACTGCAACTTTTTTCACCCTGGTATGTGCAGACAGTCAATTACTGAAAAAAAATACCTGAACATAGAGTGCCCGTATTTTCACATAAAGGGTACGCAAAGAAGAGAACGGGAAAGAACAAATCATATTCAACAAAGAAGAAACAACAAGAGTAATGAATCATATTTTTTAGAAGAAATGAGGATAATAAAAGTACAGCTTGCCCTTCTAACAAGGAAAGACAGAACGCCGCAAATATATGCACCACAACATTACGCACATCACCCTTCTATTCAACACCACCCACCAATAATACAATAACCACAGTGGTATCACGAGCCGCAACCCCAATACTCCCAAATGCGGCGGCCCAACCAATAACACCAAACAGGAGGAAAACAAGGTAGCAGAAAACATAAAAAATAACCCAAAATACGGAAACCAACATGAATATCATATACCTAACGGAAAGACACTTACATGAGTGCGAAAAAGGCTGTGAAAACTGCATCGAGAATACTGAAATAGCATTGCTGGACTACAACATATTCAGAGCAGATAGAGTGGCTAGACGAGGGGGAAGGTGTTGTATCTACGTGAAAAAACATTCACTTGTGAGGTGAAGGTAAACAAATCAAACAGCACAGTCGAAGTTATTATATGATATTAGAAGTAAAAGAACTGAACCTAGCCATTATGGACGTCTACAGACCACCAAACACCACAAAAAGTGAATTCAAATTTGCCACTAATGAAATACAAAACACGTTAAAATTACTTGAAACTTCAGTAACAAATATTCTAATTTGCGGAGATTTTAATTTCCTTTTCATAACATGGCAACATTACAATAGATGATAGAACCCAAACAATAATACTATTAGATATGATGGAACATTACGTACTCAGGAAATCTGTGAAGTCACTAGGAAAGAGAACGTTTTGGATTTAATTTTGACAAATAACAATGAGATAATAAACAAAAAGGTAACGCGCACAAATTTCTCCGACCATAACCTAATAGATATACAGTTGAAGTTAGCACCCAGAGGTCCGGAAACGCATCCCAGAGAGGCAGAAGTAATATTTGAAGGCGTAAACATAAATTCAAAGAAAGTAGATTGGAAAAGTGTAAATAAAGATTTAAAGGAAGTAAATTGAGAATTACTACTTCACGAGAAAACTCCAGAACAAACACTAGGTATAATGGGGTCTGAAACCAAACCTATATTACTGAAGCATGTTCCAGAGAGACAAAAGAGAAAACTTAGCAAGCTCGAGAGAAAAATCAGAAAAATCAGGACACTATTTAAATAACGGAAGCAAACCGTAAAACATCTTCACAGATGCAAAACTGATGCAAGGAGACTCAAACTCGAGAGAAAACTAGGCGAAATAGAAATGGACCTAAAGCAAACATTCATATATAAGACAAACGAGGAGGAAAACAAGGTAGCAGAAAACATAAAAAATAACCCAAAATACTTCTACACTTTTGCGAAAAGGAAAATGCAGTGCAAAAAGAATATTGGTCCGTTGATAGACAAATTACCCCAAAATATGAGCGAACTGCTTAAAGAACAATTTAACTCTGTTTAGCACCCCTAAGTCCGAGATGAAAGTAGAAAACGCAGATGAATTTTTCGACATTGATACAAATCAGCCAAGGACAAATTCTGGCACAAACCTATTAATGGACTTAGAGTTCTCGGAAGGAGATGTAATTAAGGCTCTATCACAGATGCGAGACAATTCGGCACCAGGGCCAGACACATGGAGTGCCACATATCTGAAGAAATGTAAAGAGTATTGTCAAACCGCCATACTTACTATGGAGGAAATCACTCGACACAGGACAAATTCCACTGCCATTAAAGAACGCGAACATTGCCCCTTTATTCATAGGTGGTAACAGAGCAATGCCCAAGAATTATCGGATGGCAGCTCTCACCTCACACCTTATAATGTGCTTTGAACGTATAATTAGAAGCAAAACTACCTACTACCTACAAGAAAAGAACTTATGCAACCCAAATCAACATGGTTTCAGAGCTGGAAGATCATGCCTATCACAGCTATTAGACTATCAGGAGAAAATATTGGAAACACTGTGTCGAGGACAAAACATAGCTGTAATCTATTCTGACTTTGCTAAAGCTTTCGATAAATGTGACCATGGAATTATAGCACAAACTTAAAAATACAGGAATTACTGGAAAGCTGGGAAGATGGATATTTAATTTCTTGATTCAAAGGACACAAAGAGTGGTGGCAAATAGAGTCAAATCGGAAGTCTCGAAAGTAGAGAGCTCTGTCCCGCAAGGGACAGTACAAGCTCCCTTGCTGTTCATAATAATAATGATTGCAGATATTGATGCAGATATCAGTGACAGTATTGTATCATGTTTCGCAGATGACACAAAGATATGCAAGGAAATATTGAACGAAGGTGACATAGAAAGATTACAAAACGACATTGAAACATTATTCCAGTGGGCAGAAGCCAACAATATGAAGTTCAATGAAGAAAAATTCCAACTTCTAAGATATGGTAATAACAAGGGGTTACAAAAAAAAGGGTACAAAACTCTGCAAGCCAAACAGATAACACCAAATCCAAAAGTCAGGGATCTTGGAGTAATAATGTCGTCGGATGCGGAATTCAGAGAGCAATATAACATCAAAATTACAACGGCTAGAAAAATAATGGGAATCATCTGGAGGAGCTTCCGTAGCAGAAAAGCAAACATCATGCTCAAATTATGGAAGAGTCTAGTCCTACCAATAATTGAGTTTGCTCAGTACTCAGAAGCCATACAGAAAACGAGACTGCTAACATTGAAGGTATACAAAGGACTTTTACGTCTAAGATAGAGGAAACGGAAGGTGAAGACTACTGGTCTCGACAACAATCACTGAAACTCTACTCTCTGGATAGAAGGCGCGAGCCGTACACAATAATATATATATGGAAAATACTCGTGAGCTCTGTCCCTAACCTTAGAAATGAAATAGAAACAAACTGAAATGAGAGAAGAGGCAGATTTTGTACGGTCCCAGCTGCGGTGGGACAAGGGGCCGTGAAAACGAGGATGAAAAATACCCTCAGAATACGAGGCCCAAAGCTTTTCAATGTCCTACCAAAAGAAATTAGGAATCTCCAGCACACCGACCTGAATAACTTCAAGAACTAGCTGGACAGATTCCTGTGCAAAGTCCCTGACCAGCCATGCGTTGCTGGCTACGAGGGCAGGAGGAGATCAGACAGCAATTCCCTCCTTCACCAAATCCCGCAAATGAGGCGGGATGCTGCAGAGGGGTCGACCGTCCATGAACCGTCGTTCGAACTCACCTAAAGTAAGTATGTATATATATATATATATATATATATATACACACACTATATATATATATATATATATATATATACACACACAGTATATATATATATAGATATATATATATATATATATATATATATATACAGAGAGAGAGAGAGAGAGTTACAAGGAGTTACAAGGACAAGAGGAAGCCTCAAAGACCTTTCGGTCCACTCTGGGAGGTTCCTGTTATTAAAAGTTTATTTTCTTTCAACTATCCTAGCAGTAGTAGAAAACTGGATAGAAAAGTAGAAGGCTCTCTCCCCACCCTCCGCTCCCTCCCTGCCAGAGGCAGGTACGGAAAAAGGTTGAAGAAAATACCTTGACCCTGGAAAAGTAGCCAAGGAAATTTTACAGGAAAGTGGAGAATATATAAATAGCTCTATATTTAGCTTGCTCACAGAGACACCGTGCAAGCGAACTCCTGCAGAGTTTTCTTATGTTTTAATCTTAAACTATGAGAGTATTCAGTACTTTGTCTAACCTATTTTTAAACACATTTACGCTTTGACTGGAAACAACCTCTGAGGGAAGTTGGTTCCAGATATTAACTATTTTATAGGAAAAGAAATTCCGCAGACAGAGGTCCTAAATATCTTTAGTTCCAGTTTAAACCCATTATTTCTTGTCGGATTGGCATTAACTGAGAATAAGTGTCTGTAATCTACCCTGTCTATTCCTTTGAGCATCTTGAAGACTTGAATAAGCTGACCTCGCAACCTCCTCGTCTCTAAGCTAAACAGATTTAGGCGCTCCAATCTCCGTTGGTAGCTTTGCATTCTCATTGAAGGGATCAAGTTTGTAGCCCTTGCTTGTACTCTTTCTAACCTTTCTATGTCCTTCCTGAGGGATGGAGACCAAAACTGCGCACAGTATTCCAGTTGAGGTCTGACTAGGGAATTATAAAGACACATTACAGTCTCCTTGTTCCGAAACTGGAACTGTCTTTTAATATAACCTAATAATTTTAAGGCCCTCTTTTCGACTTCTGCACAGTGCTTCGACGGTTTCAGATCGTTGCTGATATAGACTCCCAAGTCTTTCTCTAGATCGGTCTCAGTCAAGTTCCTTCCCAAGAGAGAGTAATCGGTCTTCGGGTTTTTATAACCTATGTGCATTACCTTACATTTGTCCAAGTTGAATGGCATCTGCCAAGTAGCAGACCATTCGCCCAACCTGTCAAGATCGTTCTGAAGCTTTCTTACGCCCTCCTCAGTACCTACACTACTTCCTAATTTCGTATCGTCTGCAAATTTGGAGATTGCACTTAGAAGCCCGATGTCTATATCGTTAATATAGATAATAAAAAGTAAAGGACCCAGAACGGAACCCTGTGGGACACCACTCGTGACGGGTGCCCACTCCGAAGCCACTCCATTTATTGCCACTTCTGCTTTCTATCTTTTAACCAATCCTCAATCCAGTTGGAAACGAGCCCGGTGAGAGAGAGAGGGAGGGAGATATATATATATATATATAGACATACAGTAGATACCTAAAAATAGATAGATAGATAGATAGATAGATAGATAGATACAGATAGGGGAATAGGTATAGATATAGATATAGATGTGTGTTTCTACCTCGTGGTGTACAAACGTTTGTTTCCGCTCTGTGCTAATGACAAAATAACTACAGTGTGTTTATAAATTCAGCATATAATTCTCTCATATACCAGTGTGTGTATTAAGTATCAGTGAATACGCGAAAATAATGTATTAAATGAAGGCCGGTAGCATATAGAGTACAAAAAAAACAACAACATAAACTGAAACAAAAATTGAAAACAATTCGAACGAAATAACGGCTTTCGTGAGATTTTTCCAAGAGGCCTACAGGAGGAAGAGGACCATAAACGAGAAAGTCGAGATTTCGCGGACGAAATTCGAGAAGCAGAAAGGAAATAGACGAAAGAAAGGAAAAAATGCCAAAAAGTACGATAAAATTTGTGAATTAGCGTAAATCCAGAAAGCTGAATAGAGTTGAATTGGAATGCGCCGCGTACCAGCTCCGCGACTGCAAACATGAAGTAGACCATACCACGGACTTAAAGCGCATTTTGTGCAATACATTTAAACATTACGAATGCATAAACTTGATAAAAAGGACATGAAAATGATGAAGAGAATAAACAACAAAATCATAGGCTTTTATGGCTTCGTGGCTTCTTCAAGTGCTTGGAAAACAAAAGGAAAATAATACAAATGGGAATGGAGAATGGTGAAATAAAACATTCAATTGCAACAGGTTCACCGACAGAAAACCAGAAAACGTCAGAAAACGTCGACACAGACGAAAATTGAATTCAAGACACCGAAGGAAACACTACAGGGAGGTGCAGAAGTAGCCTTAAAAGAAGAAATACCCCCCGCACAAAATAGAGATACCATGAACACAAATGAAAACACACCGAAGACTAAAAAAAACCACTGAGTAGGGAAGAATTGATGGTAGAACAGAGAAAAGGAATTGAATCACATACGTAGTACTCGTTAGGAATCAAAACGACGGACCATACGCGAATATTACAAAACAGGTTCGTGCAAACATGGCTCAAACTGCATTTATAATCACCCCAAAATATGTTTCTACATGATGAGGAATGGAAGTTGC
>JAJOZX010000570.1:850000-1137500 GCA_023014485.1 Bathynomus jamesi | reverse complement strand
AAACGCACACATTTCCCTCTATTCCTCACTACACATCACATACATGCATCTTACACACTACACTATCTTTTCAAAATAAAAAAAAATGACATCGTGATCCTCAGAGACCTTGATTTTGTCTCTCTCCTTCTTATATAGGAGGAGGTGGGGCATTTTTGCGGGCGCTCGCCTTTAGCCCCTCCTTCTTGCATAAAATAAAAAACCCATTAAGGTCGTAACTTTCTCAGCCCATATTGCGGTGCCGCTTGTTACCGTTTTTCGCGACTGAATCGTGTCTCGCTAAAAATCGCTTGTAGTCGTTTACATATTAATCAGCAACAATCAGGGTTTGAAAAATTTCAAAAAAATCTCGTCGCTGAATGGCGATTAATACATTCGATACATTTTCAACCCCTGATTGTTACCGAATCGTAATCGTTTAAAATTATAGACTCGCAAATGAAAAATTTAAAAAAATTAACGTTTTCGGACCATAAAATGAACCTTTTATTGACCCTTAAAAATTTTTTAAGAGAGAATCTCTCTCTCTCTCTCTCCAAACTACTTAAGTCGCAATAGAACCTACAAACTACTTAAGTCGCAATAGAGCCTACAAACTACTTAAGTCGCAATAGAGCCTACAAACTACTTAAGTCGCAATAGAGCCTACAAACTACTTAAGTCGCATTTCAACCAGACTAATTCAGAAAACTATATAAACCTACGTAGGAGGGTTAAGTCCTTAATTAGATCAGCCAAACGTGATGAAGAAGCTAGAGTTGCCTCACTCTGTAAAGTTAACCCTAAAGAATTTTTTGCCCATGTTAATAGCAGAAAGCCAATTAAAAATTCTGTAGGCCCCTTAAAAGATGGAAATGGCGTACTGAAATCCGGTGATAAAGATATAGCTAATACGTTAAACGAGTTCTTCGTTACAGTCTTCACGGAGGAAGACAATAGAAGTGCCAAGTCCTCGGATTACATATGACGGTGACCATCCCGTAGAGACCATAAGTTTTACGAGAAATGAGTTACAGCAATTAATTGATAAGATGAACAAATACAAATCACCTGGCCCCGACTTATTTCTTCCAAGGGTATTAAAAGAGGTTAGCCACAATGTTGTTGACGACTTAGTAACCATATTCAAACAATCAATCGAGTTAGGGAAAGTTCCAACCGACTGGAAGTTAGCAAATGTAACATCTATCTTTAAAAAGGGTGATAGGGAAAATCCTTGTAATTATCGCCCGATCAGTTTAACATCAGTTGTCGGCAAACTGTTGGAATCCATCATTACAAAACGTATTGTGTATCACCTTGAATCTAACAATCTAATTTTTTATTCTCAACAGGGATTTAGGCGACATAAATCCTGTCTGACAAACCTGTTAGAGTTTTTCCATAATATGCATACACTGTACGATGCAAGTAGGGCAATAGATATAGTGTATCTCGACTTTCAAAAAGCCTTTGACAAAGTCCCTCACGCTAGATTGATAGCTAAAGTCAAAGGACTAGGAATCACCGGGCTCGTTTCCAACTGGATTGAGGATTGGTTAAAAGATAGAAAGCAGAGAGTGGTAATAAATGGAGTGGCTTCGGAGTGGGCGCCCGTCACCATTGGTGTCCCACAGGGTTCCGTTCTGGGTCCTTTACTTTTTATCATCTATATTAACGATATAGACGTCGGGCTTCTAAGTGCAATCTCCAAATTTGCAGACGATACGAAATTAAGAAGTAGTGTAGGTACTGAGGAGGGCGTAAGAACGCTTCAGAACGATCTTGACAGGTTGGGCGAATGGTCTGCTACTTGGCAGATGCCATTCAACTTGGACAAATGTAAGGTAATGCACATAGGTTATAAAAACCCGAAGACCGATTACTCTCTCTTGGGAAGGAACTTGACTGAGACCGATCTAGAGAAAGACTTGGGAGTCTATATCAGCAACGATCTGAAACCGTCGAAGCACTGTGCAGAAGTCGAAAAGAGGGCCTTAAAATTATTAGGTTATATTAAAACACAGTTCCAGTTTCGGAACAAGGAGACTGTAATGTCTCTTTATAATTCTCTAGTCAGACCTCAACTGGAATACTGTGCGCAGTTTTGGTCTCCATCCCTCAGGAAGGATATAGAAAGGTTGGAAAGAGTACAAGCAAGGGCTACAAAATTGATCGCTTCAATGAGAATGCAAAGCTACCAACGGAGATTGGAGCGCCTAAATCTGTTTAGCTTAGAAACGAGGAGGTTGCGGGGTCAGCTTATTCAAGTCTTCAAGATGCTCAAAGGAATAGACAGGGTAGATTACAGAAACTTATTCTCACTTAATGCCAATCCGACAAGAAATAATGGGTTTAAACTGGAACTAAAGACATTTAGGACCTCTGTCTGCGGAAATTTCTTTTCCTATAAAATAGTTAATATCTGGAACCAACTTCCCTCAGAGGTTGTTTCCAGTCAAAGTGTAAATGTGTTTAAAAATAGGCTAGACAAAGTACTGAATACTCTCATAGTTTAAGATTAAAACATAAGAAAACTCTGCAGGAGTTCGCTTGCACGGTGTCTCTGTGAGCAAGCTAAATATAGAGCTATTTATATATTCTCCACTTTCCTGTAAAATTTCCTTGGCTACTTTTCCAGGGTCAAGGTATTTTCTTCAACCTTTTTCCGTACCTGCCTCTGGCAGGGAGGGAGCGGAGAGAGCCTTCTACTTTTCTATCCAGTTTTCTACTACTGCTAGGATAGTTGAAAGAAAAATAAACTTTTAATAACAGGAACCTCCAAGAGTGGACCGAAAGGTCTTTGATGCTTCCTCTTGTCCTTGTAACTCCTTGTAACTCACTCACTCACACTCTCTCTCTTTCTCTCTCTCATGTATCATTGGTGACACGAAGAATTCTTCCTTTTAACTAGTCCACATCCGGGTATTGGGTATATGCTCAGTGGTTAAGTTTGCTTTAGAGATAAAAGCCTTATCCCTTAATACACACGTACACTGATAATAGTTGGCATCAAATTCTTTTTCGGAACACTCCGTTTAAAAAATAAAAGTTACAGCCAGGAAGCTCATTTCCCCACGACACGCTGGTGACTCTGCCTCAGGAGTCACCTTTAGTCCGAGCGATGATAGGGTAAATGGCCAACGTAACCCAACGGAGGAGTCGGCAGACGGGACCGAACCAGAACCTCATCGCTCACAGCCTTACAGCCACCGTAACCACTGAGCTACCGAGCGTCCAACGCTCCTTCATCTTTTAATTACTAATTATTCCATTAATTTCCGTTCCTAAATGTAATTAAGGTAATTGGTTATTTAAGAGAAAATAATTTCATGGTACGTAAATCAAAATATTTTGAATAAATGGATAAATGATTATGGAGTTCAAGGATCATATTTCCACAAATAATCACATTACGAATAAAAATCTCATTAATGAAGTTCAACTAATTACTTAAAAAACGTGTATTCCCTTATTAATAATAAAGCTTGATTTTCAGTCCTTTTCAAATTAATTCCTAATTTAATTCAATGAATTTTATATACAGGGTGTCCCATAAGTCCGGTCTCGTAGGAAAATTTATTTTAAATTAAATTTACAAAATTAATGCATTACTACTAAAACAAATGTTCAAAAACTGATGTTTTGTTTTGGGACTTTGGTAATTTTTTACCATCACTCCGGTCTCTTCAATTCCCATAACACTGGTCAACACTCATTTTATTGCCAATCATATTAGAGTGATTTTGGGGTAACTTTGTGGTGCTGATTCCGAATATGACATCGGTTTTGCTAGATTGGCTCTAATTTATGAGATAATTGGTACCCCATTGAAACACGTAAAAATGCAAAAAATTTAATGTTCAGGCGGAGCCTACTTACAAATCGCATTGAAATTGTCTCAAATCATACAAAAGTAAACACATGAAATACATAATGGCATTTTATTCGATATAATAACAGATAAACACAGTAAGCTGATTCGCATAATTACAATTAATGTATAGTAAATCTCTGTTTGTACGATTCTCTTTTATGTGGGTTATCAGGACAATCACGTTGGAGGTTCCAGCAATAGTCTGCCATCATGTGTCTGTCCCATCTGCCTTGATACCTTTCCTCCATCACCTTGATATCTTGATGAAACCTCTCCCCTTGTTCCTCGCTAAAATCACCAAGATTATCCGGAAATCTGTGTAAGTGGCTATGGAGAAAGTGTACCTTTATGCTCATATTAGTACCCAACTTTTCAAAGTTTGTGAGCATGTTTTGCACCAGTTCTTCATAATTGTCTGCTTTCTGGTTACCCAAGAAGTTCTTGACAACTGAGACATAACTGCACCAGGTAGAAGCTTCAACACCATTCATAAATTTTGTGAAATTAGAATCCTTGATAAGTGTACGGATTTGAGGGCCATCAAAGATTCCAGCGTTTAGTTTTTCCATACTTAGTCCAGGGAACGATCTACAAATGTATTTGAAGCAGACTTTGACAGACTGAGGTCCCGTATCAAATCATTGAGTTCGTCTTGGGAGAACTGCTGAGGTGTTGAAATGCTTCCTTCATAGTCACTTCCACTACTACCACCTAAGTCCTGAATTTCTTCAAATTCTGACAACGGAAGGTCGGGCAGTGTGGTAAACACTGGTATGGGAACGTCTTCGCTGTGTGACACAGGTCGCCTTGCTGATTCCAAATTGGGATAATCCCACTTGAGTTTCTTGTATCGATTGAAACCTTTCACATTAACCACACTGTCAACTGACTACTGGTTGGGTGGCCGATGACTTATATACGGAGGGGGAATATTCTAGAATGATCGCGGAGTAAACACAAAGAATATTCGCGTGTCTCACCATCTAGAATGTTCCGGTAGTTTCCCATATGCACGCGTTATGGTTACGTTTCCTATTAATTGAGGGTATTCATTATCTCAAGAACTAGAGCCAAATCGGAAAAACTACTTTCATTTTGGAATTCAGCAACCACAAAATATCCTAAATTCGTACGAATTTCCTTGGCAACGAAACAAAAAATTTTTTTTGTTGAGCTGTGTAATTTATAGATCAATGAATTCGTTATTACACCAGGAATGCGATTTGGATAGTCTCAAGTGAGGGAACTGGACCAAAACTAAGTTAGGACACGAAGTTTGTTTTGGGGTATAAGTGTGAAAAAATACCCTAAAATGCGGGTAATTCCTTCAATAGAGGCTATCTAGGACGCATTCGCGATGTGAAAACGAATACATTGATATATAAATTATGGAAATTGTAGAAACAGCCAACATGAGTGACCTAAAAGGTATATATATACACATTTATGTATATGTAGTAAAACGAACACTGTATATATTCATTGTATATATTATATATACCGTAAAACTATACTAACCTAACCTAACCTACCTAACCTAACCTAATTTTAGGTACTACTCTTACCTGTATATATATTTCTTTTTTAATGTGGTTTGTAGAGCTGAGCCGCTGCAACATGAAAAGCGTGTAGCCTTTGTTTGGGTTCTTGATATTTCAAGCAGAATATGTATCTTGCTAGATATCCAACGAAATGCTTTTCTGTTTTTATCGAACACACACTTATTACCACAAACAATACCTTCCTTGTTTTTCTTAGGGCAAATAAATTCTTTTAGCAATACACCATGTTCTACATAAAAATTAAATGCAGCCTCTTCATCATCAAAAAATTTGCACGAAGTTAAACACAGTGAATAATTACAACCATCGCAAACCGACGCCATCGTGACACTAAAATCTTATGAGTTCAAGTCAAACCCCCCAATTTTGTTAGCGGTACCTTCCTAACCTTTGTGGGATCAGCCATTTTATCACTCTAAAAACATGATCCGCTATTTTATCGCTCAAAAAAAAAATTTCTTAACATTAATTTTATAGCTTTAATCGGCATTTGCCTTCATATTGTACTTAATAAAAGTTGTTTAAAAAAATGTAGAGAGTCTTTTGGTAAACTTTATTTTCAGTTTCCAGAGGCTGGACTGATAGTAAAAAATTTTCAAGAATAACCCGGATAATGTGGTTGTTTGTGTGTATTCGATCGGATGTACACAATATGACTCAGTATATATAGGCAGGGCCGGATTAACCCTATATGGACAGCTGTTACAAATTTCTAACCTTTCATATACACGCATTTATAACTTAACCCTACAGAAAATTCTGTCCATAGAGGGTTAAGCATTGTTAGGGCCGGGGGCAATGAATATTTTCGGGCCGGTGTCACTAGAAAAACACAATTCTTTACCTGATATATCATACATGAGTAATGTGATCAGCTGACTGGGATCAGCTGACTGGGATCGATCAACAGAAAACGAAACAAAAACAGATGTGATTACAGAAAATGTATACTTTGTTCACATAAATGGGCTACTAAACTAGGTTTTGTAGAAGTGGAATCTAGAATTTTTTTTCTTCCTCACGGTCGACCAATTATTTCAACGGTAGATTATAGCGTTTACATAGTTTCTTGGCGTCGGTCAGCATCTTGGGGCCGGTCAGCATCTGGGGCCAGGGGCAAATGCCCCCTTTGCCCCCATTATAATCCGCTACTGTATATAGGCCAAACGGGTAAAACGTTAGATATTAAGGTAAAACAGCATAAATATGCGTGTAGAACAGCAAATAATTCTAATGCATTGTTTAACCACATGCATAGCTGTAATCATAGTATCAAGTGGGATAGTTCTAAAGCGCTCGTTAAAAACAGAGATAAAAATGAAAGGAATATTCTAGAACAGTGGTGGCCAACCGCGGCGCATTGCGCCAAAGGTGGCGCATTGGATGATTAGAAGTAGTCTCATTAAGGTAAGTAATGTTTACATTGTTTTATATTAAATCATTATATCATGTAAAAATGCTAAATATATCTATATTAACATATTTTATACAAGAATTGAATGGGGGTACAAGACTTGTATGGCGCATCTGAACTCATGCGTGAAAAAATTGGCGAATGAAATGTAAAAGGTTGGCCACCCCTGTTCTAGAATGTGCATTTATCCATTTTTAAAATAATTTCAATAACAGTGCGGGAATGTATAAAATTGACAATATCCTGTTAAAATACTTTTTGCCTTTAATTAACTCTTGTTAATCAGGCGCTAATCTTTTTATTTCTGTCTCGTTGTAAGGGGTTCAAAAAACCTTAGCCCCCCCCATTTGCAGCTTACATGTTTACTTATATCGAAATAGTTTTTAGTGATTATAAAAATATATAAAATTCTTTATTTATTGCAGGTATTAAAATTACTCTAGCTGATAAAGTGATAATATAATGGCTTCTCAATTAATTGGTGATTCGGAGAGGCAACGTGTGACAGATCGCATACGAGCAATAACATTTCGGGAAGCTCGTGATGCTGGAGCCACCTTTATAATACGTTCATGGGTTGCCAAAAAGTTGCGAAAAAGTGAGGACTTCGTCAAAAAAAAATTGGAATAAAACTTTGGATGAATGTGAAATGGATACAACCAAATCTGGGCGCCCAAATTTGCCACTCTCTCAGGAAACAAAGGACATCATTGAAAGCGGAAAAACAGCTGTGCTAAACTTTCGAGAGAGATCGAAGTGTTGAGAGGAAAGATCGTTAGTGGTGAGATCATTCGACTGTACCGTCATAGGCAAGGTTTAAAGCCTTGGCATGAACTTCCAAAGCCAAGAAAAACTCAACTTAACATCGATGACAGAATGTGGTTTGCCCATTATCTTGAAGATTGGGATGTGGATGATTTCATGCATTTAGCTGTCTCCGATGAATTTTTTGTTTACGTAACACGTCGGCCTAACTACCAAAATGATCGAGTGTGGGCCACAACACCAGATGAAATCGATGACAATGAACATTATCGCGAATTATTAAAAAGTCCAGACTGTGTTGGTGTGTTTGTTTTGTTCACTGCAAAGAAGCTCATGTGGGTGCTGAAGCCAAATGGTCAGAGTTGGGATAGACAGTATTTTCGTGATATTATTCTATCCCAGCATGTCATTCCTTTTCTAAGAAACCCAAATAATGTTATGGATGTCGATCAGGTCACACTTCTGCACGATAAGGCCCCCTGCTTTAAGGCATTAGCCACTCAACAGTTGTTGCGGAACCATGAGATCGATTTCTTTGGAAATGAAGAATGGCCAGGAAATTCTCCTGACCTGAACGTCTGTGAACACATTGGATCAGTTATAAAGGACAAGGTTGAATGTCTCTTGTTTCAAGAACCTGCAGCAAATCGATTTTCGAAGGATACAATGACGCAACACATTGAAACTGTTTTAGCAAATTTGCGTAACGATCAAGATCTATTCACGTCACTTTTGGCAAGCTACCCAAAGCGAATTCAGGCTGTCTTGGAAGCCAATGGCGGGAACACCAAGTTTTAATTGTTTCTCATTAAATGCAGGATTAAATTCTCTTTTGTAAGGTATGTTTAGTTTTACTGTACCTCTAATGGTTTAGGCCATGGGCGGGGGGGCTAAGGTTTATTGAAGCCCCGTACATATGTACAGTATATATTTTTGTCATCTCGCCTTTTCCCTTCATTCCCTGACGAGGTGTACTTCTGAATACACGAAAGGTCTTGGAATCGCTTTTCTTTTTCCTTGTGGGTTTGCATTATATATATATATATATATATATATATATGATGAAAAGGAGAACCGATGTTGCAGTACAAATCATTTATTGCAGTTAACTAAACGTTTCGGAAGCTCCAGTTTCCCTCTTCAGTAACTAAAATATTAAAAACATTGAAACTAATAAATGAATCGAAACATAAATTTAAATCCCAACATTGATCAGAGCACAATATTTTAATGCTACACTAAATTAATTAATTAATTAATTAATTAGGAACGAAGCAGAGCACCAACAATCAACTTGGCAATCCCAGAAATCAACTGGATGAAAACGTGAGAGGACAAAGTCAAAGAATTGGTTGGTTGTTCTTTAAAGGATGAACAGTTTCATAAAAGAACATTATTCGTTAAGGGATCGTTTTATTTTAGGAATATATATACCCTTTCTGATATCTTTAAACCTTAAAACGTCTCCCCAACTGAAAGTATTATATATATATATATATATATATATATATATATATATATATATATATATATATATATATATATATATATATATATATTGTTTGAGAAAAGTATCAAATTTCTTACTTTGAAAAGTAAATCTTTTCAATTTAACTTTTAGTCAATTTATAAACCTCTCTCTCTCTCTCTCTCTCTCTCTATATATATATATATATATATATTTACAGTGGCGCTCACAAGTATTCGTCCAGAGAAATATTTTAGTTATAAGTTTATTTGTCATTATCTTTTGTACGATGCCTAAAGATAGTTATGAAAAGTTTATCGTTCGTTTGGAAAATTTTAACAAATAAAAAAATTATTTTAACTCCAACATTTAATGTAAAACATCAAAGAATTTGAGGAAAAGAAAAAGAAGTTAAAATGCAAACGTTTTCGTACATTTATTTGCAAAATTATTTAATACTTTGCGTGTCCACCTTTTGCTTGAATGACTTCAATGATTCGTTTTGAGTATTTTTCTACGAGGTTTTGACACCTCCCATTAGAAATTTTAGCCCATTTTTCTAAAGAAAATTGCTGCAATTCATTCAGATTCGAAGAGTTTCTCTTGCGGACAATTTTTTTTCTGAAATCAAACCATAAATTCTCGATTAAATTGAGATCTGGTTTTTGACTGGACCACTCGAGAAGCTTGAAATGCTTTTCTTTAATCCATTTCATGGGGCACTTTCTTATATGTTTTGGATTATTATCTTGTTGCAGTATTCAATTGCGACCCATTCACAACTCCCGAACTGAACGCAATACATTTTTTTCTAAATTTTCCTAATTTTCCATTGATGACAGCAAGCTTTTGTGGACTAGAAGCACGAAAGCATCCTCAAAAGAGCAAACTACTACTATCACCATATTTAACGGTAGGTAGAAAGGTTTTTTTCTCGAATGCAATATTTGATTTTCGCCAAACATAACGTTGCTTCGTTGTTCCAGAATAATCCAATTTTGGTCTCGTCTCTTCGGAGAACTTTCTTCCAGAATGCAAATCCATCATTTTGATGATCTTTGGCGTACTTTAAACGAGCTTCTTTGTGCGTCCACACCTTGGTACAGTTTTGATTACTCCATAGCCTTTCCATTTCTTTATACAGCAATAACAGATCTCTTATGAGCTGTAGACAGCTCTTTACCACGACGACTGATTGCTTACTAATGGCTTGTACAGTCACCCATCTTCCATGAAGATTCACAGAGAAAATTTTAGAATTCATAACTACCAACAGTCTCTAATCACTAAAGAGCCAACTACTGATGAAAACTTTAAATTCTTAAAGCCTGAGGTAGACAAAGTATTAAATAATTTTGTAAATAAATGTAAAAAAACTTTTGCATTTTAACTTTTTTTTCCCTTAGATTCTTTGATGTTTTATATTATTTGTTGGAGTTAACCCTTTAATGCCCAGTGTGTGAAATTTTCATCGTTAACTTTGGAAGCAATTTTAGACCTTCCAGTTCCCAATGTGTGAAATTTAACACATTTCGTATTTTATTAATTATGAACAATAAAACTTTGTAAAATATATTTTTCAGTTATTTTGGGTCCAATTAAACGATTTTTATATCCCAATTTTTTTTTTTACTTTTCGACTTGATTTGGGTATGAAAGGGTTAAAATAATTTTTTTCTTTGTTAAATTTTTCCAGACGAACGCTAAACTTTTCATAACTATCGTATGCATCGTACAAAAGATAAGAAAGAATAAAACTGAAATATTTCTATGTACAGTGCTTACAAGAAGTCTCACGCCTCTGTCTCGTCCCAAGCTCGTCTGTTAGGTATAAAATGGGCAGTCCTTATGGCAGCGGAGGTGTGTTCGGATTGGTGCACATAACTGCTCTAACCCAATCAATGACGTCCATAATTACGTCACTTCTGCTACATTTTAGTGTTTAAAATACAAATGATTAAGAAGCAGAATGACCAAGTTTCGGGATGTTGGGATGGTTATGGAGCAATCCTAGTCATCATAATATTAGCTGGGCATTACATTATACCGTCTCAATATATACTGTAGAGTGTAGACTATAGAGAACGACTAATTCGGCAAATATCCCAAATCATGGCATGAAACCTAAGTTATTTTGACGCAGGTCTAAATTATTTGCTCAAATGCAACGATTGATATTAAGTAATTGTTTGGAATTGTTGTCAATATTGTTGTTTGTGATACATATCCTACGTGAAGAATCTAATGACCAAATTCCTCAGTGAATCTCTCACGCGCTCGCATTTCGAGGAAGTCACGGTCGTCTCACTAATAGATAGTTTATCCATTGTTTTAAGTGGTAACCTATTAAGCGAACTATGTTAAACCTATTCCATCTTATGAAAGCCATTTGTCTAAAGCAAGACTGGTGGGCCGTGAATCAGAGAAATTTGCATTTGATTTGTTCATCGTAATTATTACGTAATATAGTGTACTGTATATAGTAATATATAAGAGTTTATTGGTAGCATATCATATGACAATTCCCATAAACATGTGATGGCCTCGATGGTGCCAGTTTTTATTTTTTACCTGAAACTATTACCTTCCCATAGTTTGTTTCAACAATGCATATATTATCATCTCCACGATCGTATAGCTTCCTCCGGCATCAATAATTTCTTGCAATCGTTGCGGCATAGAAGAGGCCAGATTGTAGGGAATGTTTGGTGTTCGGCGTAAGCTCTCCCAACTATTCCTCGTGTGAGCTAAAAGTGCTTCAAATGTTCTTTCATTGCGTTGCTCCCATTCGTTAATCATTATTGCCCAAAGGTTTTCAATCGGATTCAAATCAGGAGAACGTGGTGGCAGAATTAGATTAATAATCTCTGGGTGATTTTCGTACCACGCTCTCACGACGTTACTCCTATGAATGGGGCTGTTATCTGCCGTTAAGTAAAATGGTTCCGGCGCTGGAACCAGATACGCACGAACACTGGGTAGCAGCACCTCTTCCAATATCTGGCAATATTGCTGTCCAGTAAAGCGTCCATCTACTTGATTCAATTCTCCGACACCATAGCCAGACATCCAGCCCCACACACCGAGACTGATGTGCCCACTACGTTTGCTCGGGAAAACATCTTCTTCATAGAGTTTTCCGCGGTGCCTCCAACAATGCAGGGAACCATGACTATCTGTTGAAAATGTTTTTTCGTCACAGTACACAACTTTTCTCCAGAATTCTTCCTCCTGCGGCAAGTATTGCAAGGCAAATCTCATCCGCGCCTTTTTATGCTCAATCGTCAATGCAGGTTTTATAGCTGGACGGCGAGAAAAATACCCTGCCTCGTGAAGTCTGTTGTTCAATGTATTTGCGCTACAACGAAGGTTCAGGTGTCTGCAAATATGCGTCGCTGGAACAAACGGATGCTCTCTGGCGTGATTAACAATCGCAGCATCTTCCTCTCGAGATGTTGAACGCGGAGGACCAGACCTCGGCAAAGTAGCGATTGAGTTTTTTGCTTCATACCGATGAATCTACCGTTCCACAGTGCTTCGATGAACGTCTAGTCGTCTTGATATTTCTCTTATTGGCACACCATATTCATGCAATGTCACCATTGCTCCCCGCATTGCCTGGGTCGTCTCGTGGTGCACAGACGGCCTTTCCATCTTTGTGTAAATGGCTTATGTGAAGCGTGCTGGGACGATAAAGGAAATGAGGATACCATGCACCCCTTCTGAAATTGATTTCGGTTGTGAAGGGTACCAACCCTTCGAATGGTAATAATAATCAGCAAATTTCCTATTTTGTTGAACATATGCATAAAAAATTCGTCTTAAAAGCCAAGGATCCAAAGATTGTCAGCAATAGTTTATACCCCAACTGAATATAGTCAGCCATCAACAGTATAATCATATTTTATTTCCATAACTACTCATGACTACTCTGTCATAGTAAATAACCTTATTATGACTTAGGTAGTAGTGGTAATTCTGAGTGGCGGCCTCTAGCCACATACGTTAAACCTATCAGTGCGTCTAAGACCAGACTCTTTTGTTTCTGTCAATTCATTGTTAGTTTAAGGTATTTTGCTCTTTGTCTTTCTAGGTCTAGGGCATTAAAATAAATATTTGAGTTTGTGTTTAGCATTTCATATGAATTTCTCTCCTCTCCCTTAACACATCCCAGCGTTCATTTTAGCCCCCTCTCTCCCTTTCCTCCTCCCTTCGTAATTCCCCACCCAACCTCGTTTCCTTCGACATAGCAACGCTTACCTCCATCCTCATTCCACTTCCTTCATTAAACCTACTATCGCTTTTACTCTTCCTTCCTTCCATCCTTCAATGCCAGCGTTCTTAAACCTAGCACATAAATTATATAATATGGAATCTAACACCTTAGATCTCTACGCATTCATGTTACTTGAAGACGCCTGTGTCTTTGGGGAATCTCAGTGTTAAGAGTGGGCTTGAGGGGTAGTCTATAGTATAGATTATTACAGATGACCTTGAACGCTCCAACTATTTAAAAATGATTATTTATTACGCACATCATATGGCATAATACACACATGAATTTAAGTATCTCTTACACTATAGGAATGGAATTTAATCCTACCAGAGTTAAAAAGTCGCAAAATATGATAGATTAGTTTGTATTAAGAGGTTACTAAGAGAAAAGGATTTGGGATAGAGCGGAAGGCAGAGTATATTTTCCCCGAGTTTCGGTTATTATTAATGCTATATGGATACATTGCCGATGTCCCTGCTGAAGACCTCTGATGGGATGCGGTGTGATCAGAGAGAGAGAGAGAGAGAGAGAGAGAGAGAGAGAGAGAGAGGAGCTTTTAAATCACACCTTTTAAATGGTTTCTGGGTAAGGGCTTCACGTATGTTATTTTAGTCCAGGGTAGTTTATGTGGAGGTGTTAACGTAACTTGCACTTGGGACTGTTAATTGTAAGACAACTACCATAGCTGGGACTGAGACACGTTATCCCCTGCATACTCTATATATATATCTATATACAGTATATCTCTATATATAAATAGATAGAGTGATCAACACAAAGCTAATGTGGACGTCATTGATGGGGTTAGAGCAATTATGTGCACCAATCCGAACACACCTCCGCTGCCATAAGGACCGCCCATTTTATACCTAACAGACTAGCGTGGGACGAGACAGAGGCGTGAGACTTCTTGTAAGCACTGTACAAACACTTATGAGCGCTACTATATATATATATATATATATATAATATATATAGATATATATATATACGCACACTGTATATGAAAATTATTTCACTAAACTAACAGGTGAATAATATTTATGATAAAAATAACCACGAAGGAAAAAGAAAACACGGAAAGGTGCTCAAGCACTTTCGTTTAATGATATATATATATACTGAGCGACAGAAAAATCGGCCCACTTAGCATATCGCGAAAATCAAAAAAGTGGGGAAGCTTCTATTTATGAAAGTTTTAAAATTCGAAAATATAGTCTATGAGGCAACCAAAATAATGAAACAAAACGTCAGCTGCGAACACACTAGCTGTAACGAATTTTTGACTTCTTTTAAAAATTCGACAGTCTGACATTCAGTTGCTCTTAGACTGCTAGTGCCACTTTTTTCTTCCACTAGTGGTAGTAGGCATTTGCGTTTAGTAACAGAGACTTCTAATTCTTTTGGGTTTCAGAATTGAACATTTACAATGGATTTGAGTGCCGTGAACGTCGGAAGAGTCATCGCCCTAATTGATGATAGTCGGAGCCGAGCGTTACGTCGCCGGACGGACGAATCAAGATTTAATCTTCGAATATCCGATGGACGGGAAAGAGTGTGGAGAAGAACATGAGAAAGTCCGTGAACAATACTCGTCCCCATTGGACCATAGTTCAATTGACATTGACGAGCATTGCGGTAGTGTGGAAACAATTCCGGGCCCATTGCTGGACGTCTAGCATGTAAGCCACTTTCCACAAGTTTCCTTCTAACGGTTCGCTCCGATACACTGCCGTCTCGATACCTCTCCAGCTCATTGCGGACGTTTGTGGCAGTCAAGCGACGATCTCGCAAAACACTCAAGACGATGAAATGATCGTCACGGGCAGATGTGCAGCGCGATCTTCCAGATCCTGGTCTTCGGATGTACTTTCCTGTCTCCACATAACGTTGGTACGACACCTCGAACCGTTGTTCTTGGAATTCCTAGTATATCGGCGACGTAACGCTGGCTCCAACCATCATCAATTAGGGCGACGACTCTTCCGACGTTCACGGCACTCAAATGCATTGTAAATGTCCAATTCTGAAACCCAAAAGAACTAGAAGTCCATCTGTTACTCAACGCAAATGCCTACTACCACTAGTGGAAGAAAAAATGGCACTAGCAGTCTAAGAGAAACTGAATGTCAGACTGTCGAATTCTTAAAAGAAGTCGAAAATTTGTTACAGCTAGCGTGTTCGCAGCTGACGTTGTTTGTCTCGTTATTTGGTTGCCTCATAGAGAGAGAGAGAGAGAGAGAGAGAGAGAGAGAGAGAGAGAGAGAGAGAGAGATAAATATGTCTTTTATATTAGAAAACAGGATTGCTAAAAATACGAGTTCATTGGCTTTGTTCTACGAATGACGCTTGTTCCCGTCGTGTGAATGAAGTAAAAAGGAACCCTTTATGACTCATAAATCGAGAAAAGCATTCCATGTTTTTATGTGACTTTTCTCCAAATAAAAAGGGAAAATTCTCGATACAGAAAATACGTTAGAAAGTTTAAATTGACAAACATAATTCAACCTTACAACGAAATCGCTTTCTTTAAATTGAAACAACAAATAAAGAAAGAGGATTTGCAGCTGTTCCTATACTTTATTCTTTGTATATATATATATATATATATACAGTATATATATATATATATATATATATATATATATATATATATTATATATTATATATATATATTATACAGGGTGGGCCGTAAGTTCCATACATAGGAAAAATAAACATTTTTTTATGGACAACCATTTTTATTTATATAATATGCTCTACATGGTTGCCATTGTTTTGAAAACACATTTCAATACGTGTTCCCCACTGTTGATGAACACGCATTAGCACAGTTGACGTTATGCTTGTAATGGCGTTGGTGATACGTTCCTTTAGATGATTTATGTCTCGTATCTTTTCCTGATACACCATGGCCTTCAAGTGCCCCCAAAGATAGAAATCAAGGGGGGTGAGATCTGGGGATCTGGGAGGCCACTCCACAGGACCACGCCGACCAATCCAAGCATCCGGAAACTGCTGATCCAAATACCGGCGCACGTGAAGACCATAATGAGGTGGAGCTCCATCTTGCTGGAAGTAAACTGGGAAGTTACCTTCCTCGTTTAGCAGGGATGGGAAAATCTCTTCTTGCAACATGTTAAGATACCTTTCGGCATTAAGATTTCCACTGACAAAAATTGGTCCAATAATTCTGTCACCCCATATCCCGGCCCACACCATCAGTTTACCGGCACCTTGCATCTTCGTCGGACTCAGCCAGTTAGGGTTAGCATTACTCCAATAACGTATGTTTTGCCGATTAACCTCTCCATTGACGTAAAAATTTGCTTCATCAGTAAACAAGATCTTACGTCAAACGCATATTCTTAGGGTATCTGAAACATAAAAACAAACGTTTAATTTTTCCTATGTATGGAAACTTACGGCCCACCCTGTATATACTGAGCGGCAGAAAAATCGGTCCACTTGGAATATCGCGAAAAGCAAAAACGTGGGCAAGCTTCTGTTTATAAAAGTTTTAAAATTCGAAAGTATAGTCTATGAAGCAACCAAATAATGAGACAAAACAACGTCAGCTGCGAACACACTAGCTGTAAGCGACGTTGGGTCTGGTTAGTTGTCGGTTGGAGGACCGTTACGAGGGGCAGTAAAGAGGGTTCAAAAGGGCGTTCGACAAAGTACCACATAAGCGGCGCCTCGGTGATGTAGTCGTTAGCGTCGCTGACTACGAATCCATCGGCCCCGGGATCGAGACCCGGTGACGGTAGGTGACGCGCAGCAAAACCCAGCTGTTCATCCTTTCACACAATAAAGAAATTGGTTGGTAGATAAATGGGTACTATGGGTATCCTAGTGGTTAAGACGCTGGGCTGCTGCTGGTAGGGCGTGGTTCGGATTCCATGTTAAAATGTAGGTTTAAGGTGGAGTGTCAAGCTTGACCTTCGTCAGAATGAACAATTCGGGCGGAAGAAAATCCAAGGTTAACCAAGGAAAGCGAGTGATGACGAAAGTAAGGTCCCTTGGTATAATAGGTAGCGTGGCAGCTTCGCTAGAGCACTAGCTTAACGATGGGGAGCGGAGGGTTGTAATTAACGGTGAAGCCCTTAGGGAGGGCGCCAGCAGGGTTGCCAGGTGTGCGATTTTGTCGCACAATTGGGCGACTTTTGAAGACTCTGTGCGACTTATTTTGGCCGTGTGCGACTTGCGATTTTTGGTGCGACTTTTAAAGTTTGTGCGATTTTGTGTGCGACTTTTAAAGTTAAAGTTGAACTTTGAATTTTATTATATGTATAGATTACAATAGGTTGTATCTGTTACATGGTGGCTTCTACCTGCTTGGTAACTTGGTTTGTTTTCTATGCTGTATTCTGTATTATGTGTTTAAGCTGTTTTCTGGTGATCTTGGAAAGTTAGATTCACAATGGAATGCCATTTCTGCATTTGATTGGAAGCAAAAACTTTCCAATGACATAACTGAATTTTGGATGGAAGTGTACAGTCATACAGATGCAGCCGGAGTACAAGATTTTACTGAACTTGGGAAATTCGCGTTATCAATATTATCGCTACCTATAAGTAATGCGGCAGTAGGACGCACTTTCTCCCAGATGAATTTAATGGAAAAAATTCGTAACAGAATGCAACAGAAAACAATGGCCAATATATTGCACATACGAGCCTACATGGCTAGAAATGACATATGTTGCAATAACTTTACGCCCACTCATAAAATGCCGGCTTCAATGAATAAAGATATATACAAGGGTAAAAACGATGAAGAAGTAATTGACGTGATTTTAAATTGAATTTTTAAATATTTCTTTTTTATATCTAAATGAATAAAACATATAAATTTGTTGTATGGAGTTTATCCCAATCTATAAATTGTTTATTTAAAACTCACTTAACTACAATATGAGGTGATTTGGGGTGATACGCACTGTGCGACTTTTGTGCGAATTTTTAAATGTAATTGTGCGACTATGTGCGACTTTCCAGAGGTAGTTGTGCGACCTTTGTGAATCTGACCTGGCAACACTGGGCGCCAGTCTCAACTGGTATCCCACAGGGGTCAGTTCTCGTACTGCAAATGTTTATTATTTACACAAACGATATAGACTGTCTCAAAATTCACTAACGACACTAAGTTAGGTTCCTGTGTAAACATTGAGGAAGGCGTTCTGAGAATTCAAAAAGACTTTGATCAGTTCGCAGAATGGTGTTAATCACTTGCCAAACGCCTTTTAACGCAGCCAAATGCGAAGTGATGAACATTAGGACCAGGAACCGATGTGCTAACTTTCATTTCACGGGCAGGAACTTGCAACTCGGAAAAAGACTTAGGTGTATTTGCTATTACTGAACTCAGGTTTTCCAACACTGCGGTGAAGTTGAAAAGAAGTGTAAAAAAATATTGAGTTATATCAAAAGGCAATTCCTGTACCGTAACAAAAACGTTCTATAAATTTTCTCTGCAGTTTTTCCTTTGGAAATTGCTAAGTATTTTCTTTTTTCTTATTTTCAAACTTAACCATTTTCATGGGTATGGAAAGAGGAGGAAGAGGGGAGAACCTTCTTACTTTATTGTGCATGTTCTTCTCTCTGTGAGTGGCCTACGGCTGTGCGAAGGCTATAGCTACCACCTCGAGTCGTCTGTAAAGCTGTTGTGGCTGCTTCTTTTCCTTCTAATTTCTTGTAGCTCTCTCTCTCTCTCTCTCTAGAGAAAGAGAAAGACTTAGGAGTCTATATCAGCAACGATCTGAAACCGTCGAAGCACTGTGCAGAAGTCGAAAAGAGGGCCTTAAAATTATTAGGTTATATTAAAAGACAGTTCCAGTTTCGGAACAAGGAGACTGTAATGTCTCTTTATAATTCACTAGTCAGACCTCAACTGGAATACTGTGCGCAGTTTTGGTCTCCATCCCTCAGGAAGGACATAGAAAGGTTAGAAAGAGTACAAGCAAGGGCCACAAAATTGATCCCTTCAATGAGAATGCAAAGCTACCAACGGAGATTGGAGCGCCTAAATCTGTTTACCTTAGAGACAAGGAGGTTGCGCGGTTAGCTTATTCAAGTCTTCAAGATGCTCAATGGAATAGACAGGGTAGATTACAGAAACTTATTCTCACTTAATGCCAATCTGACAAGAAATAATGGGTTTAAACTGGAACTAAAGATATTTAGGACCTCTGTCTGCGGGAATTTCTTTTCCTATAAAATAGTTAATATCTGGAACCAACTTCCCTCAGAGGTTGTTTCCAGTCAAAGTGTAAATGTGTTTAAAAATAGGCTAGACAAAGTACTGAATACTCTCATAGTTTAAGACTAAAACATAACATAACTGCAGAAGTTCGCATGCACGGTCTCTCTCTGAGCATGCTAAATATAGAGCTATTTATATGTTCTCCACTTTCCTGTAAAATTTCCTTGGCTACTTTTCCAGGGTCACGGTATTTTCTTCAACCTTTTTCCGTACCTGTCTCTGGCAGGGAGGGAGCGGAGGGTGGGGAGAGAGCCTTCTACTTTTCTATCCAGTTTTCTACTACTGCTAGGATAGTTGAAAGAAAAATAAACTTGTTTAATAACAGGAACCTCCCAGAGTGGACCGGAAGGTCTGAGGCTTCTTCTTGTCCTTGTAACTCTCTCTCTCTCTCTCTCTCTCTCTCTCTCTCTCTCTCTCTCTCTCTCTCTCCCGTTACTTATAAAGTATTACTCTTAGTAAGAATCGATTCAGATAGACAAAGGTTATTCTCCGCAATGAACCTTCTACCTTCAACAAAGGAAGTCCCTGAATCTTCAAAACAAAGACACAAAACATACCTACACACACACACACACACACACACACACACACATATATATATATATATATATATAATTGATAATTAAAATCAATTATTGGAAATTTCCGTTTTGAAGGAGTTTTATGGAAAGAGTGGCAGTGAACAGGAAATGTGCAAACGAAGGAGGAAGGAAGAAAACCATTTATATCCGATACTTCTGTATAGCGAATTTCACTTCCTCTCTCTCTCTCTCTCTTTATGTAATAGTTATGTGTATAAATATGTATCCATCTATTTACTTGTATGTAAGTGTCTAATTAAATGTGTCTATCAAATTGATGACGATTACCAAATTGGTATTGAAGTTTGGAGACGCAAAATGGAACACAATAATCGACAATTATTATGACTCTGAAATTGCAGTGCGGTTCAATCAAAATTTAGTGAATCACATTAAAACTTAAAAGTACATATTTTCGAGACCTTCACCTTTCCCCTCATATATATATATATATATATATATATATATATATATTGATTGTCATCCAGTACTCTTCACCTCTCTATATCTCTAAAACAATTTAGCTTCCTTCTTTTATATATATATATAATATATATATATTAATATATATTATATATATATATATGTTGGGGTAAATGTGATAAATTGGTAATTATGCATAATTGAAAATATCATGACTTAACCTAACCAATTTTCAAGGGCGTACAGTTGACCTAACCGGGCATTCAATTGACCCGAAATCAATGTTTTACCCACATCATACAGCTGCCTACTACACACTGCATTAAGAGGCCCTACATTTCCAGCCTTTGCTTGTCAAAATCTGCAAACTCAGGGTGAATCAAGTCACTGCTTGATTCAAGCTCTCACTCACTCAACCCAAGACAAATTAATATGTAGGTTTTGTACATTTTGAATTGAATGCCAGGTTAGGTCAATTGAATGCCCGGTTAGGTCAACTGTACGCCCTTGACAATTGGTTAGGTTAAGTCATGATATTTTCAATTATGCATAATTACCGGTAATTATGCATAATTACCAATTTATCACATTTACCCCAACATATATATATAAAATTTGTACGAGGCCCAAAACTTTTCAATGAGTAGTATAGCCGCAAAGTGCCAGAGTGCAGAAATGTTACGTAATGTTGCAAGAGTGCCAACCCCCAACGTCTTTGTTGCAAGAGTGCCAACCCCCACCCCCTTTGTTGCAAGGCACCCACCCCCTTTTGTTGCAAGGCACCCACACACCCCTTGGTCCCAACCCCAAAATGGGACTGCAAGGGGTATGCAACTTGGAGGCGGAGTTCTCCCCCAAGCTGAACCCCCCGAAGGGGACATACCTAACCTAAAGGACCCTCTTTGGGGGAGAATGGGGAGCCTCATCCCCCAAAGGGGCAGAGAGGAAGAGGGAAAGGAAGAGGAGGGTCCTTGCTCGGCTGATTGCCGAGCTGATATGACACCGTCGGCCACCCACCGCCCTCTTTAAGGCACTAATCAGCCGGTTGGCTTATCCAGCCAGTGCCTTAGGGCATCATCAGCCATTGCCAACCAGCGCCTCAGTGTGCCATCGTTTTAGATCATCATCAGCCAGTGCGTCAGGAGGTCGTCGTCTCAGAACATCAACAGTCAAGTGCCACAGAGCGCTAAAAGGAACCGGGCACGCACCCATTCTAGGTCTGTGCTGGGGCCCTGCACCCCAGCCAAGTGCCACTGCCTCCCGGGTGAACCGTATAATAATCACCCAATATCCTTAGAAGACCGATTTGCCAAATAACAATTAATTAATTATTCTGT
Organism: Bathynomus jamesi; assembly: GCA_023014485.1. Classification (NCBI taxonomy): domain Eukaryota; kingdom Metazoa; phylum Arthropoda; class Malacostraca; order Isopoda; family Cirolanidae; genus Bathynomus; species Bathynomus jamesi. Next base: position 1,115,553 of record JAJOZX010000570.1, on the reverse strand, counting down.
TTTAGAAACAAATGATATAAATGTGTACAAGGAACAAATAAAACACCGTTGCTTCAATACGAAACAAATCGTGCGGTAATACAATAGACCAGTGGTCCCACCCCGTGAAATAATAATTATTATTATTATCATTATTACCACTACCAATATATATATATATATATATATATATATATAATATAAAACAACGGAAGGTGATATTACGGTATATTTGTGGCACATCTACAGAATAAATGATCGCAGTCCTTGAAGACAATAAAACACCATTACATCATTCTGTTTATGAGTTAATGGATATACAACGTAGCACATATATATGACAATTAATAGATTTGAAATTATATAAACATTCAAAACGGGGCATTAAAGAGAACTATTTATTTTAAAAGAAATACACTCAATCTGAATTAGATAAAACACCGCTGCTTCAATACGAAACAAATCGTGCGAAACAAATCGTGCGACAATACAATAGGCCAGTGGTCCTACCCCGTGAAATAATAATTATTATCATTATTACCACTACCAATATATATATATATATATATATAATATATATACATATATATACATAACAACGGAAGGTAATATTATATTTGTGGTACATCTACAGAATAAATTATCGCAGTCCTTGAAGACAAAATGTGAAGCCACCTTTCTCCGTTTAACAAAATAATGTTCCAGGTAAAGGGTTTCATTTTTATGCACAAACTTACAGTATATGTAAGCAGATGTTCCGAACTAAATTTTTTGTCGAAAGGTCCTCTTGGAACAAGAGAGAAAAGTAATCTAAAATTATTTTATGACAGTTTGGTACAGCACAATACATAAATGATTATCAAGCTGAAACCTTTACCACCGTAAGGGATAAGGGTCGTCCGCAGTAAATATATTTGCTTTTAACCTTTCAAAGCATGACAATGAACTTTCCCAAGAAATAGACAAACAAGATATGACCTGTGCCTTAAATATATTTTTCGCAGAAATGGGTATACAATGGGGCACATATATATACACACGGTCAAACAATACACACACACACACACACACATATATATATATATATATATTATATATATATATATATATATATATATACACACTCGGGTTTTATCCACCCGTTCAGCTTGATTCAGTTTTTCGGAAAAATTGAATTGTTTTGTTAATATTTGTAGAAAGACATTAGCCCTTTACACTCCTTCCCTATTGTGTAAAGTGGTCACAAGGCATTGTTCAATCACGGCAGCCCGGAGGCCCACATTTCTCATAAAACAATGTAGCATTGTCCGCGAAATAGGCAAAAGCCTTTCAGAACAAAGGACGCGTCCAGATGTTTAAATCTAAAATAATAATTTGGTAAAATTCAGGAATACGTGAATGGGCAGGATTCATCAACGAGCGGTACCATACGACACACCCAGATTTGCGGGAAGCAGCGAATCACAGTACGGAATACCTGTCTGACCCCGCTCCGAGCAAGCCTATAGCATTGCTCCTCCCAAAATTCACACCTACCTATCGTGGAGCCCCAATCAACGCTCGTGAAAAGGAGCGTTGCTCTCGGATTGGTCGAAAAATGCAGGCCTAAGTACTAGTCCCGCCCAAATCTAGAATCAGGCCAATAGGACGGCGAAATTACCACATGTGGGTTGGGCACATATGCCCCCTATAAAATGGGGAGTTTCGCCGTTTAGAGCCAGTTTTTCGTGCAATTTACAGCAACACACGCAAATCATGGCCGAACTCTACGCATCCCCTGAATTGTTTGCTGATGGTGACCACTACAGCCATGCTGCATTGTATCTTTTCAATGCCTTAGACCAGAACGAATTATTTTCGTCCCAGAACATTGCTGAATTTCGCGAAACTGTCAATAAGCCAATCAACGCCGCCTTTACTGAAATGTAAGTAGTTTCTCGTATCGCGTCTTGATTCTGTATGCATTTCATATCATGTTTAAGTTATCGTAGGTTTTTATTTAATGTCTGTGCCCATATACTCAGTATATATATATATATATATATATATATATATATATATATATATATATATATATATATATAGTCAAGCTTTAAGATTAATTTCTCAAATTCCTACAGTAGTAGGAAGTTACCAAAAATGCAATAGTTGAAATTTTTTTAAATATTGCCTAATTCTTTCGTAGGTTGTCAAAAATCAATTTAGAAAATGAAATGCTCATAAAATAATAAATTCTTAACATAGCGAGTTTATTTTTACACTCTTATGTAGAGATGCATGTTTGCTAAATATTTCAAGGCTATGTTTCTTTTAGTTTTTATTCAAATGAGTATGTAATGATCATCTTTGATTACATTTTGCAGTTTCGCATTTCGCGTCTTGATTCCGTATGCATTTCATATCATGTTTAACTTATCGTAGGTTATATATATATATATATATAATATATATATATATATATATATATATATATATATATGTTAAACACAAACCGTGCATGGAACAAGGAACTCTTCTGGGAAAATTAAATCCACTATAGTCCGAATAAGTAATGGTAAATGACAAATACCATAGTTTTTTCTTTTTCATGATTTTAGCCCGACGTGGGCAACGGGTCTCTCGCAAAGAGATCCCATAAATATAGCTTCCCTCACCAGCTATCTGCAAAGCAGACAGGATCCAGCTTTGGGACATGGATCTAGGGTTTAAAGCAAGCCTAGATCCCTACATTCAGAACCTCTATATAAGTAAAAGACTCGTTGCATTCACGTCGTGTTGAATAAATCAAAGAAAAAGGGGGTAACTATTGTATTTTTAGCCAAAAAAAACCAAAACTTAAACCTCAACCGGGACATTGAGCGTCCACTTTTCAAGGCACGAAACACGTCCGTTTAGTATACACAAACTCAGAATGGTTCCCTGAGAACATTATATGTTAAACACAAACCGTGCATGGAACAAGGAACTCTTCTGGGAAAATTAAATCCACTATAGTCCGAATAAGTAATGGTAAATGACAAATACCATAGTTTTTTCTTTTTCATGATTTTAGCCCGACGTGGGCAACGGGTCTCTCGCAAAGAGATCCCATAAATATAGCTTCCATCACCAGCTATCTGCAAAGCAGACAGGATCCAGCTTTGGGACACTATAGTGGATTTAATTTTCCCAGAAGAGTTCCTTGTTCCATGCACGGTTTGTGTTTAACATATAATGTTCTCAGGGAACCATTCTGAGTTTGTGTATACTAAACGGACGTGTTTCGTGCCTTGAAAAGTGGACAACCAATGTCCCGGTTGAGGTTTAAGTTTTGGTTTTTTTGGCTAAAAATACAATAGTTACCCCCTTTTTCTTTGGTTTATTCAACACGACGTGAATGCAACGAGTCTTTTACTTATATAGAGGTTCTGAATGTAGGGATCTAGGCTTGCTTTAAACCCTAGATCCATGTCCCAAAGCTGGATCCTGTCTGCTTTGCAGATAGCTGGTGAGGGAAGCTATATTTATGGGATCTCTTTGCGAGAGACCCGTTGCCCACGTCGGGCTAAAATCATGAAAAAGAAAAAACTATGGTATTTGTCATTTACCATTACTTATTCGGACTATAGTGGATTTAATTTTCCCAGAAGAGTTCCTTGTTCCATGCACGGTTTGTGTTTAACATATAATGTTCTCAGGGAACCATTCTGAGTTTGTGTATATATATATATATATATATATATTATATATATATATATATATATATTTAAATATGTGGTCAAGCTTTAAGATTAATTTCTCAACAAATTCCTACTGCAGTAGGAAGTTACCAAAAATGCAATAGTTGAAATTTTTTAAAATATTGCCCAATTCTTTCGTAGATTGTCAAAATCAATTCAAAAAAATGAAATGCTCATAAAATAATAAATTCTTAACATAGCGAGTACCAAGTATTGTCGTAAATATTGTCATGGTAGAGAATGTAAGAGGTAATACGAGTTTTAAATCTACGGAGAGAATATAAAGATGCCATTAGTCGACCAAAGCATGGACCCGATATATAGCTGTTACGACTATTTTTTCCGTTAAAACAACGCCGATATTAGGGCACAAAGCGAGTTATCCGCATCCAATTTCATGACATTTATTTTACTTGCAGGAGTGATTCCGAGTTAGGGCGTGTTATAGCAACTTCTGGGGAAGTGGGGGAGCCAGCCTCCATCCATCCCCGTGAAACAGATGTAGTGGTATTGGGACGGGTCGAGGAGGAGGAGGAGGAGGAGGAGGAGGAGAAGGTGTTGTAAGTATTTTTAGATTATATAGTACGTTTTTGCTTTTCTTGTAGATGCTTAAACGCTAAGTTATAGGCAAATTGAAATAAACGCATTTTCAAATTTATTTTCATTTTCTGATATATATTATATATATATTATATAATATATATATATATATATATATATATCGTAAACACTGATGAGATGTCATATTAACTGCTTTGAAAATTAATTTGTGTTGCTTCTCGTTTATATTTACCAGTTTAATTTTCCTTTTGCTCTGAATTTTCTGAAAATTATTCTCGTTGTGCTTAAGTGCCCGCTGTCTCCGTCGTTATTATATCACCATTTGTATATATTGCAACATCTTGCAACATCGCTTTGTAGCAATATGTATATATATATATATATATTATATATATATACCTATATATAGGGTGAACCAAAAGTAGGTGGACAGTAAATGATAACGTTTATTTTGAGAATACATATTTAATTTTTTTGTATACTATAATACAAAAAAAATTTAAATAAATTTAGTTATAATATATAATATAATATAACACAAACACCATAGTTATAATGAACACCATAGTTATAATATAATATAACACAAACCGTATTCAACCTACTGTCCACCTACTTTTGGTTCACCATATATATATATATATATATATATATGTTGGAACTTTAAGATTATTTTACGATAATGCGGTGCTACAGTAGGATTTTACCAAATTGCAATAAAAGCGCTTTGAAAAACGTGCTTAATCATGATCCCTATATACAGGGTGGGCGGAAAGTAGCTCCCTATTTTGGATTGGTAAAAAAATACGTATATTATCCATCTATTTCAGAAGAAATAATATGAAAAAGTAGGCATACATGGTAGGTTTTCTCTAAAATTCAATGTGGGCTCCAACTCTTTCCACCAGCTTCTGGAGCCGCCCAGGAATGGCGTCCACTGACTTTAGCAGGAACTCCGGCGGGATGGAGGACATGACTTCCCGAATTCGGTCCTCCAGTTCTTCCAATGTCCTCGGTTTGGTGCGGTAGACTTCTTCCTTTACCCACCCCAAAGAAAGAAGTCGCACGGTGTCAAGTCGGGGCTCCTGGCTGGCCATTGATGTGGACCACGACGACCCATCCAACGCCCAGGGAAGTGGGCATCCAGCCTCTCACGGACAACAATGGCCAGCCAGGAGCCCCGACTTGACACCGTGCGACTTCTTTCTTTGGGGGTGGGTAAAAGAAGAAGTCTACCGCACCAAACCGAGGACATTGGAAGAACTGGAGGACCGAATTCGGGAAGTCATGTCCTCCATCCCGCCGGAGTTCCTGCTAAAGTCAGTGGACGCCATTCCTGGGCGGCTCCAGAAGCTGGTGGAAAGAGTTGGAGCCCACATTGAATTTTAGAGAAAACCTACCATGTATGCCTACCTTTTCATATTATTTCTTCTGAAATAAATGGATAATATACGTATTTTTTTACCAATCCAAAATAGGGAGCTACTTTCCGCCCACCCTGTATATATGGCAGCCAACACTTATCTGCAACCAATTCCTTGACATTTATTTTAATTACAGGACCGACACGGAGCTAGACCATGTTATAAACACTTTCGACGAAAGGAGAATGAATGCTTCGCCGAACAGTCTACCCAGCGAAACAGAGGTCACACTATTGAATCAATCGGCCAAGCGAGCGCGAATTTGTAGACGAGCTAATGTAAGTGTTTTGAAGCCATATAGTATTTTTAAAGTAAGTAGATTTTTTCTACAATGTAAATTAGGCACATTGATTTATCTGGTTCTCGCTAATTGAATTTTTCTCGTTTATAATATAACCTGACATTCATTCACTATTAATTAGCTTTATAAGTGCCACTACAAACGCGTTTTGAAAGTAGTTTATGCCTTATTCTCGGTATATATATATATATATATATATATATATATATATATATATATATAACGTTTCAATCGGAGTTAATTTATAAAAGGCCGCCATAATTGCAAAACATTTTCAATTATTCTCTACATCAGGGGTCACCAACCTGGGCGGTAGCGCCCACTAGTGGGCTCACATTAAAGGTAATTAAACATTTATTTAATTATTTATTTTATCGATTATGTTGATTTATTCTTTTTTATCTAAGGTCGGCGAAAAGCTTTTTTAATTTTTAAAAAATCGTAAAAGTGGGCAGGGAACAAAAAAAGGTTGGTGACCCCTGCTCTACATCCTTCATCGTTATTTCCGCATATATATATATATATATTATACGCATATATATATATATATATATATATATATGGCGTGTTTATATTTCTTATACAGCTAGGTTTTTAGAAATATTAAAACTTTTAAGAATTGCATTCGTTTTGAAAAAGAATTTTCTCTATTTTTACAGGAGCGATACGGAGCTAGACGATATTATAAACACTTTTGGGGAGAGGGTAGCAAATGAAGTGGTATCCACACCACGCAGCGAAACAGATGTCGTGGTATTGACACACAACTGGTCAAGCGATTGCGTGCTCATCGGCGAGATTATGTAGGTATTTTTTTTAGGATAAAGACAAAACACAATATTATTTTCATTTATTAAACATGTACAAAAAGGGGCAGTGCCCAATTCTTAATTGTTACAAATGTATATACAGGTTTACACAATATAGGTCTTACACATTACAGAGGGTACTAACATATGGGAACCTTTTTTTTATCTGTCTGCACACATATTTATCATTCATATTTGTGTCACACAAATCGAATAATTTTAAAAAATTCATAAAACCCTTCCCGCGCGAGATGTGCATGAGAAACAAAATACAATACAACCCACATGTTTCACTGTAAAGTCCTTGAATGCGATATGGATTCCAGATAATTTTAGGCATACATAATCGCATGATAAATTGTACAATCGCCGAGTCATGCCATGGTGGAAATCCGAGTGAGTCAAAATAGTACATTCTTTCCTTGGATTTAAAATAGATCGCAAACCAATGAATCCCATCGCCACCCACAATGTCAGTGTTTACAATAATCCCGCACCAGTTTCTCGAAGTATCCAGCTTCAATATTTCATTTTTCGCATACACACCTGTAGTGTTCGCCTTTATTATTTTACTTTCCTTCATTATTTACGCTTCTTTCTACTTTACTATATCTCTATTTATTCTCTATCGGCTCTTTCTTTCATTTATCACTTTGTTTCTCTACACTCTTTTTGCCGTATCGTATAAATATCATGGTAGCGCGCCTAGACCTGACTCTGAAAGACCGTTACAAAACAAAGGGGGAAGGGGGATATTAATACTCTTTTTTAACACTTATGAACGTTTTATTAATTTCGAAAATGGTTTAGTTAAGTTAGGGGTATGCGAGTATGAAATTCTATTATAATAATTTAGGTCGGAGAGGGACACCACTTAATTAAATTTACGTTACATTTCGTCAACCTACGCGTAACGCGTTGCCTAGACTGACTATTATGGGTGGTAGTCTGCTCTCTTGGGCCCTGTTCAGGACTACCAACTGTACCCATTTTAAACAATTTCACAATTTTTCGTAAATTTATATTAAACATTATCTTATTTAATTAAACAGAAATTAATATTCTTAACTAAGCATTACTACACTCGCATCACCCCCTTGAAAATAAGTTTTTCATTAGAAAACTTATTAATATCGTTTAACAAATTTCATAATTTATTCAACAAACTTACATATTTTGCAATTTTTTTTTTTTTTTTTTTTTTTTTTTTAACAATTCAGAGAGATAGACAAGAAATAATAGAATGACAAATTCCATACATATATTGTATCATATTATAAAAACCGAAAACTTTATAATTTTCACATTTGCATAAAATAACATTTCACTCTAATAATTAAATTACAACCTGTAACTAATCTATACATGCCAAAAAAAAATAACGGAAAATTTTCTTACAGTGGCTACACAAATCTCAAGTTCACAATCTATTCCCGCGATTCCTCATCAACGATCGCTTTACATTTGAAACAATTATTTGTATAGTTATACAGTTACTATCAGGGCAACATAGAAAAAAAATAAGAAAAAGTTTACATAAAATTCTGACCAAGAGCGCACATACTATTTCACGAAAAACACAACATGGGCAATAATCGCGCCCTTTCACTTATAATTTCATTACATAATAATCAGTACATCAATTTGCTGGACGTTGTTTAGATGACACTCCGCACGCTGACAACGGATTTCAATTTTCAATCGCAGCTCTCCTGCTCACTTCGCTAGAATGCAAGGGATTGCATCAATCAATATGCAACAGGGCAGCACGCTATAATGGTTCCGCTCTCTCTCCAATGGCGGAAAAAAACAAACAAGAGACGTCCAATTCTAAAAGGATCAGGGGGGGGAGATATCTGAAAGCGGGACCACGCGCTGGAATTGGACGGAATTTGCAATTCTAGAAGTCGATGAAGAAACTCGCCTTGTCTCATCTCCACTTTTGTCGGTGAACGCTGCTCTTCCTACGTCCAGCTGAAAGACTCTTCTACTGGCAACAATCAAACGATGACTCCGCCGTAGGCCATTTCCCAACGAACCTACTGTATGTCTGTATGGACAGTACAGTCGTAGGCACCCGTTCAAGCTCTCGTGGCTTGTCTATCTACCGCGCGCTGTGACACATATTTAGCGAAGCATTCGAGCAGCGTGACCAGCTACTGTCCGAAAAATACCAGTAGACCATCTTCGATCGAAACTTTCGTGTGCCAAGACCCTGCACACGTAAATTTCTCTTCTCTTCCGAAACTGTCCTGCGCCAAGTCCATGCGCATTCGGTTCCTCTCTTCTCTTCCGAAACCATCCTGCGCAAAGTCCATGCGCCATTTGGTTTCTCTTCTCTCTCTCTCATTGGTGATCGATCACCTATCCGGTCGACTAAACTCACTTGATGGAACTCGGATTCAACTTGGTTGACCCCCAAACCGAGCCTTTGCAATTTTGAAAAAAAAAGTTTATTCGAAACGTTTCTGTACTGCTTATCATTTCATTTTTAATTTATCAAATTTTCTCGACAGTTCACTTCGAAATACTAACTACACATTTGCTCTGGCCAAATTCACGGAAAAAATATAAAAAATTTCGCAAAAATTTAATCAAATCTAGCTACCAATAAGGTCACTTATGGCAGTTACAGCAGAGGAGATAAAAAAGTCATAAAACGCACGAAAAAAAAATTGTACAGTATAAATATAAAAGCGCCCATACATAGTAACTTAGTATAATTTAAGAATTATTATTGTTCAAACTATCGTCAGAAATCACCTCAATACCTCCAAATACAAAAGACAAAAATGAACCCCAGAAACTTCATGTCATCCATTCTCTGACAATCATGAACCCTCTTGCTTTGAGGAGGAGCACACAAAGACGCCACAAAAACGTTACTGGCTATCTATAAGGCTCCATTTCCGATTGTACACTTGAGTCAATGTTTCAAATGCACTAGTTAACTCCGACTGAAGGTTTAAACAATAATAATTTTCTAAACAGTTATTAAAAAGTAAAAAAAAATTAAATATTACTACCAAAAATTATTTTAATACAGTAATTCCAACTTGAAACGTCAAATTTCATATGAATTGAACTCGCAATTCGCAAATTACATCTGAGATACAACTCTCTCCTTCAACAGAAACCCCAGTATGGTTTGCAAATCACAAAAATCTCAGTAATTTATCGTTTCCAAGTGAAACTACAAATTTTTATCGTTATACTAAATAAGAATAGATAATATGCACTCACAATTACACACAATCCACTGTAAACAAAACTAAAACATTTCATAATTGAGAGCGGTCGCTTTGTTTGTAAGCGAACCTCTATACAAATATCCCTAACCGAATGAAACTGCATTATATCCTAACATAATTTCGTAATATTTTCCATGCAAACGCTCGAACTAAAAAAAAAAGACATTTTTCATTTCTAATTCCAAATTAAAATATCAAATTAAAACATCCTTTTTAGAATACAAACTAAATTTGAACTAAAAATTTTACCATTGTCATTGAACTGGAAAGAAAAATAAAAATCGGCCTACCTGTACCAATAAAATTGATTATTGAATGAATTTATAAAACGTAAAGAAAATATATGAAAAGAACTTCCTACACAAATTTCTGTAATTCAAAAAAAATTATAATATCGAGATTTAATGAAATATGTATATCTTAACTCACATAGGTTCCCAAAATAAACATAAAATTTACTGCGCACTTTTAGACCTATAATTAATAAATTCAATGTTATGCGCGGAAAGAACAATTTAGAATTTTATGCATAACATTAGTGCTTATTAAAGAAAAATCCTATGCTTATTTATGTTAAACCAATTAAAATTTTGTTAAATAACTAAAAATTTACTACGCAATAGACATACCGTAATAACGGTTAATCTCCGAACAATATTTTACGATAGGCCTACAAGAAATCCCTCTTTACAATACACTAGCCATTTTACCAAATATGTCGGAATTGTCGTGAAATGAACGAAAGAAACAGAGAGAGGAGAAAAAAAATAATCAGCTTACCTACCAAAGTTTATGAGTATATAAATATATGTAATTATATATATAACTAATAAATACGTATTAGTTAATAAGTAAGTATATAATTAATGAGTATATAATTAATGAGTATATAATTAATGAGTATATAAAAAATAAAAAAAAAACAATTTCACAACACAATTTCTCTATTTCAGTTAAACGAATTCTACTTATTTTGAAATTTAACACAATCCTATACGGCGACTTATAATCTGACAAATTTAATATGTTTAAGATTACCTTTCGACTGTTAATTAACTGTAACTTAACCTATATAGCGCGAAGCGAGCGAAGCAAAAAGCCCGTAAATCTATATAAACAAAATAATCCTATTATTATATACAGGCAATCGAAATATAATAAAAAATCTGCTAATGAAACCCAGAAAATTTCTCACAAATTTTCGCTAAAACATTTTGAAAGGACCATATAAAATGTGTATCACTGTATTTAAACTAACAATTTACTTACGTACAAATTTTTTTCTATATTAATCGCTATTATATCACAATTACTACTAATTTCAAAAATTTTAAACAAAAAATAAAAAGGTAAGCTGAAAGAGGCATACAGTGGAAGAGATGAAAAAAAAAGAAGAAAAATTTGAGTCTTCAGGCAGCACGATAATTTTCAAAACTATGCCCTCTCCAACCGAAATGAACGAAATTTAACGTAATAATGACTCGCAATATTGAGTCGGACAAACGAAAAGCAACGGAACTGGACGATGCAAAATGGGACAAAGGGAACATTTCAGAATTTTTTTTTTTTTTTTTTTTTTTTTTTTTTTTAGGCGCGAAGTTTGTCAGGGACGCTATAAGGATGTCGAAGGCGATGCGCCATTTTTAAATTTTATTTACAATGAAATTTTAAGGCATGAAAATCGAAATTTGCCTGCAAACGGGGTAAACTTTGCATTTAGATATTTTAATAATCGAAATAAAATATTCATTAACGCTATTGGTTATTATACCGGGTTTTAAGAATTTTAATCAAAATACTAAATCACGTGGGTAAGCCTCACAAAATATGATGTAAGACCACCGCTAGCCAACAGATGTAGTGATCGCCACCAGATGTAGTGTTCGGCTTTATTATTTTACTTTCCTTCATTATTTACGCTTCTTTCTACTTTACTATATCTCTATTTATTCTCTATCGGCTCTTTCTTTCATTTATCACTTTGTTTCTCTACACTCTTTTTGCCGTATCGTATAAATATCATGGTAGCGCGCCTAGACCTGACTCTGAAAGACCGTTATAAAACAAAGGGGGAAGGGGGGTATATTAACACTCCTTTTTAACACTTATGAACGTTTTATTGATTCGAAAATGGTTTAGTTAAGTTAGGGGTATGCGAGTATGAAATTCTATTATAATAATTTAGGTCGGAGAGGGACACTTAATTAACTTTACGTTACATTTCGTCAACCTATCACGTAACGCGTTGCCTCAAGACTGGCTATTATGGGTGGTAGTCTGCTCTCTTGGGTCCCTGTTCAGGACTGCCAACTGTACCCATTTTAAACAATTTCACAATTTTTCGTAAATTTATATTAAACATTATCTTATTTAATTAAACATAAATTAATATTCTTAACTAAGCATTACTACACACCGATAAATTTGGAACGCGCGAAACAGTCACTTTTCATCACTCTCTGGAGTGTATTTGCATCCATCTTAAAAATCTGTGCTTATGTTCCGGAAACGGTCCAGTTCTATTAAGGCCTGCGACTCGAGGTATATTAGCATACTAATAGGAGCGTCTGTAGGCTTGGCGAACTCCATCCGTACTGAAATCGTACCAGTCTGCTGGGGATTTAAATGGGTATTTACACCGCCAGTTAAGTCAGGCGTAACGTCAAATGAGTAGATGTTAAACTGTTCCACAAATTCTTTCTGTGTTATGCCGAATCCAAGTTCATCACACGCACCTGTATTATGCGCCAAACTGCTGTAAGCTCTCGCGCAGAGCGGGAACACAGCATCTGACGAGTAGTCCATATTCATTGTCCCACCCACCCACCCAGTGCGACGCCGTTGACATATAGAGTAATGTTTTTAAGTCCGAAATTCTCGAATTTTAACGCACTCTTTTTGTAATTTCCATTTGTCGAGGCATGATCTTGCATTCCAATTAAAATCCTTTTAGGCAGGACTCCAAGAGCAATGTTTTCTATTTGTTTCGATGCCAGGCCTGCAGGGATCGTGTACAGTTTGATCTGTACCCTGTTAATGGGATATTTTACTGTGGTATGTATGAGGTCTTTCTCAATTTCTATTTGCTTCGAGGAGCTTAATTTCACTCGGCGTATGCGCAAATATGCTTCCATGATGTGTATCACAACAGGTTTTGCGCCTTCTTCTTGGTCAGCTCCCAGATTTATACAGATCTCAGGGTTCGTGCGGGTGAGCTTCAATTTCATATCACTCTTCATCCGTTCATAAGCAACTTCTCCTGGAATGTAAAGTCTGTATGCAGGCGTCCAAAACATTCGTATATCTTTTTTTTAGAATTTTTAAATTTATCCTTTATACTACCCTCATCTTTAGTGTGGTAATACCCTTCGGCGGATAAAAAGGTGTCCTTCGCTTCTTTTGAAAAATTGAGGACATTTTCCAGATATGCTCGTAGGTGATAGTACCTCGTGCCTTTTGAGATGTTAGTCTGACTTAAATATTCGTCACACTGGCTGAATATGGTGTGCAGAAAGTTTGTTTCGGGGTATGCAACATAATTATCATCGCAATCCGTTCCGTCAGAATGAGCTATGCGAAGGTTAGTATACATGTGCATAGAGCTCGGATCAAAAAGTAAGGGCCTGAGCTGGGTATCACGAATTCTATAGGGGCACTGGGTGAACTAATTGTGTTTAAAGGGTTAATTGTAATAAAGTCACTGTGCTCAATAGAAACTTGAGTTGGAGGTATCTCAAAGAGGGATAGCTCCGATTTACAGCATTGTAAACTACAAGGATGAATGAAACGGGCCATGGTGAGTTAGAAACAGTGCCACCCCCTTCGACGAGTATTAATCAATCTATGAATCGTGAGAGTAGCGTCCTCAGTTTATATCAGTTAAAAAAATGGTCGACCAGAGGTTTCATACGCTTAGAGCACTTCTTTTTTGGCGCCCAAGTTTAATGCCACGTGACCCCTTCTTCCTAACGGTTCTCTTCTTTCCACCGCGTGGTGGGGACCATTCTTCCTAACAGCTCTCTTCTTCTTTACGCCATGTGTTGGCACCCCCTTCTTTTTCCTATCAATTCTCTTCTTTCCTCCGCCACGCATTTTTCTCTTCGCATCTTTGATGATTTCATCCCGTGTACGTTTTAAATGTTTTTCTAGAGCTTCTTTAGGTTTAGTTTCCGCGAGTATTTCCTCTGCCGCGTTAAAACCTGTTTGTAATGCCTTCCTTCCTAGGTACCTGGCCCCCCTCTTCAACAGTGGGTCAGCGGTGCGTAGTATGGATGAAAAAATGGATCTAAGTCCACTACCACGCTGGTATCTCACCCCTCGGTATACCGTGAAAGGCTTTCTGGCCATTATAACTGAGTGCGTCGAAAGTGTAGCTTCACTGTTAAGCTCCCGTCACCGAATGGGAAGTTTTTACCCTCAATCGTTCTTATATATATTGAGATATTGGTTATTAGGTTAGTTGCGACATTCACATAGTGGGGTATGTCGTATGTAATACTCAAGCTCCGTCCTCTATGGTTGAGAATGTGTGCTACGCGCAGCAGACGTGCCTGGGTATCCCCAACAAGTTGGTGCTCTACAATATTGCTGTAAATATAGCACATGTCTGGAGGCTCAGGGCCTTCACCCAATTTCTCCATCTTTAATTGATACATTAAGCTGGATAAGTCATGCGGTGCCTCGTGAAATGTCTCTCTTTGGAAGGCTGCGCTATATCGCCCCTCAATCATAATTTTGAACACTCGTCCTTCTTTAAGATTTCTGTTATCCTTTGGTTTTAGGATTAGAGTATGCGTATGGTTTCCTCTGTTTACGATTTCGTATAATAAGTCATTCGTAAAATTTGAGTTTTTAAAACTTGCGTTTAAGTCTCTCTCAACATCATCAACCGAGCCATAACGACCCAGGCCCTAGTGACACTGTTGTACTGTAATGTTTTGCTGCCTTGGTCGGGGCGATACGTATAGTAGCATCCCGAGTTAACCCGGCTTTTTCACACTCATCAATGTCTCTAAGAACCATAAACACTATCTTTATAATCAATATTTAAAAAGAGGGTATCCAGCTGAAATTCACATAGCCCCACCCCATACGAATCACGACCCAGTTCAATGGGCCCGTGGAGCTCTGTTCTGTTACAAAGTTGGCTAGTGTGTTGTTAGGGTGTACAGAGAGGGACGAGGAGGACGGGTGTGTGACGTAGAAATGGTTAGGAGTCATGTTGCATACTAATTAAGCTTCATTACTGCCTCAGCTTTTATATAGGTATTGAAGCTTTCTGGGTAACCTAGCCACTTCACCAGGTACATTTTTCTTTTCCTGTACCTTTGCTTCCTAAAATTTTCTCAATTTTAAACACATTTTTTCCTAAATTAAATGCCACTTTCTGCAGTTCCTCGCGGTAAAAACCTCCCGAGATTTCTTCCCCATTCAAATCTTCAACGTAATATATATCATTATCTCGCCTTTAGGCCTCATAGCCCTAACTTTAAAAATCTCGCGTGTCCATCCTTGCTCAAAACCCTTCGCGAATTTATTTCCCGAACGTGACAGCCTTACATAGTCATTGATTTTGAAACGCGCAGATTGTGGTGGTGGTGGCACTCCATCTCTTCTCGGACGCTTGCCTCTTTCTAAAACATCGTTAGGTGTTGTACCGATCGTGCGATGGTGTGAGCGGTTGTAGGATGAAGCCAATGAATCGAGAACGTTTATATATCTGTACGTGTTTTTATGTGTAAAATACCGGTGCATGCGCTCCTTTATGGTACGTTGAACTCTTTCAGCTAAAGAAGCCTTATGTATAGAATTGGAGGTGTAATAGCTGATGTTAAACTCTGACAGCATGTTCTGAAAAGCTCGCCCTATAAATTCTTTTCCCATATCCGTACAAAAATAGCCAGGAATCCGGTTTTCTTTCAACATCATCGTTTTGGCCGCTTTAGCAACTGTTTCGGGCGATGATTTATTTTTCAGGGGAATTAGCCACAGGTATCTAGAGAATACATCTATTATGAATAGGATGTAGCGGTAGCCGTCGTTGTACAGTGAATATCTTTGCATGTCTGTTAAATCTGCCTGCCAAATAGAGTCAATCGATGCTGCTGTTGTCTTGGTTGTTTTAAACCTTTTTTTCACCGGTTTATGAAGTGTATAAGCATCCTGGGCAGGCAAAAATCTCTCAACATCTTTTTCCTTACACCATAAGTACCTCTGTACAGTCTATTAACGCCACCATAGGATGCAGGGTTAGAAATGTCATAATAGTGCTTACTTAATACGTTAGCCATTTGCGTATTTTAGAGGCACGTGGATAAGGTTGGCCTTCTACTCTCTTCTTTCTTCTCTTCAGAGGTACGGCGGCTGTTGTGGGCGAAGGTGTACTCAGTTGTGACACGTGCGATGCATGCTCCAAGTCTTTTAACCTATTCAGATTACCTATCAATGTTTTGGGGACATTTATTTGCTGTAGTCTTGCTTTAATATGTCTCCATCCTGCTGGTGAGGGCCTATCCCACTTTCTCACCAGATCATGAACAATATCAACGATATTGGATCCTTGTACCCGTGCTCCATCAACAACGACCTCGCCTGTGTCGGTCCACTGTATGATGGGATCCTCACTCAATAGCTTATAAAGACTTAATCCTTTATTCCTCAATGTATGGGGGAGGCTGTTTTTTAGCACATGTTCGATGTGCTGTGTTCCGCTACTCTTTGGTTGCTCAGGCCCTGTGTCACTATGCTCTGCGCTACTCGAGCTGTGCCTCACGGTGAGTTCTGTAGGATGCTTATAATCTTCGTACTCGAAGAAATTTCTGCAAAGCCTCCTGATACAAAACCCTTTTCTCATCAGGTGCCTTTTCACTGTTTAATAGGGATAGTAGCTCACTCTCCATTCTTTTAAGCCTACTTTTACGGGGTTCTAGAGCCGCGTCTGGGCTCCTTTGTAATGAAGCATACACTTCGTGCGGGATCACAACCACCTTCTTCATTATATTAATCTAGTCAGTAAAGGCCCCAAAATTAAAAATAAGATGGGCAGGAAGGAACCTCCTCTTTGTACAATAATACGCTTTTTCTTACCCACAGTCTGACTTTTATGGGCGAGCGTCCGTATTATGTTCTTGTAATGACATAAGCGAGCCTTCTGAGAGGATTTCATTGAAACATTACATTTTATAACATTAAGGCAGATTTTGCAGATGCACTTTAAAAATTCAGAGTCGATATTTTTAACAAACATCTGCTGCAATGCTCGAGGCAATGGTTGATAGATTTTTATTAATTCGCGATATTTCTTTAGCCTATTCGTCATTCTGAAATATACACGGTTTCAGGTTCGTTTGGAAATATATTCGTTCTTAGAAGCACCCTAAACGTGTTTCGAGGGTGAAGGTCACAAAGCAAATATCTATAACGTTGCTTTGTGACCTCTTTATAAACCTCCAAAAACTCCTTACGCTGACTCGGGAACTGGCTAATATCCCAATTTGTGACACATCTCTACGTTGCGCGAATAAGACTAGATATTGCATATTTAACGACACATCGCGCATGTATCTATTTTTGAAAAATAGATTCTGATTGATGAAGAACACGCTTATGTTAAGGTGGTGGGAGAATACTGTAAATGAATGTCTCGGCAAACGTTTTATCCATCTCCAACATGAGGTCGTCAATTACGATTACTGTATGTTCATTTCCCTTTAACGAATTAACGTCATAGACCCTCTTGTGGAGCAAAACATCATCTTGGTACTCGTTGAACACTGATTAGTATGTCGAATAGCACCATATAACTTTATGCACAAATTTTGAGAACATTTCCCCCTTTTCTTTAATGATATTAAGCATAAACACCGTTTTACCACATCCTGTCGGTCCAGATATAATACATGTGGATGGGCTCCTGAATCTGAATTTTTCTACAGATTCCATTTCTAACACGTCACACCCCTAAGTGGGTCATTTACAGAATATTACAAATAACGAGTTTTGCTCCTTATATTTTGTTTTCTTCTTTCACAGAACCGTGAATAACGTCGATGTACAGCCCCCCATCATTGACATCACGGATGAACCCATTGACCGTGCCTCTACAATGCCCGTACCGCCGATCAGCGACACGCGTAGCACGTTCAAAGCGGAGACATGATGAAGAGTCCTCCACGTCAGGTATAAAGCGCGCGAAATACGCGCCGGTTGTTAGACAACCAGTATTAGAACCCCAGCCCTCAACGTCTTACGCTGCCAACCCCATAGTGGAGCGATCCGTCAATATAGCCCCTTGTTCATCCTCCACAGCCCCCACCCGTTCTGTTGAGTCTGCAGTAATAGACCCCCAGCCCTCAACGTCTTATGCGGCCAACCCCACATCAGCTTCTTTAGCCAATATAGTCCCTTGTCCATCCTCCTTATAATATAGCTGATGAATGTGAGCGTTATTGCGTGAATGATGTACGCGTGCTTAGAGTATGTTTCCAGGCCTTTAGAAGGATGTACATAGGCCGTTTCAAATGCGATCCGCTGCAAGTCGCAACCACCCCACCATCGCGTCATTATGTTTTACGGTGTTCAAGAATAACTTCATGCCTAAAGCCACCTTAGCCATTATTCACAGAAATAATCCCCGCAGTTATGGCCACAAGGCTATTTACTGGCTCATACACCTACAGCAACAGACAGGTGTATACATAAAGCACGCCCGCAACACGGGTGAAGTACCCATTAAGGTTAATGGTCGTGTTTTTTGGGTTGATGGGCTAAGTGAAAACCGTGCCACTGGTGAGAAGACTGTGTACTCCTTTAACGGTTGCTGGTGGCATGGATACCCTCGTCCTGTGTGGAATCGCCGGAGATATCCACGGTAGATCTCCTGCCGACTGTCTTGCGTGGACGCGCACCCGCGATCAACTTATAGGCTCCCAGTTCACTCACAAAGTCTTGTGGGAGCATGAGTATGATGCATGGATGATGGAGACAGACTGGGCGTACCGTGAGGAAATAAACACGATCAAGTGTTCAATGGTACTGGAACCTCTCAAATGCGGTGATAGCTTGTTCAGTGGGCGTACAAATCCCTTCAAGCTATACTTTTCACCTACGGAAGGTGTGAAGCTCCACTACTACGATTTCTGTTCTTTATACCCCTACGTGATGAAGAACAACCCGCACCCCGTGGTTGCGCCTGAGAAACTGGTGGGACCTAACCTGCCCTCCATCAACGAATTTTCAAGAAATTTGAATGATCGCTACTTTGGGCTCTCTTTCGTAGACGTGCTCCCCCCTCGCAATTTATGGATGCCGATCTTACCCGTCGTTATCGACCACAAGCTCATGTTTTCCCTGTGCGTGAAGTGCGCGGAAGAGAATAACGGTAATTGTAACCATATACCCCACCAGCGTAAGATCAGAGGCGTATATACAAGTCCTGAGCTGGCTCTAGCCGTACGCCATGGGTATAGAATACTGAAGATACATGAGGTGTGGAGGTTTCAGAAGCTACCCAACCTTTTCACACCGTATATAAACGCATTTTTGAAGGATAAGGTCGAGGCATCAGGGTATCCGCGAGGAGTTGATACCGAAGATGAAAAGTCTGCCTATATTCAACGTTACCGCGACCATGAAGGTATACAACTTAATTGTGCCTAAATTGCAAAGAATCCTGGCAAGCGCTTTAGTGCAAAATTGTGCCTAAACAGCCTTTGGGGAAAGTTTGCGCAGAATACCGGTAAAGGGAATGTTCATTTGGCGCAAAGCTATAGTGATGTCTGGGATTATGCCAACGCACCCGATAAAGAAGTCATGGAGATTGTGAATGTAGGTAATACTTACATAATAAAGTACAACAATACTGAATTGGCCACAGATACCTCAAGGGTTACAAACATTCCTGTAGCCAGCTTCACAACAGCCTACGCCCGCATCAAACTTTGGGATATATTGCATTCTCTTGGGCGGAGAGTATTGTATGCCGATACAGATAGTGTGATATTCACAGCGAGGAGTGGTGAATACATGCCCGCTATTGGGGAGCTCCTCGGCGAGCTCACTGATGAGATCAAGGATGAGTATGGAGACATCGCATACGCCGACTCCTTTGTCTCAACAGGACCTAAAACTTATGGGGTACGAGTGAGGGTGGGTGAGGATATGAAATATATCGTGAAGGCAAAGGGCATCATGCTTAACCAAACGAATCGGCGGGTCGTCAACTTTGATTCGCTGAAGGAGTTAGTGTGCTTGGAAGATGATGAGGGTGATCAACCGCCCCAACTGACTATAGGCACCCACAATTTTCGGGCGCAGAAGCTGGGGGGCGTGAAGGAACTTAGAGACATATAGGAAACGTTACCAAGTGCCTGGCACCTATGACACCGTGCCCTTTGGATACCACAATCTTTGATATGCCTATTGCTAACTTATTTATTACACGTATTTGTAAATATATGTACATCCTGATTATTTCGTTTATTAAATAAATCGTGTTTCAACTTGCGTTTCACTTTGCGTGTGTGCGTATGTACAGTAAAAGTTAAGCCCCGCCCACTGTAAGACCGGCGACGTGAGTCACGCCGCAACCTGAGCAGACCTCTACCCTTCCGTACTCAGTTGACCTCTGTATACCCTTGAGCTCAGACGTGTATTCTCTCGCATAGAAGGAAATGGCTACCTTTAATATCGCGTGTACACCACTTATGAAGTGGTATTCAGCAAAGTGCGTAGATGTAGTGGATACTGAAAAACTCCCTATCCCCACCTCCTTTGACTCTTTTAAGGCTGCATTGAATCGTGCGAAGGGTCAGGCTATTCAAATACTCTACGGATATTCTGGCGAGGGGATTGTAGGATTTCGCAGTACAGACGATGTACTGAAGTATGTTATAGAGCTAAGCTTTATAAAGGCTCACGTGCACCGCGTGGTAGAAGAAGCGGCACGCTCAGAAGCTAAACAACAGTTATGGGTAGTGAGTCTTGTGGATGAGTGGTGTGATAAACGGTATTATATCATGCTACACCATGTCGATTACTCATACCCTACGACTGAAAATGTGAATCTTGTCATCATGGACAATCTTAAGTATTTTTATCACTACATTAATATATATCATGATGAGGTTTGTAGTGAAGTTGTGGCTAAAGGGCTATGTGAGTTTTTAACAGATTTTAGAGATGAGTATCGCCTGTTAAATAAAAAGGATAAATATGAACATATGTTTCTCTCTAACACCGCCCCGCAATGTGAAGATGTTTAGGAGAGATAAAACATTATAAAATGTGCTTAGCTCGTGAAATTTACCCTGAGGGAAACTGTCTGGTGCGTATTCGGGGAAGTGGTAGCGATAAAACATTAAAACCGAAATTAATTCTTGTACCGGAAAATTTCTCAAGACACCTGCCCAATATAATGGGATACAACGATTCATGTTGGGTCAGCGCCGTACACGTTTCAATAGATTATGGTGCGACTCACTCCTCACGGAGCATACGAGTTCGAACAAACCCATTCACGTTTCATCAGGGTGAATCACCCGCCCGTTGAGCCGATCCTGCCTGCCTGTCTCCTGTGGCTCATAGCCTTCTCAGAGCTTGTGCCGAGTGGACGTGTCATCTCGAGCTGTGTGAATACGATGGAACTCCATTTGAGAAGCATTCTCAACGCCTCGTACGACGTCTCCGTAACGAAGTTATTGCGCGTATTCAGGCGAGAAACCGGCACCATTAACTGTGTGTTTGAAACGATCTGTAGGCATGCAAGCAAACGTAACGTTATTTATTTAAATCTTGAGGAGATGCATAAAATCTTCGTGGTGGTTGAGAGGTGGGCTGAGGACCGCTATAAAATACCAGCTGACGTAGGTATAATAAGAGTGGTGATTAGTGAAGCCTCCTCATATACCATTGTTTGCACATTGAGCGTAAATAACGAACAGCCACGCATTGATATACGACTGATGTGGAAGAACACAGCTGATAATAACGTTCTTGTTCCTACACGAAACCGTTTCATCCTGGACAGAATGCTTGAGATCGTCGGATTCCGTAAACTGAAGCCTATATTAGACGCGCGTGTTACAGACATGGTTTATTTTGACACAGTGCTTGAATACGCTTACACCGCTCTGCTCGACGGATCTGTTGAATGTAGAAATGAACAGGGTGAGAATGGTCTAGATCTGGATGCATATTTAAAAGGTTTAGATTCTTCAAAATATCCTGAGCTTTGGTACAAAGCACTTGAGAGGTACAGAGCTGAGCTCGCATACACTCTTCACCCTGAAGAACTGTACCTCTATATAGTGCAGTGCTCTTCAACCTTTTTATGCTTACCGCCCACTTTTGTAATTTTGAATCTCCGTATCGCCCATCAAAATTAAAAATGCAAAAACTCAAACTAAAAGTTATATACCCTGCATAAAACAATAAAACTAATTGCAATTACCTTTAGATTAATGAGATCCTTGAGCCACTAGTGGGCGGTACCGCCCAGGTTGAAGAGCACTGATATAGTGGATAAGTGTCGTAACAACTTGGAAGAATATTTCAATTGCTGCTATGTCGAGTGAAGAAGAGTTCACGATTGAAAAGTTCGGGACGTTAAGAAAAAAACCCCAATTGGAAAGGCATGATTATAAACTTGTGTTCAATGTAACGCCCCACGATGACGTTTTTGTGCGTGCTTTTGAATGTGCTCTGGCTGCGCTTAAAGACAACTTGCCTGCCGAGTGTAAAGTGGGTACAAAAATAGTGTTGAATGATATGAAAGCCATTTATATCGAATATAAACCGCCGTATCAGTTAAACGGTGAAGTGGTGCTTGGACGGTTTTACCACATCGTGCAGAGTAATGCCGATGTGGATATAGCAACAATCACCGTTGAATTTAGCGTTTTGCACCGTAGAACGTAAAGACAATATATATATTTTCCTGCAATATTTTGCTAATACTACGTTTTGTACGATTATATATAATTAATATAAATATATATTTTCCTGTACTAATATTTTGTTAATACTGTTTTGTATGATTATATATAATTAATATAACTATTTTTCCTGTACTAATATTTGATATAACTTTTGATAATATAACTATATATTTTTCTAATATTTTGTTAATACTATGTTTTGTACGATTATATATAATTGATATAAATATATATTTTTCTAATATTTGGTGAATACTATGCTTTGTATTATTATATATTTTCCATTATATTATTTGATCATATATGTGTCCCATTGTATATGCATTAATTCATAAACAGAACGTTATAATGGTGTTTTATTTATTCCTTGAACACTTTTATATCATTTGTTTCTAAAACAGAATAACTAATTAGTTGCTATTTGTCAAATCGGCCTTCTAAACCAACTGGAATATATCCTTTAAATAAAATACATGGCGTTATCTGGCAACTCAGCAGCCGACTGGCTGATTAATAGTTAAACACATGGCGTTATCTGGCAACTGAACAGCCAAATGGCTGAATAATAATAATTAAACACATGGCGTTATCTGACAACTCAGCAGCCAACTGGCTGCCGGCTGATTAATATATGAAATAAATTAATAAATAACGTATCTGGCAACTCAACAGCCAAATAATAATTAAATACATGGCGTTATCTGGCAACTCAGCAGCCAATTGGCTGTTTGGGACCCTATAAGAGGGCAGCGGGTGGCCGGCGGTGTCATATGAGCTCGGTAATCAGCCGAGCAAGGACTCTCTTCTTCCTTTCTCTCTTCCTTTCTTGCTGTCTCTTTCTCTCTGCCCCTTTTGGGGGTGAGGCTCCCCCTTAGGTTAGGTATGTCCCCTTTGGGAGGTTCAGCTTGGGGGAGAACTCCGCCTTCAAGTTGCATACCCCTTGCAGTCCCATTTTGGGGTTGGCACCAAGGGAGGTGGGGGTGCCTTGCAACAAAGGGGGTTGGGGTTGGCACTTTTGCAACAAAGGGGGATGGGGGTTGGCACTTTTGCAACATAACGTAACATTTCTGCACTCTAGCACTTTGCGGCTATACTACTAATGTTCTACCAAAAGAAGTGAGGAATTTCCAGCACATCGACCTGAATAACTTCAAGAACCAGCTGGACAGATTCCTGCGCAAAGTCCCTGACCAGCCATGCGTGGCTGGCTACGAGGGAGGGAGGAGATCAGACAGCAATTTCTCCCTTCACCAAATCCCGCAAATGAGGCGGGATGCTGCAGAGGGGTCAACCGTAGGTCGATCCTGAACCTTCGTTCGAACTCATCTAAAGTATCTAAAGTAAGTATATATATATATATACACCTTTGGTTAGCTTCCGCCCGAATTGTTCATTCTGACGAAGGTCAAGCTTTTCACTCCACCTTAGACCTACAGTTTAACGTGGAATCCGAGCCACGCCCCATCAGCAGCCCAGCGTCTTAACCACTAGGCAACCTAGGGTACCCATTTATCTACCAACCACTTTCTTTATTGTGTGGAAGGATGAACAGCTGGGTTTTGCTGCGCGCCGGCTGCCGTCGGGTCTCGAACCCGGGGCCGATGGATTCGTAGTCAGCGACGCTAACCACTACACCACCGAGGCGCATATATATATATATATATATAAGGAAGGCAGCTAAATTGTTTTAGAGATTTAGAGAGGTGAAGAGTACTGGATGACAATCAATTTGGCTCTTTCAAAGTCACTTGTTCAAACACAAATGTTTTCCTATTTTTCACTGCCCAGACTACTACTACTCTCTCTCTCTCTCTCTCTCTCTCACACACACACACACACACACACACACATTTATATTAGCTGACCGCGCGCCAAATGCATTATTTATGTTAAATTTAACATTTTCCTATATTTTGTTCAATCGCATACATACGAGGGCAAGTCAAAAAGTATTCGCAATCTGTCTATCTCTTTTTCCAGAATTGTCTACATTGCTGATCGTTGGCGGCGCTGCAGTCAATGAGCGTACAGATCGCTGTTTCGTGGGATTGAGACCTTGATATTCGTTGTTCAATTGTAATCGCGCCGTAAACATGGTCACACCACTTTCGACTTGCACAAAAGAGCAGCGTGCTGTCGTTCGTTTTTTGTGGACTGAGGGCGTAAAAGGGGCTGAAATTCACAGGAGACTAGCTGTACAGTATGGTGATCAAGTTTTACCACAATGGAGCATGTACGAATGGATCGAAATGTTCAAAAATGCCCGAACAAATGTCACCGACGCAGAACGTTCTGCGTTATATATATATATATATATATATATATATATATATATATATATATATATATATATATATATATACACACAGAGGCGGCCCTAGGATTGCTGGCGACCCGGGCAAGCTGAACTTCGGCGCCCTTACAAGTATAATTTTAAAATTTGTTCACAATGAGGAAAAACTACAAATGTAGGAATAAAGAGTTTATTACAATTAACGATATTCACTCAAAGTACAACTAAACATTCTCAAAATGGAACCATGTATGAAAATATGAGAGACAGTGTTGCCACTTTTGTCTGAGGTAAATCCACAAAAAAATGTAAGAATTCCACAAAGTGGCAACACTGATGAGATATTAAAGGATGGCAGCGCTGCCAGGCGTATGTAATTTGTGCTCAACGCTCACCTACGCGGCCACATCAACCCATGTCGGGCCAAGCTGTTTGTCTGAGGTAAATCCACAAAAAAATGTAAGAATTCCACAAAGTGGCAACACTGATGAGATATTAAAGGATGGCAGCGCTGCCAGGCGTATGTAATTTGTGCTCAACGCTCACCTACGCGGCCACATCAACCCATGTCGGGCCAAGCTGACCTTAGCTTTACTGGTAGTCTGGTACTAATGCTATTGGCTAATATGTCATAATCCCTGAAAATTTTACTCCACATCAGGAAATTTTCACATTTGACTCTTATTTTATTTAATTTATTTATTTTTATATTTTTCCCTTTGTATTTGGAAGATCCCAAACACATGACCTGGCGCCCGGGGCAACTGCCCGAGTTGCCGGTACCTTGAGCCGGCCCTGTATACACACCGTTCATAAAATCGTGTACGATATTCCATATATATATATATATATATATATATATATATATATATATATATACACACACACACCTTTGGTTTGCTTCCGCCCGAATTGTTCATTCTGACGAAGATGAAGCTAGTCACTCCACCTTAGACCTACAGTTTAACTTGGAATCCGACCACCCTCACCAGCAGCCTAGCGTCTTAACTACTAGGCTACCCAGGGTACCCATTTATCTACCAACCACTTTCTTTATTGTGTTTAAGGATGAAGAGCTGGGTTTTGCTGCGCGCCGCCTGCCGTCACCGGGTCTCGATCCTGGGGCCGATGGATTCATAGTCAGCGACGTTAATCACTACACCAGATGCCAGATAGTAGATGCCGAACAGTTTTTTTTAAAGTATTTGAACCAGATATTTAAAGATGAAAAAGACCTCAAATTTTAACTTTCTCAGTCTCTCGAAGTAGTTGTACAGTGAATTTAAAAAGTCCATGAATTTATTTTTAAAATCTTTAATTTTACTCTTCAAACTTTAAATTTATATCTGTCGTTAAGTGCGTGATTTAACGTAACGTGGAATCCGAACCGTGAGTCAGCGCATCATACGGGGTAGAGCCACCCATACAACTATCACTCAGATCTAACGTTGCTTAACTTCGTTGATCATTCGGTAAGCGGCTAAACGAAGTGAAACCCCATATCCCCCAATTTACGGTGTTTACACAATTTCGGGTGTCTGAAGCGACAAATATAAAATAAATGTAAGAAAATTCTTTTTTTAAACTACGTATAATCGGATTGGCGGAGAGGGGTGAAGCAACTTATTTGGGGAAAAAAACCCTTCTCGCTTTTCTTTTTCTCATTCGAAATGGAAGCAACAAAGCAAGTTGGGTCATTATTTGTTTGTTTCACTTTTTTGTTACCTCGTTTTACATACACACACAATATATATATATATATATATATATATATATATATATATATATATATATATATATATATATATATATATATATATATATATACTAGAACGCCTGTTTCGCCTTGCGCAGCAAAAGCCCCCAGAAACACAACCTAGTGAGGCTGACTGGGAGGGGCGGGTGTGTTACTGAAACCTTAATTAACTGGTTCTCCCTTAATGCGCGTACTAAGTTCGAAGATTACTCTAGCCGTTTAGGGGTTCCCTCCTAGTTCTCCCTATATGACAGAGGGACCTACAGCTTTGCGAGTAATCCGAACCATAGGTCGCTACATCATCTGGACTCTGAGGACAATCGCCCATCCAACTCCTCTCCAGACCTAATGTCGCTTGACTTCGCTGATCGACAGGAAGCGGTGAATGGAAAGTGGAGTAAAAAATGAAAACAAATACGCAATTGAGACTCCGGAGTTGGTCTCCGCCATTATTTATTTTCGACCATCGAAGCGGAACAAAAGCGTCATTGATCGCATCTCTGGTGAAAAAGTGGTCCGCTTATGAAATGCGCTGAATGAGGTCTCAATGTTCAAGAGAAGGAAAGTTCATTGCAAAGGTTAAAGTTGAAAAAATTAAAACAGAGAGAGAGAGAGAGAGGAGAGAGAGAGAGGTCCATCTTGGATCAAGTAAGACCTAAACGCTGATGAGAGGGGCACATAATAAGTGAATTTTTTTAAACCGTTTTCTCTTATGTTCTTGTACTGTACATTACTCATTGTCGTTGGATAAATGGCGTATCTAACTCTACTTATTTTATAATACTCTTCAGAAGAAGAGAAAATGTCTTTTCTCAGTAATAAATAATACCTTAACATTGTCTTACCTATAATGCGGAGGGGGGGTTATTTTTGGAATCGTATGGGGCCCCCCTCAAAAGTTGTAGTAATAATCATATTTCATAAAGGAAATGTGAAAAATTTGGTTATCAAATGAATACAATCCCCCCCCCCCCCCCGTTCTACATACCCCTTGAAGTTGGGTGCCCCCAAAATTAGCGTTTTTTCATAATAATAAAATCAACAGGGCATCTTTTATCATGATATTTTATCAAAATGATTTGTTACAAAACTCAAATAATTACTTTTACTGATAATTAGCATTTGATCAATATTGAGAATGTGTTCTAGACTATAAAAGTAGGAAATAAGGCAAATAAACCTCGTTAACCTCGTTGCTGTTCCGTGCGTTGGTCTCTCTTCACACGAAGGTCAAGCTGTTGGCCCCGCCTCTAGGTCTAGCTTGGTGGAGGAGCGAATTGCTTCCTTGAGCTCTCCACCGTACATAGCCAGGTACACCCCGCTCATCTGGTACCGTCCTGAGCCAGGCATCTAGTCTTCTCTTAAAGACTTCAACTTTGACCCCTGTAACGTTTCTGAGGTCATTTGGAAGCTAGTTAAAAAGTCTTGGCCCCTTGACAACCAAGCTATTTCCTTCAGTGTTGAGGAGGTCCCTTGTCGGACCTTTAATTTGGGAATACTACACATCCTGCCTTCCCTATTTTCCAGTGTTGTTTGAATGGTAATTGGGTTTAGTTTTAGGTTTGGTAACAGTTTTTCGATCATGTTCCATATATAGATTATGGTGTACCTCTCTCTTCTTCTTTCCAGGAAGTACAGATTTAATTTACGTAGTCTTTCCCAGTAGTTGAGTCCTTTGCAGCCATCAATCTTTGCTGTGAAATGTCTCTGAGTTTCTTCTAGTCTATTAGTTTCCTCCTTTTTATATGGGGACGTCAAAACTGAGCAGTATTCAAGTTTTGGTATAATCACTGTTTTTAGCAGGGGAATCATTACTGTCCTGTCCCTTCTTTTGAACGTTATTAGTACCTGTCCCGCTACTCTTTTTGCTTTATTTCTCGCTCTCTGATTTTGTGTTTCGAATTTCGTATCATCGGTCATTATTACCCCCAGATCGATCGCTTTCGTGCTTCTCTGAATTTCCTGTCTATCTGGAGCATAATATGCAGTCTGTTTAAGTTCCTCTTTTCTACCATATCTCAAGAACTGAAATTTCTCGGTGCTAAATGTCATGTTGTTGTCTTCTGACCATTTGTATATTTTGTTTGTGTCCCTCTGAAAGGCCACTTCATTTACATCGCTGATTTTCCTGCTGATTTTTGTATCATCTGCAAAGGATGTTACTATACTGTTGCTGTTTACTCCGCTGTCTATGTCTGTTAGCATGATAATGAACAGGAGTGGGGCCAGTACTGTACCTTATGGTACTGAGCTGCGTACTTCCGATTCTGATGATGGTCTACCTTGAATTTTGACGACCTGTAGACGTTCTCTGAGGAAGTTGTAGATCCATTTTCCCACTTTGCCTGTTTTTTCCCATATATTTCATTTTATGTGCTATTATACAGTGATCACATTTGTCGAAAGCTTTAGCAAAATCCGTGTATATGACATCGTAGTTGCCATTGCCTTCCAGTGCATCTAGGATATTGTTGTAGTGTTCTATTAGTTGTGATAGGCATGATCTACCTGATCGGAATCTGTGCTGATTTTCGTTGAATCTGTCCAGTGTCTCCAAGAAATCATAAATTTTCTCTTTAACTATTCTTTCAAATACTTTGGTGAGGTGGGACGTCAATTACACTGGTCTATAGTTCTTTGCTTGAGATCTGTCCTCTCCTTTATATATAGGGACAATGTTTGCTCTTTTCAAGATGCTCGGTATTTCCCCAGTGTCTAGGGATCTTCTCCATATCCAGTATAAACGTGTAGCTATTTAATTTTTACAGTTTTTAATCAATAATGTGTTTCAATTTTCCGGACCTGCAGCTGAATGTGGTTTCATTTGTCCTGTAGCTCTCGCTACATCTTCTGGGGTAAAATTAAAGTGTGTTATACACTCCTTGCAATTTCTCTTCAAAGAATGCATTTATGTCAGGTATCGCTTTGTCACATTTTGGGGTACTGAAAACTGATTCATACTGGTCTCTCAATGTTTCAGATATTTCTTTTGGATCGTCGGTTAGTTCATTATTTCTCTTCCTTCAGGGCTGAATAGCGGCGCGCGTTTTTGTTTTTTTTCTCGCATAGCTGTAGAAGTATTTTGGATTTTCCTTTATTGCTTCTACCGCCTTTTCCTCTTCCCTCTCTGTATGGTCCTTAATCAGGGCTTGTATTTCCCTATCGATACCCTCCAGTTTTTTTTGTATTACTTTCTTGGCACTATCTCCGCAGTTGGTTAACTTCGCCTCCACTCTTTCTTTTGAGGAATATTCTTCTCTTTTGCCTCTCTAGCCAGCTCCTCTTTCCTTTTGGCTGTGATTTCGGAGCATATTTTTCTAAAATTCTCAGCGTTTTTTCTTCCAAGATTGTTAGCATTTCTTCAGTTGTTTTATTCTGTAAGACTGTTCTCCACTCTATTTGAGCCATATGCGATCTGATTGCTTCCCAATTTATAGTCTTGGAGTTTAAGTTAAAGGCCCCACATTTGCCTCTTTTCTCAATATGTGTATTGTCTTTTGATGTTGTCGTCATATTTGTTGATATCTCGATTAAGTTGTGGTCTGAGATAATAGTTGGGGTTATTTTTATATCAGCAATCAAGTTCGTGTTATTCGTGAATACCAGATCTAGGCGGTTATTTTTTCTGGTATTTTCTGTTATCTCCTGTGTCAGCATAAACTCATTAGTGAGAGCCATCAACATTTTTGTTTGCTCCTGGTCTTCTCTTGTGCCCCCCTTGTCCTGGTGTATATGTATATTCCTATCCACCTTTTTGTATTTTATAAATGGGAAGTTAAAGTCTCCGCAGATCATTATATTGGGGGATGGAGGGTTTATGGCCTTTATTAGCTTTCTGATGTCATCAATGGCCTCCGAGAATTTTTCGGTTGGGGTGTTTGGAGGTCTATAGATGACTATTAGTATTACGTTTAGTTTTTCTATTTTCAATGCTAGGAGTTCCACAAAGCTGTTTGATTTACTTATTATCGTCTCTGTCATATGACCTTCATGTACAGTGCTTACAAGAAGTCTCGCTGACGTCCACATTATCTTTGTGTTGATCACTATCTATTTATATATCGAGATATACTGTATATAGATATATATAGAGTATGCAGGGGATAACGTGTCTCAGTCCCAGCTATGGTAGTTGTCTTACAATTAACAGCCCCAAGTGCAAGTTACGTTAACACCTCCACATAAACTACCCTGGACTAAAATAACATACGTGAAGCCCTTACCCAGAAACCATTTAAAAAGTGTGATTTAAAAGCTCTCTCTCTCTCTCTGATCACACCGCATCCCATCAGAGGTCTTCAGCAGGGACATCGGCAATGTATCCATATAACGTTAATAATAACCGAAACTCGGGGAAAATATACTCTCTGCCTTCCGCTCTATCCCAAATCCTTTTCTCTTAGTAACCTCTTAATACAAACTAATCTATCATATTTTGCGACTTTTTAACTCTGGTAGGATTCAATTCCATTCCTATAGTGTAAGAGATACTTGATACTTAAATTCATGTGTGTATTATGCCATATGATGTGCGTAATAAATAGTCATTTTTAAATAGTTGGAGCGTTCAAGGTCATCTGTAATAATCTATACTATAGACTACCCTTCAAGCCCACTCTCAACACTTAGATTCCCCTAAGACACAGGCGTCTTCAAGTAACACGAATGCGTAGAGATCTAAGGTGTTAGGTTCCATATTATATAATTTATGTGCTAGGTTTAAGAACGCTGGCATTGAAGGATGGAAGGAAGGGAGAGTAAAAGCGATAATAGGTTTAATGAAGGAAGTGGAATGAGGATGAAGGTAAGCGTTGCTATGTCGAAGGAAACGAGGTTGGGTGGGGCTGGATGTCTGGCTATGGTGTCGGAGAATTGACTTAAGTACATGGACGCTTTACTGGACAGCAATATTGCCAGATACTGGAAGAGGTGCTGCTACCCAGTGTTCGTGCATATCTGGTTCCAGCACCGGAACCACCGGAACCATTTTACTTAATGGAAGATAACCGTCCCATTCATAGGAGTAACGTTGTGAGAGCGTGGTACGAAGATCACCCAGAGATTATTAATCTAATTCTGCCACCACGTCCTCCTGATATGAATCCGATTGAAAACCTTTGGGCAATAATGATTAACGAATGGGAGCAATGCAATGAAAGAACATTTGAAGCACTTTTAGCTCACACGAGGAATAGTTGGGAGAGCTTACGCCGAACACCAAACATTCCCTACAATCTGGCCTCTTCTATGCCGCAACGATTGCAAGAAATTATTGATGCTGGAGGAAGCTATACGAAATACTGATGTTAAAGCCATGACGTAAATGTGTATCGAATATATATTTATGTTGATATAGAATTTTATTATATTTTTATGTTTGACATCTATAAAAGTATATGTTGTGACCATGAAAGAACTTTACTTGGACCTTTTCCAGTTTGTGTACCGTTTTTCATATAATTTATTTTTGCTTTATAAGGCTAACTAACGAAAATATCATGACCTAACCTAACCAATCGTCAAGGGCGTACAGTTAACCTAACGATTGGTTAGGTTACGTCGTGATATTTTTGTTAGTTAGCCTTATAAGCCTAACTAAAGAGATTGATATTATCACTCATTTTTTATCTGAAAAGAAGCAAAAATAAATTATATGAAAAACGGTACACAAACTGGAAAAGGTCCCTTTACTTATCCTTAGTTATAATCTTTTCTTGCAATGTCTACGCTCGTGGATATGATAATAAAGGGTGATCCAGAGAAATGGGACCCAAAAGAAACCCCTGTAACTATTGAAGTATAAGTCCTTTTATAAAATCATACGCATCATTCGAAAGAGGATAGTTACAAGTTTGTACAGGATTGTATAGGTTTTGACAATACAAGACAAGATAAGATACAAAACAAAATAAAAGTGTTAGTTAAAACTAACCCTTCAAGATGACTGCATGGACTGTGGAACAGCTGCGTTTCATAACTGAGCAATATTATGAGCATGGAAGAAGTGTAGTTTCAGCTCAAAGATCTTTCAAGACAAATTTTCAGATGTCAAAATCACCTTCTAAGAAAGTAATCCATCGGTGTGTCAGAAATTTTCCCTAACTGGCAGCATTGGAAAAAGAAAACCAACTGGAAGAGTGCGCACAGCAAGGATAGACGAGATCATTAACAGAACTCATGAAATTGTATA
Organism: Bathynomus jamesi; assembly: GCA_023014485.1. Lineage (NCBI taxonomy): Eukaryota > Metazoa > Arthropoda > Malacostraca > Isopoda > Cirolanidae > Bathynomus > Bathynomus jamesi. The sequence continues at coordinate 1,082,335 of JAJOZX010000570.1, read as the reverse complement.
GGATAATCCTAACATAAGCATCAGACGTGCTTCTCAGGTGTTAGGAGTTGGATATGGAACAACACACCGTATATTCAAGCAAAATTTAATGCTCTTTCCATATAAAATTCAAACAGTGCAACAACTAAACGATGGAGATTTCGCACGAAGACGACAATTCTGTCAATGGATCCAACAGAAGGTAAATGACACCACCAATTTTCTAGCAACTTTGATTATGTCAGACGAAGCCCATTTTCGCTTGAATGGAACTGTAAACAAACAAAATTGTCGTTTCTGGGCAACAGAAAATCCATTGAATATTACCGAAGTCCCGTTGCATAGTCAGCGTGTAACTGTTTGGTGTGGTCTTACTGCATCTCAGATCATAGGGCCGTACTTTTTCGAGGATTCCACCGGAAACACGGTCACTGTAAATGGTGATCGCTACGAAAAAATGTTGACCGATTTCCTTATTCCTAAATTAAGAGATCTTTGTCTAGAAAACCACTGGTTCCAACAAGACGGAGCTACCTGTCATACCACGAGGAACTGCATGGCAGTTTTGCGTCAAACGTTTCCAGGCGAGTTAATCTCAAGATTTGGAGACGTTGAATGGCCCGCAAGGTCTCCGGATTTTTCTCCCTTAGATTATTATCTCTGGGGATATTTAAAGAGTAGGGTCTACAGAAATAACCCAACGACCTTGCAAGAATTGAAGGCCGCCATCACAAATGAGATACAGGCCATACCACCGCACACTCTTGCAAAAGTGATGCAGAACTTACAAGCGAGAACACTGGAATGCTTGGCAACTAATGGAGCACATTTGAAAGGAGTCATTTTTAAAAAATAAATATGTCATAATAAACTTGTAACTCTACTCTTTCGAATGATATATAGTTTTTATGAAAGGAATTAAATATTAAGAATATTTGGCTTTTTTTATGGGTCCCATTTATCTGGATCACCCAGTATATGCATTGTTGAAACAAACTATGAGAAGGTAATAGTTTCAGGAAAAAAATAAAAACTGGCAACATCGAGGCCATCACGTGTTTATGGGAATTGTCATATGATATGCTACCAATAAACTCTTATATACTACTATATACAGTATACTATATTACGTAATAATTACGATGAACAAATCAAATGCAAATTTCTCTGATTCACGGCCCACCAGTCTTGCTTTAGACTGATGACTTTCATAAGATGGAAAAGATTACCACTTAAAACAATAGATAAACTATCTATTAGTGAGACGACCGTGACTTCCTCGAAATGCGAGCGCGTGAGAGGTTCACTGAGGAATTTGGTCATTAGATTCTTCACGTAGGATATGTATCACATTGACAACAATTCCCAACAATTATTTAATATCAATCATTGCGTTTGAGCAAATAATTTAGACCTGCATCAAAATAACTTAGGTATCATGCCATGATTTGGGATATTTGCCGAATTAGTCGTTCTCTATAGTCTACAGTATATATTGAGACGGTATAATGTAATGCCCAACTAATATTATGATGACTAGGATTGCTCCATAACCATCCCAACATCCCGAAACTTGGTCATTCTGCTTCTTAATCATTTGTATTTTAAACACTAAAATGTAGCAGAAGTGACGTAATAATGGACGTCATTGATTGGGTTAGAGCAGTTATGTGCACCAATCCGAACACCTCCGCTGCCATAAGGACTGCCCATTTTATACCTAACAGACGAGCTTGGGACGAGACAGAGGCGTGAGACTTCTTGTAAGCACTGTACATATATAGCACAGCCATCTTTATATCTCGTTGTTCTATCCGCTCTTAGTAAGTTGAAGCCCTCTATATTTATCTGTTTCTTATCAATACAATGTTCGCAGTTTTCACAGTTTCCTTGGCAATCCTTAAGATGAGTTTCTGTGAGGCATGCGATGTCCGCCCTTGTTTCGTCCATAAATCCTTTCTGTACGAAACTTTGTTGAGTGATTGGTTTGGTCTTATTCCATGAATATTAGCTATGAATAAAGCCATGAATAAAGCCATGAATAAAGCATGTATAAACATGAAATAACAGTGTATTACATTTGCACGCAATATATTTCTAGTGATGTAAGATAACATGACAATGATATTGTTGAAGCCCTCGAAGGTTGCATTTGCCTTTGAGGAAACATTCAAACGATAAGTTTTAAGATTCACGGCATATGTGGTGGCTGGAAGCTTTTTGGGATTTCTCATAAGTCTGAAGATGTTACTGCCTTTGGGTACAGAGAGGGATGTGTCACGTGCATACCGGTTTTCCAAATACATTCTTTGTTTTGCCATCTGCATCACTTTCCTTGTACTCATCAACCTCTCTTGAAGAGGTGAAAGGTCCTCCCATACCCTTCATAGCAACAAGGTCCTTGTTTCGCCGCTTGTCTACAGTAAGGTCGGCAATCTCCTTGTCCTGTAGTCCCTGCATTTGTAGCTCTTGCTGCTTGGCTTTCCATGCAATCATTATCCCTGGGATAATGATTGCAACTGATGCTGAGTGCATCAGTTGCATCATTTGCAATCAGTTGCAATCATTATCCCTGGGATAATGATTGCAACTGATGATGATGGTTCTAGAATATCAGTGTTTTATTGACTCCATACTGTTGTGTCCCTCTCACATGACTGTTCTGTACTCCTACTACTAGACTCATCATACTTTGACGGTTGCAGCATCTTTTTCTCCTTTTCTGCTTTCTATAGATTGTAGATCTCTTTTTCTTCGCTCCATGGATTTCATCCATTTTCGATCAACAAAATCTTCATACATAGTACATATTTCTCTCAGCTTTCTGGTCTTCAAAAAACCTTCACTCTATCTCTGTCATCTTTACCCCATGTGATTCCTCAAGCTTTTTCCGTACGACGTCGTCATAGCAGAACACATCAAATAGAGTACTTGCATGTTTATTGAAGTCATTGTAACTGTAATTTTGTCTCTGCTTCCTTGTCTGTACCAATGTTGTAAACTCTTTATAAAATTCAAGAATGTTTTCTTTACATACTTTGTTGTCAATGTATATAGATTGCAGAATATCCAGTGCTCTGTAGAATGTCAGCTAGAAGTAGAGCTGCATCATCCGTAGAACGCTGAGCCTGGCCTGCTTGTTTTGCCCCGAGGAGGTAGAGCATATTTTGAATAATGTCTCTGCCTGACAACTCTGCCTCCTCAACATAGTAAGTGGTTCCCAGTATCTTTTTGCTTCTGGACCGTGTCACAAACTGTGGTCTATCCGGTGCTTGAGCCATGTTCATGACTAGTTAATTACTTGAAACAGAAAAAAGGATTTACCACCACCAAAGTTTTATGTGCTGCACTAATGTGCTAAGAAGAAGCAGTCTATTATATAAATAAGAATAATACTAATGTCATAATGACAAAGCTAATAAGACATCAACTATCAATTTCTATGACATAAATCTATCTAAATTTCTGCTTATTGACTCATTACACTGTCAGATATTTTCTAATTCTAATCCTTCTTTACATACTAAAGAGAAAAATAGTATATCTGTATAAAATATAACCACCTCGAACGCAAACCAAGTCTCAGAGTAACAATAGTGGTTCCTTATTGTAATAGGCCCATATCTGGACTCTATTTGCTTCATGAGTACATAGTATCTCCCAAGTATCATATAATATATTTTATGTACAATACATAAGATAAATATGTATTTGACAATTACTTAATTTCATGCACATTCATAGGATAAGGACTTGTTTTAAAGTTAAATAAACATATATATTCAAGTACATGAAAAACTGTCAAATATACCGAGAATGTCGCAAAAACGCTCATAGACGCCAATTTTCAGGGGATATGTGCAGGGGGGTTTAACCCTTTCAACCATACACAAGTTGTAATTTTTCTCAATAGAACAACGAACTCCGTATTTTAGGGGGGGGGGGCAGACCAAAAATATCTCCGACTTTTTCAATTAACACCCCTCCCTACGCTATAACTCTATAATTGCTTATAATTAGTTCAATGTTAAAATCGTTTGGTTCAAAACTACCGATTCTTCCTGACAGTGGGTATTAATGGAAAGGACTTCCGTAGACTTTATTGCATGAATTCATGGTCGGATCGGCGATCCCGCACCAATATGGGCAAATAAGTTTTACCCTCGTGTTTAAAAGTAAATGTCAAATGAGTCTTCGATGGCTAAAATCCAGAAAATATAGATTTCTGGTTGCAACACAGAATTTGTCACTGAAGGATTGGCACTTATCTTCTCTTCCTTAATGGAAGTTAATTTCTGGATGGTACTCAAGACCTGGCTCTCAAGGGCTGGCAATAACGGGTTGGCACTCAACTTTTCTCTTCCTCACTCAACGGAAATGAGTTATATCAGAATGAAGGTAAAGTGGAAATCGGGTGTGACTATCCTTTTTACCAATTTCAGAACCTCTCGTGCAAATGATTTTTTACATTATTTTCTCCTAACATAAAAGCAACATTCGTTTACAGCGGTACTTGCTAACCTTTTCCTGCTCAATGAACCCTAATGCCATCTGTTTTTCTACACGCTGGAGGATTTCCGTGTTTCACTGTTCAACGTCTAGTTCATTCCCCCCCTCAACCGCCAAATTCCCCCAACCCTCAACACTACGTAATTGAAACTGAGCCGAAACATTTTCCGTATTGACGTAATATTTTTTTTTGTTTTATTTGAAATTTACAAATGTTCAGTAAATTTCCAATTTCCAATTTGTTAGTTTTTCCTTTATTGCTGAAATTTCGCGGCACCCACAGGAGGCACCGGTGCCAACCTGGTTACAGAATACTGCTTTCGACATTCAGTTAACTTTTAACTTGTGTAAAACTGTATTTTTGCTCTATGCGACCTTTGCCAAAATAATAATAATAATAATAATAATAATAATAATAATTCGCCCAAAAATATAAAATTTCAAAAAAGCATTAAAAAATTAATAATTGGTAGTATTGCGTATAACAAAAATGTATATATTAAAACTCAATTAAATATCAGTTTCATTTTTCAAAACGATCAAATCTATTTTTGAAAAAAGTTCGCCAAGAAATATAGATTTTCTAAAAAGTACAAAAAATTAATAATTTGTAATATTGCATTTTGTTTGGATATTTTATTTTGGCGACACTAATAAAATTTTAAGAATAAAACCCATTCATTACTAATTATTAATTTTTTATGCATTTTAAAAGTTTTACGTTTTTAGGAGAACTTTTTCTGAAAACCGTACGTACGGTCATGAACCATGTACGTTTGGTAATGAACCATGTGCGTATAAGTACAAACCATGTACATATTTAAATTTTGAGACTAATTTTAAACTTAAATTTGAAAGTGGTATAAAAAAGCATTTAAAAAAAATATAAAAGGTTTACTTATAAAGGGTGATCCAGAGAAATGGGACCCAAAAGAAACCCCTGTAACTCTTAAAGTATAAGTCCTTTTATAAAATCATACGCATCATTCGAAAGAGGATAGTTACAAGTTTGTACAGAATTGTATAGGTTTTGGCAATACAAGACAAGGTAAGATACAAAACAAAATAAAAGTGTTAGTTAAAACTAACCCTTCAAGATGACTGCATGGACTGTGGAACAGCTGCGTTTCATAACTGAGCAATATTATGAGCATGGAAGAAGTGTAGTTTCAGCTCAAAGATCTTTCAAGACAAATTTTCAGATGTCAAAATCACCTTCTAAGAAAGTAATCCGTCGGTATGTCAGAAATTTTTCCCTAACTGGCAGCATTGGAAAAAGAAAACCAGCTGGAAGAGTGCGCACAGCAAGGATAGACGAGATCATTAACAGAACTCATGAAATTGTACAGGATAATCCTAACATAAGCATCAGACGTGCTTCTCAGCTGTTAGGAGTTGGATATGGAACAACACACCGTATATTCAAACAAAATTTAATGCTCTTTCCATATAAAATTCAAACAGTGCAACAACTAAACGATGGAGATTTCGCACGAAGACGACAATTCTGTCAATGGATCCAACAGAAGGTAAATGACACCACCAATTTTCTAGCAACTTTGATTATGTCAGACGAAGCCCATTTTCACTTGAATGGAACTGTAAACAAACAAAATTGTCGTTTCTGGGCAACAGAAAATCCATTGAATATTACCGAAGTCCCGTTGCATAGTCAGCGTGTAACTGTTTGGTGTGGTCTTACTGCATCTCAGATCATAGGGCCGTACTTTTTCAAGGATTCCACCGGAAACACGGTCAATGTAAATGGTGATCGCTACGAAAAAATGTTGACCGATTTCCTTATTCCTAAATTAAGAGATCTTTGTCTAGAAAACCACTGGTTCCAACAAGACGGAGCTACCTGCCATATCACGAGGACCTGCATGGCAGTTTTGCGTCAAACGTTTCCAGGCGAGTTAATCTCAAGATTTGGAGACGTTGAATGGCCCGCAAGGTCTCCGGATTTTTCTCCCTTAGATTATTATCTCTGGGGATATTTAAAGAGTAGGGTCTACAGAAATAACCCAACGACCTTGCAAGAATTGAAGGCCGCCATCACAAATGAGATACAGGCCATACCACCGCACACTCTTGCAAAAGTGATGCAGAACTTACAAGCGAGAACACTGGAATGCTTGGCAACTAATGGAGCACATTTGAAAGGAGTCATTTTAAAAAATAAATATTTCATAATAAACTTGTAACTCTACTCTTTCGAATGATATATAGTTTTTATGAAAGGAATTAAATATTAAGAATATTTGGCTTTTTTTTATGGGTCCATTTATCTGGATCACCCAGTACATATATATATAATATATATATGTTACAGTAAAACTGTGAAACCAGTTATTTCATGAAATCCCTGAAATTTTCAGTAATAAGCTACCAGAGATTTCTGAGGTATAAATATGTAAAAAACACATCACAGGTTAGGTTAGGTATTTCAATAACTTTCTGAAATTCCTGAGTGAAACAGTAATTACCCGAAATTATTTAAAATTTCAGGGATTTCATGAAATCACTAGTTTCACACTCTTACTGTAACATATATATGGGATGATGATGATGATGAGGTCTGTTCGTTTATACACGTAAACGATTAGGGTAATGTGCATCAAATTTAGTAAACACATTAAGGTAAAACCAGGGAAGGTTTTAGTAACACTCATTCCTCTCAGTCTTCCCCTAGATTGTGTTTCTAGGGGGTTTTTGCTACCCAAGTCGCAACAGGCATTGTAGTATATTATATATTTTTATGCAGGAAGGAGGGGCCAAGAGCGAACACCCTAAAAAATACTCCTCCATAGAAACAGAAGAAGAGGGGCAAAATACAGATATTATTTTCATAATATTTTTTTTATTTTGAAAATATTTTGTAATGTGTAAAATGTGCGTATGTGTAGTAAGGAATAGAGGGGGAAGCGTGTGTTTGAGGGCATGCTGGACTGCTCATAGGGTAGATTAGACGCGGAAAAAGACCAACTAAGGAGGACAGTGACGGGAGAAACGGGAGTTCCAGCAGTCCCTGTCTCCTGCCTAACGTCCCCCAGGGGGTATTTTCTTACAAAACCACAGACTAACAAAGATTGAGTGTAGGTTATTCCGATGAAAAGGAAATTTGGTGAGAGAAAAAGATGTTTCAAAAATGAAAAATGTGTCGGAATAAAAATGAATTTTGATAACGCAATTAACCCTGGATAGGAATTTACGGCTCCCACAGACCCATTCACGGGTCCCACAGACCCAACACGCAATTCATTTCTGACCCATGATTTCCTATTAAGTGGTTAAAGTTATTAAAGTCATAAAGTGTTTAAACATTCCCACGAGTAAAAACGTGGTTGCGAGGTACGGGTTAAGTGAAATTGGGTAAAAATTAATGAATTACAAATACGATTAATTTGAAGAAATATGGTTAAAATAAGAGATTGCCCAAATTCTCGAGAATTTGAGTGTAAAATGACTTGGAAAAAACATGAATGAACACGAATAAACATGAATGAACGTAAATAAACATGGGTGAACATGGAAAATGCGTTAATAAGAATTTAATACCTTTGTTTTATCTATAAAAATTGAAGATGTAAAATAATATTGAAATAAAATGGTTGAAATTGAAGTATTTTCAAATGTTCATTTTTCTTATTCTGGTCTTAAGTTCGATACTGACTAACGACATCTGAACCACAAAACCAATCACTCGACAAGTTATTGTGGATTAGATTAAATTAGGTTAGGTTATGTGGGTTAGGTTAAGTTAGTATTTTTAGTGTCAATTGTTTGGCCTCGTTGACGAAATGGGTATAGGTCCGTTCGAGATACAGTCGCGTAAAGTTGTTCTCAGAGGAAATACAATCTATGGAAAAAAATATTGATATATTTCAATTTCGGCAGAATTTATAATTGGTTGGAAAAAAATAATTATCTTATGCCATTGGTCGAAGAACCCTTCGTTTATTATGAGTGGACGCCGAATACATTGGCCTTTCATTGATTATTTACCTTTTTCTATTCGTCAGATTATTTCTTCCAACCAATACGAAACATTTGCCGAATTTTGGCAAATTATGGAAACTTTTTCATAGACTATTTCGACGCCGAAATTGTTTCCGCAAATGTATTTATAAAGGACGAATCGCGGACATCAAGTTGGTGCTCCGTTTCCTTGTTGAACAAATTACATTCTTTATTGCTGGAAAACTGCGTATTTGCGGTCGGAAATGTGTTTCGTCAGAGGCATTCCAGTGACCGTTTTTTCACTCTGTTATACTGACCAGGGACGCCGGGAGGATTTGGTGTGCCTGTGGCATAAGATGGTGCGGAGGCCCCTAATAATAATAATTTTTGAAAGGGAACTAGGGCAAACGGGCCCAACCCCTTTCACGGCGTCTTTAATACTGACTTTTGAAGGTTATTTGGACGAAATATTTTCAGAAGTTCAAAAATTATTCCACTTTGAAATTGGAAAGTCTCGTATAACGAAGTACGCTGTTAAAAATAAATAGGAATATCTCTTTTAATTTTAAAATAAAAGGTTATATTATATAAACTAATATCAAAGCCAAATTTTGTTTTTCCGAAGTTAAAATAAATATTTCAACCTCAGACTGAAGTGACATAACCCTCTGCTCCGAGCCTCGACTGTCTCTCCTGTCATCCTTCTCTCTGTTTTGATCTATCGAGAGAGTAAAAATTCACGCTGCTTCTACTGATTTTATTTGGGTTAATGCCAGACGATTTTATTTAGCCTTAGGGAATATCTCTAGGCAAGAAAGGAGTGTTTTCTGACCAGTATTATTATTAGGGTTAGTTCATGGCGAATTTAGACATTCTTTAATGTCGTGATTAACGGTTCAATACATAATACGAACATTCTGAATTACTCAATTTACGACCCAATATTACTGCGAGATACGAGCTTAAAGAATTAACTCTTTCGAGTGACAGTAATTACGCTATTGTAAGAATTCCACGAATTTGCCCTTTATACAGGGTACCCCATAACTTAGGGTAGGATTAAATGTAGCTACTAAATCAAACTCTGTACTGACTTATTTATGGTACATTCTGTATATGAAGTGTAAAATAAACCCATTCGTTTCCCTGCAATTTATGATTCCTCTGAAATGCAGTCGAAAGGAAGATAAATATGATTTTAATGCGTTTAACCCCCTCCCCTCTCTTACTTCTTGCCTCCCCTCCCTCCTCCGACCCCCCAATAATATTTCCTGAGGAATTTGACTTTAATTCAGAAATAAATTTAATACGTTTTGGAAGAGAAAAAGATGCAATTTTTTTTCACTGTTTTTCCTTCCTTATTATTATTATTTTTTTAATCTTTAAAACATTTGTTTTTTTAAATCGAAACTAAAATTAGAAAAATATTAAATAAATTAAATTTCGAGTTATCGAAGACAATGTGGAAAAGTGTTTCCACGAGAAAATAAATTTATGTTAAAATTTAAAGATTATCATTCTGTTTGTATAAATTAACATATTAATCCTTTAAAAGATATTATTCTGTTCATCTAAATTAAAATATGATTCCGTTACATTCTTAATTTTGTATAAAGTGTCTCATTGCCAGTGGAAAGCTTGGCGCCCTTTTTCTTAAGCCTAACGAAAACAGTTCTGCCACGTCTAATTTTAAAGAGAGATTTCCAAATTGTAAATGTTATTTTCAATTATTATAAATCACATGAAAGAGTTAAGTGTAAAACTACAATGGTATAAATTCTTTTGCTAATATCCAATTATACCAATTCTCTTGTTAATATAATTATTAGAGTAAGATTTTGCAAGTTTAATAGTCTTTTGTGAAACGTGGCAACCTGTGGGTTTCCCCAGGACAAAGGGAACCGCCTTGAGGAAGGCAAGACGCCTTGAGACGGGAGTGAGAGTCTCGCCTCGGCCTCGAGTGGGTGTGAGTGTTGCGCCCTTGGGCCGGGCCGTTTTCGGCTGGTCCCCTTAGCTTTTTGATGTAAGCATTTGCTCGTTAATAACTTCTCTCTAAACCAAGTGTTGTATAAAGGATTTCATTTCTAATATTCTGTGTTAAATAAAGAAGGACAAAAGTGTGATGCGTCATTTTATAGCCTTCCAAGAAGAAGCATTCCCTTCTCTCAACGGGCCGAGAGAGAGAGGGTACGCCATCAACCGAAGGTATAAATTGTTGTCTTCAAAATTCGCAGTCAGAATAAATTAATTAAATGGTATAAACTTCCTTGTTGGTGCGAGGAAGTGACATACTGAGAACACCTGTGAAACGTCCTCGTTGGTCCGAGAGAATTTAACAACACTATCGTCCTATCCGACGAAAAAAAAAGAAAAATAATTTAAAATGATTGTGTCACAGTCTGTTCGTTTCGAGGGGCAAAATACTCTCATTCCCTCATAAAGGATATCAGTTAAGGACGTGTTTTTTAGCAATTTTTTTAACGGACATTTTTCAAACACGGAACCCTGAAGGAGAGAGAATGATCCGTTTTGTAGCATTTACTATGAAACTTTTACTCTGGAACTTTATTTATAACTTTATTTCAACTCATTTAAATTGGAGAAACGTCATTAAAATGTTTCATTAATCTTGCAACGACAAAGATTATCCGGGTACAGAGACAAAGTCACCAATCTGCTCAATGTCGACACGCGTAACGTCGATACTAAAAAGTTAGTCTAAATTAGGTCAGGGTTGTGTTTGTTACAATGAATGAGTAAAGGTAAGTCATTTTCAATGAAAATCTCAAATTAGTTTGAAATCTGAAATCCATATGAGGCCCTTCCAGGAAAAAGTGGCTAAGCGACAAAAATAAAAAACGCCACAAAACGTAGTTAAAGTTGTACCAAATTTGAAAGTGGAATAAATTTTGAACTTTTGAATATATTTAGACGAAATATGTTCAAAAGTTCAAAAGTAAGAAAACTTTCAAATTTGGTACAACTTTATAAAGTGTTTTCTGGCGTTTTTTACTTTTGTCGCTTAGCCATTTTTTCCGAGGAAGGCCTCATATATTTGTACAAGGTCGAACGTCGACATTATGAAATTCGATTCTGTTCATGTAACACAGTTATCAAGGGTGTAATTTTAGACGTAAAAACCAATGACGTCACTAAATTCAAGGAAAGTTGAACTCTACTGAAGATACAAATTGGGTTCAATTTTTTTACATTTACGGACTCAAAATGTAGATGACCTTGAATTGAATTTTAAATGAGATCGTAGAGTCACGGTTTGGTCGATTCATAACACCGTTTCCCGTTCATCACTGAAGTTAAGCGACATTGGGTCTGGGTAGTACTTAGTTGGATGGAAGATCATCCTCCGCGATCGATGTAACGACCCGTCGACCCGTAGATGGTTCGGATCTCACGTAAAGCTGAGGTCCTTTTCGTCATATGACCTTAGATGTTGCGAAATAGGTTAAAGAACACCATAAAAAATGACACTCACGAACTTACGCAATGAGTAATAGATGTTTATAATAATCACTCAGGGGGGCCAGAGACTGGCACAGCGCTCAGGTCAACTAAGGTGTCTCATTGCTTTGACGCCTGTATTATTGTTATTACCAGCATCATCGGGATTCGAATCCCCGACCTCAATGTCTTCACTTAGCTTAGCGGAAAACGAGATTATCTACTGAGCTTCGGACGCTGGTAATGAATAGTTATGGATGACATTGACAGAGAATAAAATAAGGTCAGTTTTACTTAATTGATGGTCGTGACGTCATGACCATTTCATTTTGTGAGATTCAGAAGCCAAGTAGCTCAGAGCGATTTCGTGCGCTTTCTTTTCATGTTCTTGGTTAGATAGGTTATCGGTTGTGATCGCCTGATTATATACGAGTCGTTGTTTGATACTTGTATCCGGAAGATTAAGCTGTATCCCTCTGAATAATGAGTGAGAAGGGGCAGAGACTGGCAAAGCGCTCAGGCTAAACGAATGCGTCCTATTAACAGGGTTGGAATAAACAGTATTTTTTATTTAATTTCCAGTAAAAATTTATATATATATATATATATATATATATATATATATATATATATATATATAATACACAAGCCACTTGATTCCCCATAATACCCCATGTTTTATCTTCAATGTTTAAAACAGCCCTTGAGATAAACCTCGAGTGTCCTCATCGACTCGTGCGACGCTCCCCACCTTTTTTTCTCTTTTGTTTTTCTTAAATGCTTGAACAGCGCATCAACAGGACGCAAACCTCTAAGTTGCGCTCTCCCCCACCAATTAGTCTCCGTTGATTGGGCTCGCCTCGGCGCGCCTTGGACTCTGACGTAGTAGGGATGGAGTACGTAAACAGATGCGGGGGGAAAAACCCGTCAGAATATATCTGGCGCTTCGTCGGGAATGAGTGATAGGCCAGGTGGCGATCTGGTGATTCTCCGAGTAGATCCTGAGAGGGTTTGCTCGTTAAATACTAAAATTGAGAGTTATCGAGTGAGATTTGAGTTTTGAGACATTGAGTTTGAGAGAATATTGAGTTTGTGAGGAAATATTGAGAACCGTTAACCTAAACTACTGCGAGGGATGTAGTGGATGGGCAACGTTATAACTTAAATAATTTGATTAATGCTAAGACTAGTTTAAGTCCAAGTTGAACCTAACAGCCAAATTGACTGAACTCGTACTTATTGTGTCTTGAATCTATTGATTAAAAGCTAAACAAACGAACAATTTCATTATCAATTACACACTTAGAAATAGGGGGTACAGAAGTAAGCGGAGGATAAAGAATTCGCGCAGAAGGTCACTAAATTTAAGAGAAAGGCTAATTACACCGCCAACGGAAAAAACTGACAACCAAATATCCAATTTTTTTTTACTGATCGGGCCTTCGTAGTGACCTTCGAGAAACAAACAATTTGTGATAAGGGTCCGTCTCCCTGACAACGGACTTTTTATTACAAACTGGTGTCAGAAGTGGGATCTTCCCTTTCTGATACCCCCACTAAAAACCTAAGTGAAAAAGGAAAACAGTGCTCTCCAAGTGTGTATATGAGGGCTACGAGCTCGGAACAGACAGACGAACGACAACGTGAGGGTCACACGATCGAGAACCGCTGCGTGGGCTGCTGCTGCTCAGGCCGAGTCGACATCGCAACTTGCTACTGGACACCAAGCGGCAGGAGGAGTAAACTTTCCCACCAACGCGGAAAGAGAGGTAAGCGACCCATCTTCTGTTGCGAGAGGTTTCAGAGGACGAGTGGAGAGCCTCCCTATAGCGGGCAGTTCCCCTAAATTAACCCCATCAAACCTTCATTTCTTTCCCCAAAATTTTGATATAAATAGAGTATCTTTCCTTCCAATCGGTTCCCCTAGACTCGAGTTTGAGAACAATGCGGATCCAACCCCGTTTGTAACAAATTTTAGAGATTCAAATTCGGTCGAGTTTTGGCCGATCTCATTCGAGAACATGCCTCTTGGCCAAGAAGGAATCAGTCCCAACCATGTATCAGCAACCACTCCCTATCCATTTCCCTCATCCCTATGTTTCCCCTTTCTATCCAATGCATCCTCACTTGTATTCCCCTAATGCAGGCTTCTCCGATCCAAACGTTAATACGGTCCCTGATAACACTAGAAATGCACCCAAGTTCCATCCAAATAATGCCTGGTATAATCACGTTCGATGTCTTCTATGTGAGGAGAGGGGACACAAAGCTAGTCAGTGCCCCCTGATTGAAGGAGTGAAGACATTGAATGAGAGTGAAAGGGTGCGTGAAAGGGATGAGAGCTATAGGCGAGAGAATGAAGGAGATCATCGGAGGGAATGGACCCCAAGAGGAGGCCGATGGTACGAAGACTACGAAAGGAGAGGAAGTAGGTACTCCTCCCCTTCCGAACATTCTAGAAGACGGAACTTCTCGCCGTATGAGAGAAACAGAGATAACTATGGTAACCCCAGATACGACAACAGGTATGAGGGTAACCCCAGATACGACTACAGATATGAGAATCGGTACCGTTCACCGTCACCCTATGAACCAAGAAGAAGAGACTACTCCCCTTATGACAGGAGAAACAGAAGTTACCCCTCCCCCAACCGGAATGGAGGCAGGTATTCCGACCGAGGAACGGACCGAAGTCCGTCACCACATAGGAGATGCGATAAGGAAAGAGAACCTAACCGCGGAAGACGCCCAGAAAAAGAGTGGGAGAAAGGGCGAAGAAATTCCCCGTGGCTCCGAAGAAATGAACCCTCAAACGAAAGGGACCCTTTCCTCCGTCGAGTATCATTCAAGGAGGAGGAAGAGGCAAAACACAAGACAAAGGAACTTGAATTGAAGCCGATATTGGTAAGGAGAAGAGTAACACACAAGACAAAAGAATTTGAATTGAAGCCGATATTGGTAAGGAGAAAAGAAGACGAAGGCAGGGACCGGGACAGAAGAAATAAGTGAGAAAGTGAAAGTAAACGAATGGAATGAGAAAGAGGGGACAACATGCAAGAATGAGGAAGCGAAAGAGATGAATGAAATGTATGAAAGGAATGAAAGACGCAGCTTAAATAATGATACGAAAGAGAAGTGTTTAAATGTCCATGAAACGAGTGATATTGAAAGTACATATCGGTGCGAGAGGACGAAGCGTGTCTGCAGAGTGATTTGACCTTGATAGTGAAGTCTGCCTTATGCAGACCTGATTATGAGTGCGAGGAAAGAACAGGAGATGACCTTGACTTTGAGCTAAGGCCTCGGTCGAAGGACACAGACGCGGTGGGAATGATAACGGGATGTACAAGAAAAATGTACGAAATGTTCGAATTGAACGAGGGAGAGATAGAAGGAATACATGAATTAAAATTTGAAAGCACGATAGATGACAGTATAATAGATGAGGACACGATAGACCGAAGGGAAATTAAAAATAAAAATTAAAAATAAAAACGTGTGAGAAAAATATAGTAAAAATGGACGCGGATGGATTAGCAATACAGGAAGTGACTAAGTTCGGTGAAAGAGGCATAAATGAAGTAGCTCCCTCGAATGAATGCCCCTGGGAATCGACCAGGGTAAAAATAAACGAAAGTTGCGTGAGGGAGAATGCAGAACAACAAATTATGAATGTAAACGGTCCCATGGTATCCCTTGAACTTTTGAACGAAGGGGCCGATGTCGGTCTAGCAAGGAAGGGTCAATTGACACTTGAATTTCGACCCCAAGTCGAAATTACGAGTCATAGTTGTAAAGCTATGAATGACGAAGTCCTAACCACCATGGGGACAGATAAAAATGAAAATAAGCAGTGAGCAAAAGTGCATACAACCGCAATTGGTTTGCGCGAACGAAGGAGGAAATGTATCCGTTATCGTGCGAAATGAATCTGCGCATGATAGGGTTAAAGTTACGAGAAAAAGGCCAAAGTTGTCGGGAGAAGTTCTACGATACTACGATTGCAAAGGGAAAAAACCCTGTAGCGCACCAAACGAATGCTCTTCCAACAGCGAAGAACTAAAAAGGGAAGTGAGTGAAAAAGAGATCAATCGAGTCATGAACCATAAGCGTAAATGGTCTGAAGATGAAATTTCAGAGGAAATTTATAACATGAAATGATGAGCGAATTCTCGTTAACCCCTAAGTCTGTGGAGCAGGAAAGAAGGGAAGTAGGAAAATTTGTGAAAAATACTAAAGTAGACCCCGAAGAAGGGAATAGATTAAAAAACCTTCTTAAGGACCATATTGGACGAAAGAGAAGAAAAGGAGACGAACCTGAAATTGTGACAGAAGATGAGGAAACAGGCGAGACGAATTACGTACGCCAGAAGAATAAACCCAATTATATGGACGAAACGAAAAGGAAAAAAGAGATAACCAATGAACCGCATCGCTTCCGCAGTCTGTACTCGGAAACAGATAACCTGTGGTCGCACGCGGGTCGACCGCCGGAAGTAATCTAAAGGCCCTGATTGCTGCTCTAGAAGATGAACTTATCGGCTAACGTTTAGAAGGCGATCGAACGAGCAAACATGACACGCACACGAATTAACCAAAGGTAACAAATAGGTAAACTCTTCCCCGAGAAAATAATGAAGAAAAACATTTAACCATAATCAAATTAAAATCTTCACCCCCCCCCCCCCAACCGTGGGAGTGAATAAAAGGCATGATTCATGTTGGGAGTTAACAATGTTTATGTAACTATATATATTTTATATCGTGTTTCATACTGGTTTATATCACTATGTTATTAATAATGTTTGATAAATTTATATATTTGATATCGTAACAGTTGACTCAGAAATTGGTACCGAGGGAATATTCACAAGAAAACACTCGGTATAAATACATGGGCCGGAAATGGTAGCATGAGGTAGCTTAAGGGAACCGAGTGAAGGATTTATTAAGGATTCATTAAGATTGCGAGAAAAGGAAATTTCCCTTTATTTATCATTGCTTATATAAATATTCTTTTATTTTTGTCCCAACTTAGAAAGTTCCTGAGAGAATTTTCCCTGAAATTAATCATGATCCCCGTCCTCTTAACCTTTTGCGCCATACACGTTGTGGCGCAAACCCTCTCAAATCACGGAGTCCTTTTCCAACCAACGGGCTCCCTAATTCTGCAAGGCCCCACGTACACTTTCAGCGCACGTCTCAGTCTGAAGCCCAACTATCGAAACCTGCTGATCCTGAACCACCTCGTGATTTCGAGATCACGTATATCGTGAACTCCTCATTTACGAAGGAGGCCCTTCACCACTTCAACGCTTCCCTGTCTAAAGGAATAGACCTTCAGGATGTAACCCGGTACCTGCGCAGGTTTGCCCTAAAGAAATCGGAAGAAGGAATGTCCTCCACCGTATCCTACGCCACCCTCACCCTGTGTCTCGCGTTGGGAATAGCGGTCATCGGAATTGCGATCTGGAAGAGACGGTGCTGTCGCCGAAATCCTCCGCCGGTGCCGACTGCACCCTGGCCCTCCGGAAGAAATTCCCATAACCGATCACCGACGCCCCCTCGAAGCCCCCCTCACTGACTTCGTTTTGCGCCAGTGAGTCCGAGCGCTGTCCGGTCAAACCGGATCCCAGAATCATTATCTAACTTTGGCTACGAGGAAAGGGGGCATTCCCGTAATTAAGACTTAAACCGTTTCTCCCATCTGGTCACTTAGTGTTTTTCCCTATTTTTAATACTTAAGAAAAACGACCGAATGAAGGTAGTTTAATTTATTGAATTAAATTTACATGGTAGAGTTGAATTGCTAAAGTAATAACTTCATTCGGTAGTTAGTGCGTAACTAACTGACAATTAGTGATAAGTGCTTATGTAAATTAAATCATTGAAGTTTCCTTCAGAGAACAGTGCTTAATGAATAAATAATTAGCAATACATATTCGACTTACGTGCCTTACTAAAATGATATCTAGGCAATTATAAGTTCCTACGTCTGTATATTTCCAATTTCCTCCTGCTGTATGACTTTATGACTTTCCTTTCATTATTATAAAAGCGTGTTAACTCATCATTTGTACTAATAATAATATTATAATAATATCATTACAATTATAATATCATTATGATTTGTAATATCGTCCTTCGTCGTAAAGCGAGATTGCGAAAGTTGTCTCTCGAAAGCAACTTTCTGTAAATAGAGACCGGATGTTGACCAACTTGTTTTTGTGCTGACGATGCGGGTGAAGCGCTTGCATTCGAACTAATTGCTGACCGTACCTGATAGCTAAATTATACTGCAAAATATAAATTCATATAATTTCATTCAGTTAACTAATAATGTAGGCCCTCGTAATGTAGGCTTTCGTCTTTCGGTTTAGTATGCAAAGTTTCAGTACACAGAGTGTTCTCGCGTCATGTAAAATTAATTTAGTTATCCCTTTCCACCCCTAATTAAGAAAAAATTAATCAGCTTCATCCAGTAAATATCTTGTTCACGATGTTACAGTGAAATAAATGGGAACAGATGAGCAACATTAAAAGCTGCTCAATTCTGAGCCATTAAATGGGCGAAGGGCATTGTCCTTATACAACCTTCAGCAAGTAGAAGTCGTCCCATATAATATAAACCCTCCTACTGTGTATTTCTTTTCCTAAAACTATCCTCTCCTTTAATGAAATATCCATTGTACAGTGAGTTAATAAATATTTTAGATCTATGTTCCCGTGTATACTCTAAGATGCTTACAAATTTTAGGCCCACCCTGTTCTCATAATTATTCGAAGAGGATGTAAACAGTTGTTAAGATCCCACATCCGCCGCTGGGCCCGAAGAAGTTTGTGTCATTTTATACCTTTTATTCTAATTTAATTCTAATGAACAGGTCATTCCTGAATATCTATTTTATATTTTTCCTTCTTTTCTTTCCCGTATTTTCCCTACGTCTTCATGTACAGGGTGGGCGGAAAGTAGCTCCCTATTTTGGATTGGTAAAAAAATACGTATATTATCCATTTATTTCAGAAGAAATAATATGAAAAGGTAGGCATACATGGTAGGTTTTCTCTAAAATTCAATGTGGGCTCCAACTCTTTCCACCAGCTTCTGGAGCCGCCCAGGAATGGCGTCCACTGACTTTAGCAGGAACTCCGGCGGGATGGAGGACATGACTTCCCGAATTCGGTCTCCTCCAGTTCTTCCAATGTCCTCGGTTTGGTGCGGTAGACTTCTTCCTTTACCCACCCCCAAAGAAAGAAGTCGCACGGTTACCGCTGAAAAACGGCAGAATCGGTTCAGTGTAACGGTGTGGTGTGGTATGACCTCAGATCAGGTTGTGGGCCCGTTCCTTCTGCGCAACACCATGAATGCTGAGCGGTACCTTGCTATGTTGCGAAACGAGGTCTGGCCGGTTGTCAGCACATGGGAGAACATCGACGATCTGATATTTATGCAAGATGGCGCCCCTCCGCACTTCGCTCTTGTTGTCTGTGAGTGGCTGGATGCCCACTTCCCTGGGCGTTGGATGGGTCGTCGTGGTCCACATCAATGGCCAGCCAGGAGCCCCAACTTGACACCGTGCGACTTCTTTCTTTGGGGGTGGGTAAAGGAAGAAGTCTACCGCACCAAACCGAGGACATTGGAAGAACTGGAGGACCGAATTCGGGAAGTCATGTCCTCCATCCCGCCGGAGTTCCTGCTAAAGTCAGTGGACGCCATTCCTGGGCGGCTCCAGAAGCTGGTGGAAAGAGTTGGAGCCCACATTGAATTTTAGAGAAAACCTACCATGTATGCCTACCTTTTCATATTATTTCTTCTGAAATAAATGGATAATATACGTATTTTTTTACCAATCCAAAATAGGGAGCTACTTTCCGCCCACCCTGTATATAGCATTTCTTTTCACGCTCTTCTATGATCTTGCTCTTGTCACTTCCACTACTACAGGGTGGGCCGTAAGTTTCCATACATAGGAAAAATTAAACGTTTGTTTTTATGTTTCAGATACCCTAAGAATATGCGTTTGACGTAAGATCTTGTTTACTGATGAAGCAAATTTTTACGTCAATGGAGAGGTTAATCGGCAAAACATACGTTATTGGAGTAATGCTAACCCTAA
Organism: Bathynomus jamesi; assembly: GCA_023014485.1. Taxonomy (NCBI): domain Eukaryota; kingdom Metazoa; phylum Arthropoda; class Malacostraca; order Isopoda; family Cirolanidae; genus Bathynomus; species Bathynomus jamesi. The sequence goes on along the minus strand of JAJOZX010000570.1, from coordinate 1,062,311 downwards.
CTGGCTGAGTCCGACGAAGATGCAAGGTGCCGGTAAAGTGATGGTGTGGGCCGGGATATGGGGTGACAGAATTATTGGACCAATTTTTGTCAGTGGAAATCTTAATGCCGAAAGGTATCTTAACATGTTGCAAGAAGAGATTTTCCCATCCCTGCTAAACGAGGAAGGTAACTTCCCAGTTTACTTCCAGCAAGATGGAGCTCCACCTCATTATGGTCTTCACGTGCGTCGGTATTTGGATCAGCAGTTTCTGGATGCTTGGATTGGTCGGCGTGGTCCTGTGGAGTGGCCTCCCAGATCCCCAGATCTCACCCCCCTTGATTTCTATCTTTGGGGGCACTTGAAGGCCATGGTGTATCAGGAAAAGATACGAGACATAAATCATCTAAAGGAACGTATCACCAACGCCATTACAAGCATAACGTCAACTGTGCTAATGCGTGTTCATCAACAGTGGGGAACACGTATTGAAATGTGTTTTCAAAACAATGGCAACCATGTAGAGCATATTATATAAATAAAAATGGTTGTCCATAACAAAATGTTTATTTTTCCTATGTATGGAAACTTACGGCCCACCCTGTAGTACAACCATGGTTATTATTGTATATATATAGACGCTTTACTTAAATTTCCTGTAATTCCGTCGTGACTATGAATACTAATGCGGTAGGTAAACCTAAATGACTTTTCTTCCATGCTTTGAGAGTTGCCTCTCCACTACAAAGCATTTCCTCTCACGGAGCATTTATCTTTCCGTATTCACGAACCATTGAAGTCCTTCGTTCGGCCTCAAGTTCCCTCAGGGATTCAATACTTTTTTTTTTTTTTTGAAAGGGACGAATTTGTTACACACAAGCCACTTGATTCCCCATAATACCCAATGTTTTATCTTCAATGTTTAAAACAGCCCTTGAGATAAACCTCGAGTGTCCTCATCGACTCGTGCGACGCTCACCCCCTATTTTTTCTCTTTTTTTTCTTAAATGCTTGAACAGTGCATCAACAGGACGCAAACCTCTAAGTTGCGCTCTACCCCACCAATTAGTCTCCGTTGATTGGGCTCACCTCGGCGCGCCTTGGACTCTGACGTACTAGGGATGGAGTACGTAAACAGATGCGGGGAAAAACCCGTCAGAATATATCTGGCGCTTCGTCGGGAATGAGTGATAGGCCGGGTGGCGATCTGGTGATTCTCCGAGTAGATCCTGAGAGGGTTTGCTCGTTAAAGACTAAAATTGAGCGTTATCGAGTGAGATTTGAGTTTTGAGACATTGAGTTTGAGAGAATATTGAGTTTGTGAAGAAGTATTGAGAACCGTTAACCTAAACTACTGCGAGGGATGTAGTGGATGGGTAACGTTATAACTTAAATAATTTGATTAATGCTAAGACTAGTTTAAGTCCAAGTTGAACCTAACAGCCAAATTGACTGAACTCTTACTTATTGTGTCTTGAATCTATTGATTAAAAGCTAAATAAACGAACAGTTTCATTATCAATTACACACTTAGAAATAGGGGGTACAGAAGTAGGCGGAGGATAAAGAATTCGCGCAGAGGGTCACTAAATTTAAGAGAAAGGCTAATTACACCGCCGACGGAAAAAACTGACAACCAAATATCCAATTTTTATTTTTACTGATCGGGCCTTCGTAGTGACCTTCGAGAAACAAACAATTTGTGATAAAGGTCAATCTTCCTGACAACGGACTTTTTATTACATATATACACACACACACACACATATATATATATATATATATATATATTATATATATATATATATATATAATATAAAATTTGTGTTTGTGAACTAAATTACAACAAGGTACACACTGCATTACTGTACAATCTTAAGACAAAATCTGTGTACTTTTCTGAGTTGAATAAATTAGCTTATGGCACACTACAGTAGTTAAGCTAGTTGCTAGTTTATTGGCAATAGTTACCCAAAAATGCTATTAATTTTCAGTGAAATTTTAAGTCTAATTGTTTACATATATACCACTAGATGGCAGTAAGTTAACCGCAGTTAATGGAGGTTAGAAGGATTCACACAATTTTTCCTATCCACGGAATTGATTATTAGTTGAAATTCGAGTATTTATTATTTTTATTTTGAATCAAGTCTAATTTAATCCAATTTTTATCGTTAAAATGTATCATATCCATCCAAGAAGCTCATTTCCACGCAACGTTGGGGTGAGTGTGCACCGATGGTCATCTGAATCAGAGCAGAAACGGAGTAAGTGGCCAACTCGAATCCACTTGGTCCCGGCGGCCGGCAGCGGACCAGCGCCAAACCGCTATCAGGCGTTGTAAATGTATGATATGAATAATTGTAGCTCACATCCCTTTAAAGTGACACTATCATTAAAGAAAAAATTGCAATATTGAACCCGGGTTTTTTGGAATGGGGGGGGGGGAGATTTTTTAGGGGAGCCGGTTATTGCCAACGTTACTCATTGCACTAACCTTCTCGATTAATTATTATTACTACAGTACCATCAAGAGTCGAACTCCCGACCTCACTGTCTTCACTTCGCTTATAGGGAAAGGTATTATCCAGTGAGCTACTACGGACACTAATGTCGATGGAACCTAACATGGACACTTTAAAAACTAACAAACCATAATTTAACCTAACCTAACCTTTTATGTCACGTCGATCAGATGTCATTAGCCCTCGTGAGGTGATATAAAATGGATGTTTGTTTGTTTGTTTTTGAGGGTTGTTACACCTCCTTCGCAACATACAAGGTCATGTGACAGAGGGAACCTACAGCTTTATTTGAGACCTAAACCAAGGGTCGCTACATCAACTGGACACAGAGAATAGTCACCAATCCAACTACTGAACGGATCCAACGTCGCTTAACTTCTCTAATCTAAAGGAAAGCAGTGTTACGACGTGCCCTTAAAAGGGCTGATTTAAAAGATGTGACCGGGATAACTCGAAAGGGGTGACGGGGAGTGAATTGAAAAGGATGACCGGTGTGACTTGTAAGGGGTGACTGGTGTGACTTGAAAGGAATGACCGAAGTAACTTGAAAGTGGTGACCAAGTTGCCTCGAAAGGGGGTAACCTGGGGTGACTCGAAAGAGGCGACCGGGGACTTGAAAGGGGCGACCTGGGAGACTTGAAAGAGGGTGACCGGGGTGACTCGAAGGAATTAATGGAAGAAAAGAAGAATTTTTAAATTATAGTCGACATCGGAAATGCAAACCCTGCAAAACTGAAGATAAGTGAGGCTCGGAACTGTCGCGTTCGTCACTTATACAAATTTGGGAACTTCTTCCATAAACACTGAAACAAATTCATTCTATGATAATAAAAATCCGCTATAATAGACAGAGTATATTTCCACAACAGTTTCGATGCCCACTGGCATCCTCTTTGGGGGGTGGATAGAGAAAAACGAAGAGGATGCCAGTGGGTATCGAAACTGTTGTGGAAATAAACTCTGTCTATTAGAGTGGGTTTTTATTATCATATTTTGACATTCACGTACAAAAAAAGTGGTCTTTTGCATAAATTCATTGTACTGTACTTTAAAATTATGAAAGAAAACAATCAATTTTCATCAATTCTTTAATAATCATGCACCATATATATATATATATTATATATATATATATATATATATATATGTGTGTGTGTGTGTGTGTGTGTGTGTGTGTGTGTTACACTCAATGTGTGAAGCCAGTCATTTCGTGCAATCTAAAAGTTTCAGGTATTAGGCATTACTAACCTAACCTAATCTAATCTAACCCTCACGAAGTGATTAATGGTCACAGGCTATATATATATATATATATATATATATATATATATATATATATATATATATATATATATATAATACATACTAGAGTGCTCGCTGCGCTTTGTGGAGCAAAAGCCCCCAAAACACAACCTAGGATGGACTAGGAGGGGCGGGTGTGTTACTAAAACCTTCCCTGGTTCTCCCTTAATGTGTTTACTAAATTTGTGCAGATTACCTTAGCCGTTTAAGCGTGTATAAACGAACATGGAACAGAGAGACCAACATCGCGATCATCCCTTCCATAAAGGCTCTAAATAAGAAGACGGTTGTAAGATACAAAGATAAAGGAATTATAATTTAATTTACCTCTTTATTAACAGTCACAAATAACAGAGAACAACTTAAGTACAACAACAACAACAATAATAATAAAAGGTTATATATGATAGAAAAGAATGATACGCGAGCACTTCGGCGTCGGCGATTTCGTGTGATGATTACGGCGGTGACTGAAGTGGTGGTGTCGGTTGATAATGCTACACGATGGATGAAGTGGTTATGGGCTCGCAACAGCTATAAAGTTTTTGTTGGAGGAGAATCGAAGGTCAAATGAATGGATTTTGAGTGAAGCGAAAGTCGGATGAAGGAAGCCAAGCGAGTTTTTTTTTATGCGGGAAGGAAGGCCAAGGGCGAGTGTCCGCTAAAACGCCCCCATTAAGGTCCAGGGCTGAGGTTGAGGGATCAGAGTCGAGTAAGGCAGAGCGGAACGAAGTTTTTGCGACGAAGGTCGGAGGGCGATTTGATCGAAATGAAAACGAACTGAAAATAACACTTTTTTATAACTGCGCTCCCGTGATGTGGAAATTTAACGCGGTTTCAGCGTATCATTTAGAAGTGTGCACCTTCCATGCGGGCTTCGTGTTTGCATTTTACAACCTTGTTTGTTTCTTCTGGACGTGATAAACGAGACGAAGAATGGAATTTCCGGAATATATATATATATATATATATATATATATATATATATATATATACGCTTGAACGGGTGGAATCAAAGGGTTTTTCGTCTCATCAATTGCCCGCCTCTTACTGGTTGTTTTCAATCCCTCTCTCTTCGCCGCAATGCTGCCTCACTCTCTCTTTACTATTATTATTATTATAGCGAACACCGCTCTTCTGAACTTTCTAACTGCATGCCTCCTCCTTTAAGGAGAGCACGCAGTACCAGACTTTCCACACATTCTCATTCATTTTCTGTCCAACTCTCTAACGCGACGGTTAATTGGTATTCTCAGTCTTTCATCTATTCAACCTGTCAACTCCGGAACAACCTTCCTCAATCCATCTTTTCCCCTGTCTATGACCTCCAACTTTCAAACGCAGAGTGTCCCTGGAGGCATCTTAAAAACTCTGGACTTTGATTTCGACTTTCTCCTTCTTCTATTAGGGGTAGCAGCGGCGTAGGAACCGGGGGGGGGCCGCATGGGCCATGGCCCCCGCAGTAAAAATATTGGGGAGCAAAGATATGTTTTGGTCCCCCAATAATATGAGTGACATCCAATAATATTAATTTGCAAAAGTATTACAAATAATGGAAAAATAATTAATTTCAATCCTTTATGCTTCATTTAATAAAATTTTAAATTTAATATATATGATTAGTTAATTTCACTAGTTATTCTGGCAACTTTAAATGTAAAATCTGAAGCGTCTATCGGCTCATCAACATTGGTGTCTTTGCGGATATGTGTGTGTCTGAATGGTTCATCTGGTAATTATGTAAGTTTTTGTTGTTTTAGATTATAAATTATTAATTTGAGCTATTTATACAAGTCTTTAAAAAATTCTCCTTTTCGTAAATCATAAGAAATTGCAACAATATGCTGTTGGTACATTAAAAATCATTCATTCATTTTAGATATTTCAAGCTGGACTCAAGATGTATCATGAAAAGCGAAAGAAAATAGAAAAACAACAAACTACATTGTTCAGCTGTGGTATAAAGAGGAAGCAGGGTCAGTAAGTTCAATATTAGTATACAATATAGGTAATCATTAGCATATCTCCAAAGTGTAATATTCTAAAAAAATAAATTTTATAACAGATAATGTTGATGTAGCAACGGATTCGTCAACTTCTGAATTGTCTTCAGCGAATAGACATTTGCAAACTCACAATTCAGAAACTCCTCAAGATGATTCTGATTCACAGCTCATCTCAAATGTAAGTATTAGATTTTTTTATTTAACGTAAATACTGACCACAACACTAAAAACAAAACGAAAAAACGAATTTGTAAAAAGAAGAGAATCTATAAATAGAGTAATAGAAAAACCAAAAACTGACCTTAGTAAAAGTATAACTAAAACAAAATTTGAAACAAGACATCAACAAAAAGCAAAGAAGAAAATAAGTAAAAGAGTGTAACTATGACTGCAAATCTATAACTATGACATCGCTGAAATCACATTTTGTTTTTCTATATTTACTTTTCAGATGACAGAAGACACTTGCAATGCAGATTGCTGCATGCAAATGTGCAAGCCATCACAACCCACTTCAGAATCTATCATTAATGCTGCAGCAAGATTTTTTTCCTCTCGACGACGTACATTTTTACCTTCATGGCTGCATTTTTACCTTCATGGCTGCATTTTACCTTCATGGCTGCATCTCTGCACAACTTAGAAAAAGTATTCCGTTTTTATTGCAAATATAATGAAGATCACGAGTTGACTAGATTGTCATCTAAGTCTGAGACAGCATTCAGCAAAACCGGCTACCGTAATTGAATGATGTGCTCGACACATGAGCGGAGAATTAAACAGAAGATTTCAGCAGGATAATTTCTATGACTTGGTCAACATCGAAAACGTCTCGCTGTCTGCAGCTAACGGAAAAGAGCACAAAGTTCGTGACTCTGTTGTACAATTGTATCAAAAAGATATCGACTTCGAGAAATTATTCGTTCAACTTCCAATGCTGCATGATATTCTCGATTGATCGATTATTAAGGAGGTAATTGTCATTAGTGTTTGCGTTTTATTAAAATTATCATTCGAGCATAAAATAGATTATTGTTCGAGAACGGAAAAGCAACTGAAAAATACTTACCTGTAAAGAAAATAAAAAACACATGGGGAAACATAGCCCAAAAATTGAATTGAAATTTGATTTTTTTTAATTCAAGCAAAAGTGCAACGAGGAAAATGAAACCACTAATGGGAATTTTTATTTTTTCAGGTAACTAGTCTTCAGACACTGCGATGCTCTGGATTCCCAGCCTGTTTGCCAGAGGATGTTGAGCAAAGTGGACAAACTGTTACGATTGTTCTTAACAGTTCCAGTAACGACAGCAACTGCCGAGAGAACATTCTCAGTACTACGACGCAGCAAGTGTTATATGAGGACTACTATGACGCAAAAGCGCTTAAATCATTGCATGATGCTCAATATTTACAAGAAAAAACCGATGAATTATCTCTGACCAACATTGCATTGGAATTTGCCAGTCGGAACGAAAGAAGAAGGAATTATTTCGGGTCGTTTACTGTTTAATGAACGCTATTTTAGAGTGTAGTATGTTGTACATAGCGTGTAGTACGTGAACATGATAAAAAGTGCATGATAAATGCATCTTCCCTAGATTCTTCGTGCAATTTCCGATTATAAGTATTCTACAATTTAAGTATAGCAGATATTTTGTGTATATAGGTATGAATATAGATTTTTTCAATTAATTTCCTTGATTTTTAATATGGTCGAATATAGTCCAAATAAGTTTAAATATTGGTGTATTCAATGTACAACAATTATCCATACCGTCACTTCTTGGCCCCTCCCCCCAATGTAAAATATGTTCCTACAGTACGCCCCTGGGTAGGGAAGCCTTTTTTCGGACGTTCGCCTTTGACCCTTCCTTTCTGCATAAAAAATTGGAGGCGTATTACAGTTTCAAGAAATTGATTGATCCGCAAATGTACGACGTTAAAATGATTATTACAAAAGATGAAGTAGAAATTTTTAGGAGGAAATAATTAGAATGATTGGGTGATATTTTTAAAAGTATTTAAATTCAAAACTGATCAAAATTACTCATATCTGATGATTTAGTATAATTGATGCTATTCAACGAAACCGTTTACGTTAAGCGTATGCTAATATGCGGTCGTATGAAAGAAAGTAGGCAATTTTTAGGTGATTACGCGATTTGGAACATCGCGTGATCGACCAAACGAAAAACAAAGAAGATAGAGAGATCAAAATTGCCAAATTCTATTCTCGAGTGATCGAAAGAACTCCTTAGAAAATAAAAATTTAAATCTTACACAGCGGAGCAATAAGGTCGAAGTTCGTCTGGAATTATGAATATGTAGAGTTTAGAACTTCCCTTAATATCCTCACTGAATATTCATATTGATAAATGTTTATCCTGTTGAAACTGGTTTTCGTTTCCGCCTCAATTGTTCACTTTGACGAAGGTCAGTCTTTTCCGCCCACCTTGGACCTACTGCTTAACGTGGAAACCGACCGACGAGCTGTCAAAGAAATTTGAAGCCACCAAATCAGAGCCAGGACTAGATCCCACGACCTCCGGCTTAGCGGCCAGACATATTAACCACTAGGTTACCCAAGCGGGTAACCACTAGACATGGATCGAGGTTATGATAAGTTAGGTTAGGTTAGGTTAGGTTATTAATATAAATCAAGTGTGTATAGTATGAACTTCTAAATATAGAAACTGCCGTAATTTCAACGTTAAGTTTCAGTCAAGCAAAAAAGTGTGACGGAGGGGACGCACAACTTTACAAAGGACCAGAGCCATCTATAAAGGGTCCCTACATCACCTGAGGATGATCCCCCATCCAACTACTGAACAGATTTAACCTCGCTGATCTAACGGGAAGCAGTGTGGCGACGTGGCCATGACGTAGCCCTAACAAGGCGGAATGAAGGCATCGCGACGAATAGGGGAGGTTCTTCGGACAGTATTCATCGCCTTTCCAATTACGTCTTCGGTATATTTTCACGGTTCTATGTACAGGGTGATCGTAAAGTCAGGCAACCCAAAGTTGATTGCGTAACTACGTCTCTGGATTGCGTGGCTTTACAATCACCCTGTCTTGTAAGACAGTTTCCTTCTACTTCTTGAAGGACCGAATATTTGGGATCTTGGATCACCTGAAGATCAAGGCCCCCAGCCTTCGTTTGTTAGCCTTATAAGGCTAACTAACGAAAATATCACGACTTAACCTAACCAATCGTTAGGTCATCTGTACGCCCTTGACGATTGGTTAGGTTAAGTTGTGATATTTTCGTTAATTAGCCTTATAAGGCTAACTAAAGAAGGCAGGGGGCCCTGATCTTCAGGTGATCCGGGATCTTTCCTCAATCATTCTCAGTGCGAAACCATGAGAGGTATAACAAAAATCCTTACTGGTTTGAAGGAATTATTCTGTTGACATCAATTTAGCAATTTTTGTTAAGTTAAACGCGAACGATGGCCTCGAAACTCATTCGATTTAAATCTGTGCGAAAATCTGGGTGCAATTATGAAACGAGCTGAAGTAGTTCTCCGCAATATTCGAAGAGGACAAGACCAAAATTCAAGAGAGACGTTGATCAGAGTGACCAAAGAGGCTTCGCAAAACAATGATTGACAACTAGGGATGGAAAATAACCGAAAAGTGTAAAACCGGTTTTCACCGTCGCTATACTCTTAAAGCCGGTTTTTACCGGTTTTTACCGATGGGATTCTGTATGCTCTTTAGGGAGGTAAATGATAAAAATATTAAACAGAAATAAGGTTTTAATTCATTCAATCAAGTATGTGTAACATTTGAATTAAAAAGTTTATTATCGAACTTGATTTTTGAAATAACACTTGAGAAAACAAAGAGCATTAAGTGTCTGATCTGACATTCTTGATCGAATCTTTATGACGAATAAACCAGGAGCTGAAAACACTCTCCCGGACTCTACGCTGGTGGCTTTTATTGTAAGCAACGCCTCGTACATTCGATCCAAATTTTCGCTTCTATTCAAAGTAGCTTCAAAATATTTGAATTCATTGTTTACGTCAAATGTCTCAGAAGAATCTTTCTTGGGTTTCATTTTCAGTTTGTTCATCTCACACATGTACTCGTTCATAAGTTGATCGTCATCATTTACTTCACGACCTGAGCTGCATTGTGAATCTTCGAGTTTCGAAGCAATTGATTGGACTTGGTCGTCTGTTTCTGAAATCTGGCAAGCTTCTGGAATAAGCCTCTTAAATGTATGATCCGCATACTTCTTAAGTGCTTGTCTTGAAGGAAAGAGGAACGGTGCTGATGATTCATTTTACAAGACCTCGGGATTGTGGAGAAAACTCAGCAAGGCGACAGCTTCATTTTGTCTTCTCGATGAGTAGCGATCAATGAGACACTGACGTAGCTCAAAATCTAAAGGATTGTTTTTGCTTTAAAATTTATCCAAAATGAACTTCATGGAAGATTCAGCTTTGAGCAGATTTGCATCTTCGCAACAGAGTCCCTTCAAAACAATTTCCAGTAGACGAAGTGTGTCAAAGAGGCTCCTTAGAGCATTCCATTCTTCATCTGAAATCGTCTCTGTTGAGCGTATCACTCTGAGGGCCTTTGGAATGCAATTTTTGAGTTTCAAAAATCTTTCTATCATGGCCAAAAGACTGTTCCACCTCGTTCTACAGTCAAGGATAAGCTTCATTTCCTTTCCATTAAATTCATCTTTGACAAAATCCTGCAATCTTTCATTTTTCAAAGGAGACTTTCGAAATATGCGGCAGATTTTTCTCACCTTATTTATTACTTTTAAGTAATCTTCTCGAAGTTTTGGAAGAACAATTACGTCATCTATGTCGGACTCAAAAATTGTATCAGTGCATAAAATTTCACACTCATCTTCGCTTAACTCATGTGCAGTGTTTTCATCTTCTTCGATGACTTCATCTTCAGGGGTAGGGTCACTTTCCCCTTCAACTGAATTTTCAGCAGTTTTTGAATACAAGATATCCGAAACCGCGAGATGTATAGCATGTGCAATGCATTGCTGGTGATCAGGTACTATTTCTCTTCCAAATCTGACCATTAATGAGGCACCGTCGGTGGTGCAACCCACGATATGCTTATCTAGGTCCAAGCCAAAGTCTTCCAATCTTTTCCTAACGATTGCAATAGTTTTGGTGCTCTCGAGAGAACCATTTATTTTCATGAGACCAAGAGACCAATGTTGATTTTCATCATGAATATTAATATATCTTTGGTTTTGCAAAGATGTATACTCATCCATAGTTAATGAATAGCGGATTCCTTGTCTCACCTGATTCTTGAAGTAGTTGACCAATTCATGTTTCTTTTTCTTATAAAAACTAAGCACCATTTTTCTGACACCATTATGGGAAGTTGGATGAGGCTTGTCGTATTTTATCTTTCTTAGGCTTTCTTGAATGAATTCACTTTCAGCAATTGATTGGAAACTCAGTCCATCTACACACGCAAGTTTCGAAATTTCCTCTTCTATGGACTTCTTTTGCACAAACTCTTCCACTGTTCTTTGTTTCTTCAATGGCTGATTAATCTGGTCGATGTTTATGCCATGAATATTTTTCATGTGGGATGATAAACTTGAAGTAGAACCTCCACAACACCTTAAAACTTTGTGACATGTCATACACTCTGCTTCTTCTTTATTCTTACGAGTGAAATACCAAGCATTTGATTTCTTTGACATGATGGAGTATTAAATCTTAGAATCTTAACTGATCAATGTGCAATCATCCACATAACATTCAAGACTAGGGTTGCCAAGTCAACAGATCTTGAATAAAGGACACTTGCACGCTACCGTATATTCCATTGCTTATCATGATAAAAATTTACTCGTGCAATATTTTTTACAATTTCTTTATTATATTCATAGATAAAATATGTCTAGAAAGTCGTACACTTGTAAAATCACACTACTGTATTGAAATGAAACATTTTTAAATTTCTTTATTATATTTTGTGAATTAAAGACAGGAAAATATTTACAAATCATTATAATGAATGAAGCCTTTATTTATTTATAAAATTGTACTTATCTTGACTTCGACCAGCCTTCAGTAAAGCTGTATCATTTTTTATTTTGCCAGCAAACTCGGCACAATTGTCTTTTAAATTGAAATAAATCAAAAGTTCACTTTTTATTAATTCTACTGAACATCTGTTTCTGTCATCTCGCCACTTAACATTCATTACACTGAAAATTCTTTCGCAATATGCTGATGTTCCAGGCACCGACAAAGCATAGGACACCACTTTGAAAATATTTATACATTTAAAACCATTGCTTTTTAAGATGAGGTGCCATTTACCTGCCGTACTTAAGCAGTTCTTAAAACTTTCAGTGTTGGAAATAGCTTCAAAGTTGGTTTGGAGAATAGAAAGCTCATCAAACAAATCATCCATGTTCAAACCCAGTTTATCAATAATTTTAAAATTCTCCACTACTTCTATAAAAGCTTCATATTTTGGGCATGCATTGTCTTGGAAGCAAAGGTTGGATAGTATACCAAAACACGAATTTTTGCTGAAATCAAATTTCTCTTTCTCCGTCTCAGATTTTTAGTGATGAATAAAATTTGGAGAGTCAATTACTGAATTAAAGGACATATGGCGTCCTTTCCGAGTTTATCAAAGGACAAGGACACATGAGCTGAAATAAAGAACTGTCCTTTGAAATAAAGGACACTTGGCAACCCTATATCAAGACTGAAGCATCAATTAGTTACACTTATAAACAAACAAAAAACGATACGAAACGATGCAAAACGTAATTACTATGTTTTTAAACGTTTGGAAACGTTTGTTTCATAGAAAATGGACCAAAGTGATCGGAGACTTGCGCAAAAATGTGAAAACCGGTTCTTAGCGTCGGTTTCGGTGATGATTAAAAATTTTCATCACCGGTTAAAAACCGGTTTTTTTAAACCGGGTTCCATCTCTATTGACAACGAAGTTGTTTGGCCAACTCGCGCGTTCCCCTTAAAATCGTGTTCAATTGGTGTTGGAAACACGAGGAAAGAATATTGGTCGTTATTCCGATGTGTAATTTTTTTATTTTTAAGTTTATATAAATAGTTTTCTCTTAATCCCACCAAACACCAAATCAGTAAAGAACTTTGTTACACCTTTTACACTCACTATTTACGTTGATCTTTGCTGTAATTCCTACAAATGTTGTCAGCTTTTCAAAGATGTTCTTTGTCTGGAGCCAATAAATAGAACACTCCGGAACTATGTACAGTGCTTACAAGAAGTCTCGCGCCTCTGTCTCGTCCCGAGCTAGTCTGTTAGGTATAAAATGGGCGGTCCTTATGGCAGCGGAGGTGTGTTCGGATTGGTGCACATAATTGCTCTAACCCCATCAATGACGTCCACATTATCATTGTGTTGATCACTCTATTTATATATAGAGACATACTGTATATAGACATATATAGAGTATGCAGGGGATAACGTGTCTCAGTCTCAGCTATGGTAGTTGTCTTACAATTAACAGTCCCAAGTGCAAGTTACGTTAACACCTCCACATAAACTACCCTGGACTAAAATAACATACGTGAAGCCCTTACCCACAAACCATTTAAAAGGTGTGATTTAAAAGCTCTCTCTCTCTCTCTGTCTCTCTCTCTGATCACACCGCATGGCAATGTATCCATATAACGTTAATAATAACCGAAACTCGAGAAAATATACTCTCTGCCTTCCGCTCTACTCCAAATCCTTTTCTCTTAGTGACCTCTTAATACAAACTAATTTATCATATTTTGCGACTTTTTAACTCTGGTAGGATTCAATTCCATTCCTATAGTGTAAGAGATACTTAAATTCATGTGTGTATTATGCCATATGATATGCGTAATAAATAATCATTTTTAAATAGTTGGAGCGTTCAAGGTCATCTGTGATAACCTATAGACTACCCCTCAAGCCCACTCTCAACACTTAGATTCCCCTAAGACACAGGCGTCTTCAAATAACATGAATGCGTAGAGATCTAAGGTGTTAGATTGTCGATGAAGTTCGGCACATTCAATAGCGTTTGTGAGATGATGAAAACTACTTCTGTTAGACTGAGAATACAGGGTGCTTCAAAAAAATGTTATCACTTAAATGGCGCTTACCACTTACAGTTTGTCTGTTTTTTTGGTTTATGTAAATATTTGTATGTTTATTTGCTTGTTTTTTTAATAATAATGTTTACATTACAGCAACGCAGCTTTCTGCGTTGTTCTAATGTAAACCTTGTAGCCATTTCCATTGAATGGGGTTCACGCATTACTCACTCACACAATCCATGAATAAAACATTATTATTAAAAAAGAAGCAAATAAACACACAAATACATAAACAAAAAAGCACACACACTATAAGTGGTAAACATTGACATAGTAGCGCCATATAAATGGTAAAAATTTTTGAAGCACTCTGTATATTCGTATATATGTGTATAAATACTTTATATTTATTCCTTAATGAACTTCTCCCCTTATTCTTAATTTAATTATTTTTTGCCAAAATAATAGTGGTACATTTAATATTTTAGAAAATGATTTTGTGGATCTTAAAGTTGAAGTTTAGGAAATTATTATGCGAATCTTATACAAGCTTAAACATGTAACAACTTTCGCTAATACGAATCTAATTTGTAATTCCGAACTTCGCTTCACTTTACTTTGAAATGTTAAATTTATATTATCATTAGATTAAAAATATGTCATTAATAACATCTTTTAAAATTTAAATTTAAAATGCCGTAAATCTATGCACAAATATTCAGTTCCCTTTGTGTGCCTCGTGTCCAATTAAAGATACTTAGCATGCAACCATAAGGAGAAAATAAAACTTTTTTGCTTTGATTTTTGGCACTGTTTGGAAACTATTACAAAATAGATGCCAGATACTGCCGCTGGAATTAAATTTTTTACTCGCTTTTGAGATACCAAGCATTGTTGTATCATTGCCGCTTTTCACCGAGGATGGAAAAGCGCTTATGGCTGAAAAACGAAATGATACTATAATGGAATTGAAGTGAACTATTACTCTCAAATGAAATGATTGCGGGAGTTAAAAGAAGATTCTGATGTCTTTATTAAGGAAATTCATCCAACATTCAAGCGAGGCCCGTACTTACTATTTCACTGTACTCCCTTCAGCTCCATCGCTTTTATAAAGCATTTAAAATCCATTTATTAACCTGTCATAGGTTTTTTATAACTGTGATTATTTCCACCTGATCATATACTAAGCACGAACTCGTGTTTAATTAACAAATCCATCCGAAAAACTAATTGATGTCATAAGCAGCCATCCATCTTTATTCAGCGACACGCATAACTGAATTCCCTAACAGTGTAAACTTATTTACGATTGGTCCCTTTCGTACAAACCGTTATTTAGACCCCGCCCATATTTCTATTACTATTTTCAAAATGTTTTATTTTCATATTATACACATTCTCACATTCCATTCCGCCATGGAAATGTTTCTCTGAATTCCTCATTCAATTCAAGCAGTTAAATTTACTTCAAATTCTGAAATTAATTAAAGCCCAAAAATAACTTTCCTGAAGTAATTGCAGTTATTTCATTTTGCAAAAAGAACTTTTGCCTTCTTTTTGCGGAATGATGAAATACATAAAGTTGCTTTGTATTTCATCCAGAGATAAAAACGCCTTTTTTATACTTAATTTTTAATTACAAGCAACAAACATAGGAAGTACAATTGAAAATATGAGGGCTACGTTGCGCATGCACAGTTACTCCGCTTCCCGGAAAATCAGAACCACGGGTCGCTACATCACCTGGACGGAAGGGATATCCAGTTTCACGTGGGATCCGAATCATTTACGGGTTGTTACATCATGTGGACGCGGAGGGGGGTCTCATCCATCCAACTACTGAACAAATCTAACGTCGCTTAATTTCGCTAATCTAACGGGAAGCGGTGTTGCGACATAGCCACGATGAAACTCATTACTTTTGGAAAACCCAAAACTTATTTTTACGTTGATAACTAACTGGTCAATTAATTATTATTTAAAATATTTCTTGTATCTGTAATGGGCTCATTATTAATTAATAGTCTTGGGGGGGGAGGGTTTTGTTTGCTTTTCATTAATCGCTTCATTGATAAGGTTCCAGTATTGCTTGGGATCGCCTTCGTATTCTTCGAATTTGTTTATAGAAATTAGCTTTTGTTTGGAGTATTAACGAGTTAAGTTGTTTTGATAGCGAGTGAAAACGTCTTTTTGGAGTAGACTTTCATTCTTGTTTTTGTATATTTTATGTTTTTGTTTTATGGATGTCTTTAGATCCGCGGTTAACCACAAATTGTTCATTCTAACAGTAGCAATATTTAAAAGCAGGCGAATTCTTTACCGAAGTGGGAACCAATCTTTCCTCTAATAATGCATCCACTGCGCGGTCTTCCTATACGTACCTAGATCCCCTCTGTCACATTCTTTCTTCCTATCTCCTACTGTGACATACGAATTAATAATGACAACCATAAAACAACTGAAAAACAAAAGTTGTGCGCTGGCCACAATCCCAAACGAAATTTACGGAAAGTTTGAGAAATCCAAGCTCTCAAAGCTCACAAACGTATCCATTCAAAATGGTATCTTTCCAGCAGTGATGTAGTCGAGACCACCAAGTCCGAAACTGAGACCGAGACCGAGACCTGATCCTGTGAGACCAAGATCGAGACCGAGATCAAAGGTTCGAGATCGAGATCTACCTTCCGAGATCGAGACCCTTAAAATTCGAGACCGAGATCGAGATCGAGACCAAGCTCATGCCCTTTCAATTTGTTTTACACTACTATGGAAATGTGATGGGTTGTCGAGTTATTCTATGCTTTATTGAATTTATCGGTACTGTTTTCTTTATGCTGTATTTCTTGCATTATTTTTGTGTGAAGCATTTTATTTTTTCAAATACATATTGGATGGGAGGATAATCGTTTTTATCACTTGCACAGAGGTTGACACGCCGTTTGGCAACACTAAGTGGCCTTATAATATATACTTATATATATAATATATATAATTCTCTATTTAGTTTTCCCATTTTCAATAAAATTAATTTGACCGCTAACCTAAAAAAATCCAGACCCCCCCCCCCCCCCCCCGCAAGACAAACGTGGCAATTCAAAACAGGGTGACTGATTAGTGAATACCTAGAGTCCCTTACTTTTACAAACTTTCATAAACATTCTGAATTGTGTCTGTTCAACCAAGCCACCATCATGAGTATGCCAATAACATGTATTTTTCATTACGGTCTCGAGAGGTCTCGAAAGGTCTTGGGGAGAAAAATCGAGACCGCGTCTGTCGAGACCGAGATCGAGACCGAGATCTAAATAGCGGAGACCGAGATCGAGATCTGCAAATTGGGTCTCGAGATCGGTCTCGAGACCGAGACCGGTCTCGAGACCTACATCACTGCTTTCCAGACTTTTAAGGAGAAGATTGTAGACACCAATTGACCAGGGAAGTACTCCAGGGGGGACGTTAGAAAAGAGACAAGGAGTACTGGAACTCCCGTCACTCTCCTCTTTAGCTGATCTTTTTCTGTCTCATCTACCCTGTGAGCAGTCCAGCATGCTCTCAAATACACTCTATTCTTTACTACACAACCATGCATTTAATATACTACACAATCTTTTCAAAATTTATAAAAATAAAATGGCATTGTGAGCATGGCATTTATCTACCAACTAATTTCTTTTTATTGTGTGGAAGGATGAAGAACTGGGTTTTGCTGCGCGCCGCCTGCCGTTAACGAGTCTCGATCCCGGGGCGATGGATTCGTAGTCAGCGACGCTAACCACTACACCACCCAGGTATATATATGTTATGTACGTGTATATGTGTATATATATATATATATATTATATATATATATATATATTTATTATTATTTTCTTCATATATAAAAGAAGAGTAAATTGTATTTGTGTTGCTATTATTATTATTATTTATGTTAACATCATGCTATGCTTTGTATGTTAAGGAAAACATTAACTGTCGCTAAATGTATATCCTGTATATATATATATACAGCAGTAAAATGTAAAATTTAAATTATTATTATTATTATTATTATTTTGCCTAAATTCACAGAATTCATTCAAAGAATATAGCTTTAATGTTTTAATGGAGAAGCAGAACAAAGAAATTCTGTGAGAATGCCTATATATATATATATTCAACTTCATGATTTGCACCTTTTAATAAAAAACAATATTCGTGTTCAAGCACCGTTATTCACTGCAATTCATACTCTCTCTCTCTCTCTCTCTCAAACAGACGCGCACAAACGCGCACACACACAACACACACACACATTTGCTAAAGACATTCTGAAAACGTGCCTGGAGAACTTTCGAGGTACCCTACATATATAGATATATAGGCGTAACTAGAAACCTGGTATCGGGGTGGGGGGGTTCAGCACTTCTCGGCATTGAGTCAGACAAGGATTGGAAAATTGTAATTTAGCTTATATTTTTTATATTGTTATTAAGTATTTGTCTTCTCATACTGCTCAAACACGTTTTTCTGAGATTAATGGCTGGGGGGTTAGAACTCCCAACCGTCCTAGTTACGCCAGTGCATACATCACTTCGTTACCAAAGAAAGCAAGGCATAATTTATTTATAATGTAGAATTTATTTATAATTTATTCATAATTTATTTATTTATTTAATTTATTTATTTTAATTTATTTATTTATAATTTATTTATTTATAATTTATTTATTTATAATTTCTTTATAATTTATTTATTTATTTGGTCTGTTTCCATTCACTGAATTAATTCTTTATTCTTTAAATTTCAAATTTTTAAGAGACGATTTATTTTCTTAAAAGCTTTTGATTCAAAGTTCTGCAAATTTCTAGGAATTAAGATTGTTATCAAATGAACATTAATTCATACTGTATACTGGTAGGGCGGGTCAAAACAAGTTTCTTTGGCTTTTTTTAAAAACGAAACTATGTGACGGTTTTCATTTGGGTTAACAAATATAACATATCAAAAGTTGAGCTATGTGCGACCCCTGTACCCCTCAACATAGTCCCCGTTTTTCCCAACTCTTCTAGCTGAGATTTCACAATAAGCTTTGAACCTATTCTGAACATCAATTTAAGATATGTTAAAAATAAGTTAGAAGACCTTATTGCCTTTATTTAAATCAAATGGGTATCTTCTTTATTTATGGATACTTTTTTGTTTTATGCAGGGTTGCCAGATTGGCCACTTTGTGGCCAAATTTCACAAATGTGCAAAACAGTCAGGCAACCCTAATTTTTTTAGTACTTTTTGCAAGAAATTATATTATTTTAATTTTGTTTCAGATTATTGATTAAGTGAAATTATCATTGATTAATTATTGGTTATTGATTCAAACTATTGGTTTTTAAGTTAAATTATTGGTTAAGTCAAATTAATTACGACAACAAGAAAAAGTCGTCAAATGCAGCCTTTGAACATCCTTCCGAGTTTTCAGCAGCTATGACACCAACAAAAGCAGATGTTGTGAGGCACTACAACTTTGTGCGATGACGACGAGAAGAGGCTGAATCAAATAAATCGATTACTTTTAATGAATGTTGTAACATAGTTGCAATAGACGTTGAAACCATATGGAGAAGGTTCTCTTTCCCTACAATAAGTACTTGTGGAATCTTTCAGAAAGTTGTTAGAGTGATAGAAGCAGCCTCAAAGTTGAACAAGGTTCCTATAAACCGAAGAGATGAGAGATTTGAGCAAAAGGTTTCCGAGTATGATGCTATGTTTGATGTATGTACCTGTGATTGCTACGATAAAGGGATTGATAGAAATGCCTACCGGTGCAAGGATAAAATAACATTTGCTGAGTGGCATTCTTTTGTAGGACAAAAGCAAAGATTAAATCAACTGGGGCCAATTGATAGAAAAGCTGCTTTGACGAGGAAAAGGTCTATTGCTACAGCTTAAAAAGAACACGAACGCCGAATGAGATTACAAGCAGAATTGACTGAAGTTATCAGAGTTGTCCCTTCAACATCACATGAATCGCAGGATGCAGCCGGTGCTGAGAGCATGGAGGTAGAGACCGACCAAGAGGATGAAGACTTCGTGCTTGATATAGAGTTAATAGAGAATGAGCAGAACGGATATACCTTTGAAGAGTTGGCAATGACCGCAGATCGTTACAGAGTGAGTTGCAGGGTAGCAGCTGCAGCAATTGTTAATGCTGCTTTAAAAGATATGGGAATCCTGGCTCAGGGCAACATGATTGATAGAAAGAAGCTGGAGAGGGAAAGAGCACACGAGTTTGTAAAAAATTGAGTACCATGGTTAAATCGGAGAATATAGGAATAGAATGCGTTGGCTTTGATGGGAAAAGAGATGACACATTAACCAGGGCAGGCAAGATCAAAGAAGAGCACTACGTCATTGTTAAAGAGCCTGGAAATATCTATATAGATCGTAACACCTGATCATAGAAATGCTCGTTGTATAGCAGAAGAGCTGATTACTGTAATAGTGGACTCAGAAAGTTCAGACACACTAAAAGCTTTACTATGTGATGGCACTGCTGTGAACACTGGAAGAATCGGTGGAGTAATAAAGCTGGTTGAAATCTATCTGAATAGGTCTGTTCAGTGGCTGGTATGCCTTCTTTATATGAACGAACTACCATTCAGGCACGTCTACGAGGCAATAGATGGAAAAACAACAGGCCGAAGTACTTTCAAGGGTTCAATTGGAAATAAATTGAAAACTGATCTAACAAAACTGGAAGTGGTTGCTTTTTCTCCTGTTAAAAGAAACATTCATGTAATTCCATCTGATATTGTTAATGCTTTAAGCAGTGACCAAAAGTATCTCTACAACATGTGCCTAGCTGTTCAATCTGGAAATGTCTCGGAAGATCTCACAAAGATCTCCTGGTACAATTCACCATGCTCGTTGGCTAACTAGAGCGAATAGAATTCTTAGACTGTGTGTGTCAACACCAAATCCAACCCAAGATCTCAAAGATCTAGTAGAAATTATTATGCTATTGTAAAAAACTGCACTGTTGGAGATTGACCTCAATTAAACCTACCTCAATTTCCCAACCCCTAACGCAGGTTAAAATTAATCCAACCTATTAAATTAGGACTCGAGAATCCAGAAATGGTCCGGAGCAAATAGGATGATTAAAGTCACAGATACAATTCCCACAAATAAAACCATAGAAAATTTACTACGGTTCATGCAATAAATTGGGGATATTTGTTAACTGTTAACCGAAAGGTAAAGTGAAAGAATTGACTCACCTCAGTTGGTCAATGGGATGATGTAGCGTCTTGTAGAGTTAATCTTAAAATCGTAGTCTTCAGTTAAGCTAATTCAAGTAGGCCTATTCTGGGTACACTAGCCTGTATTGGTTTTTAACTTCAACCTTTGTTTGTCACTATTTCTGTAGTAGTTCGCAAGCCAACTCCGTAATTGTTCCTCTCTTCATGCGATCAAAAGGAAGAACGAACTGAAGCCAAGGTTCTGGTGTTTGACTTCAGTTTTGTTGGCTGGTTGTTGTCGGTGGGAGATAATCTCACCGAGCACACCCTTAACCACATAGTAATAAATTACTAATGTGGATATGACCCAGTATGATGAACAATTATTCACATACCTTTGTTAACCATAAATTATTGTACATTAAAGAGACTACCAAATCTATTTCCTCTGAGGACCACTTCTGCTCTCTCTCAACCACCCTCCCAATATCCTAAATTTCATATACTGGGGGGCCCGGAAAGAAAAATTTGAATGCTAAGCATCAATTTTTCTCCTACATAAAGATAATTGTTGTAATGTTAGTGGCATTGAAACCACCAATTGCCTGTGTTATATCCTCATTCCTTTATAAAAGAAATGTAGCATTTATAAATCCTCATTAAGAAGAAGAATAAGAGGTTTCATCCACAGAATGAAAATAAATATAGTTCTCACTATGAAGATTAAGTAAAGAGAAAGAATATAGGTCTAGCTAAATTAGTTATAAGTACAATCGTGTAAAAGTAGCTATCCTTTGAAAATGAAACATTTACAATTCCCCAGCATTAATTTTTTGTTGTAAAAAGCTCCTGGCTTTTAAGGCTGTGTGGCGCTGAGGCCTTGTATAAGTTAAACTCGTTGTTGTGCGCGTTACCACACCAGTTGTTAAAGGTTGAGAGAAAGTTCGTACGGAATCATAAGCTTTTGTTTGAGAAACTGGATAACTAGTTTCTATCTTAGGTTCTGTTAAACAGATAGTAGGCCCAGACTCCAGTGGGTATAATAGAGAAATGTCCCTAGTAGTCTCCCCAGTAGCAGTCTTGAGTCTAACTACCCTTGTCACCCTGTCCTCTCCTGGTTTGAGTTCCAAAACTCTACCAAGAGACCAGTATTGTCGTGTACACTGTCGTGAATCAACACAATGTCACCTACTTTAATAGTGTTTGTCCAGTTTTTGTTTGTCAAGTGTTTGTGTCTTTCTCTAAGACTTGTAAGGTACTCATCAGTCCAGCGTTTAACAAAATGAGTCTTAATGTCAGTCAAATGTCTGAATTTTGTCTGAAGTTCACTGTGTTCTTGAGACCAATCAGGATCATCCAATGAAATTGATTTGTCAGGCAACAAGCGAGTTTGTTCACCTTTCATCAAATGATTGGGCGTTAATGCTTCTAAATCATTTATGTTGTCACTCACATAAGTGAGTGGCCTATTGTTTAACACACTTTCAATCTCAGCTAAGAAAGTGAGCAGTGTAAATAATTGTATTTGTTTCCTGCCAATTGCTTTCTTTAAGCAATTCTTGACAGTTTGAATGTTCCTCTCCCAGATAGAGCCATACCATGGGGAGGCAACAGGAATATATTTCCATGTAATGTTTAAGCTATTCAAAGAGAGTTGAGCAGTTTCAGTTTGTAAAAGTTCACTAATTATTTGTTCACCAGCTTTGAAATAAGTGGCATTATCTGTCCAAATTGTTTTAGGTACTGAATGTTGTGCACAAAATCTCTTAAAGACGGCAACAAATGATTCTGCTGTAAGATCTCCAACAACATCCAGATAAACTGCTCGTGATGCAGGACACGTGAATAGTACGATGTAAATTTTTATTTCGATGTTGTTAACCCCCACAGTTACAGCCCCTGTATAATCTATGCCTACAGTTTCAAATGGTCTGTTAAGAGTAACTCGCTCTTTTGGCAAATCAGGTGGATCTGGTTTTTTGTAGGGTCTCGAGTGAATCCTTTTACATGTTATACAGTTATTAAGAACTGTTTTTACTGTTACTCTGCCTTTTGGTACCCAGTAAGTTTTCCTTAAGGTTGCTAATGTCTGAGGTACCCCCATGTGATGGATTTCATTATGTACATGTCTAATAATTAGGGTGGTAAGGTGATTGTATCTGGGAAGCAAAATTGGACATTTAGCTGGATAAGCTAATTTTGACTTATTTAGTCTTCCCCTACACCTAAGAAGACCATCTTCATCCCTGAACAAGTTCAGATCTATGACTGCTGAAGGTAAAGATTCTTTGTATTGTTTACCAAAAGTTAAAAATTCTAACTCTCTCTTATATTCTAAATGTTGAACATGAGTGATCCAGTAATTGGTAGCAACTTCTGTGAATGTTGTTTCATCTTTCTTTAAATATTTGTTTATCTTTATCAAACAGTTGTGTATAAACTTCAAGCAGTAAGAGGTAACCCTAATGAGTTTGTTGAAGTCTGAGTACTTCTCATAATTAAGAAATGGCTCTATGGTGTCAGCTGACATTGTATTGTTTGATGTTAGATTAGCTGGCTCAGTAGGCCACTGCTCTGGATGAGATATCCATTTTGGTCCACTGAACCATGCTTTGTTGGTCTTCAACAATTTATAGGATAAACCTCTAGTGATGAAATCTGCTGGATTTTGTTTTGTTGGAATATATTTGAAATACATGTTCAGAGTTTTATTAGCATCAGCTATTTCTTTTACTCTGTTTCTGACAAAGATATTTTTGCAGCTTAAGCTATCATGTTGTATCCACGACAAACATATCTGACTATCTAGCCAAACATATGTGTCAGTGATATTTACATCATAATAGGTATCTTTTAAGAAGGATATGATCTTAACTGCCAGTGAAGCTGACAAAAGTTCCAATTGTGGTATTGTTTTACTGGGTTTAATGGGTGCAACCTTCCCCTTAGCATAAACTAAATTACTTTCCTCATGACTTACAAGGTAAGCACAACACCCATAAGCATGAGTACTTGCATCAGCAAATACATGCAGAGATTGAAGCTTTTCCCTAAATCCAGTAGTTCTGGGAACTTTTATGTTCTGTATTTTATTTAAATCAGAAGCTAACCTTTTCCAGTATTTTTTATCTTGATTTGGAATTGGATCATCCCAACCTAGACTTTGATTCCAAAGTTTTTTAATAAAAACTCTAGATCTAATTGTGGCAGGAAGGAATAGACCCATTGGATCAAATATTTTAGATGATTCTGAGAGTATTTGTCTTTTAGTGTCAGCTTCTAAATTGAGTTGAAACTCTTTAGTACAGATTGAATCATGTTTATTAGAAGATGAATCCAAGTACCATGTCATGCCCAAGGTTTTAACTTTGTCTGTAGGTTCAGTGAGACCCTTACCATCACACATGATTTTTTGGTTCAAACCCTCATCATTTGAGATCCACTCTCTTAATTCAAAATTACCCTGACTCATGATGTCTTGAGCTGAGCCATAGATCTCAAATAATTCAGGCTGAGTAGAAGTGGAGCCTATTAGATTATCAACATAGAAGTAGTGTTTTAAGAAATCTATGGTGAAAGAATTCTCAAATGTATTTAAATGGTGTTTCAGAGTTAAAGCTAATAGACTAGGTGAACAATTAGCACCAAAAAGAATAACATTGAATCTGTATGTGACAAATCCTTTGTTTAAATCATGAGGGTCTTTAAACCATAAGAATCTGAGTTGATCCTTATCACTGTCATTCTTTAGATGAATTCTTAAAAATGCTTTAGAGATGTCACTCTGTAATGCATGTTCATCTAACCGGAACCTCAGCAAGATTTTTACAAGGTCAGAAATTAAATTTGGACCCTCTATAAGGCAATCATTTAAACTATGTTTGTTGGAATCATTGAGGCTACAGTTGTAAACAACCCTGAGTTTTGTCGTCGGTGCATTTTGTCTGTAAACACCTCTATGGGTTAAGTAATGACAACCTTCCTTTTTAAAAGGATTAGTTGTAACTTGTTCAATAAACCCTTTTTGTAAATGTTCTTTAAAAACATCATTATACATTTGAATCTTGTTGTCTGCCCTAAGTTTTTGTATTACTTTATATAAATGACCTTTAGCAACTTTAAGATTATCTGTTAAGGTAGGACAGTTTGTTTTCCAGGGTAGTTCAACTAAATAATGATTGTTTTTGTATTCAATTGTGTTTTCAAAATATTCTGCCATTAATTGATCTTCATCTGAATGAATAGTGTCATAAATGCCTACAGATTCCAGCAACCATAGTTGTTGTAGCCCTTCATCTAAAGTTTCATCAGAAATGGGAGAATTTAAATTATTTGTTATAGCAGTGTTTAAATTATTAACATTTTTACAAGAGTTTTGCAAAACTGTGTTCAAACACATGCTATCTGGTGAGCTTAGTCATAAAGACTGTTCTTGTTTATTATCCAAATTATATTTGGTTAAATCTCCTAAGGGTGCTATACCCAGTGGTGTGTTGATGGCTATTCCATCTCCAATTTTAACTATACCTCTTTGAATAAGGTGAATATAGTCAGCTCCCAATAACATTTGTATATTATCCACTATATTGTTTTTAATGTACCTATCTGCTATTACATGATGTTTCTTCAATTCTTTAATTGTCTGACTCAGTTTAGGGACTACAAGTTGATCTTGTCCTACATGTTTAACAATAACAGCTTTTAAATTATGAGTTTGGTTTTCTAGGTCCAGTCCCAGTTCAACTGTCTCATAGTTAGTTTTTTCTGAGTTATCATTAACAAAAGATGTTAAACAGAGTTCTTGTTTATTACTTTTAGGTATTAAGTCTAATTTATTTATCAAGGATTGACTGACAAATGTTTGTTGTGAACAAGAATCTATGAGACATCTAATGGGAGTAGTACCTCCTTTGTTGTTCTTTAAATCTAATGTAATGGTAGGTAAAAGAATTTCTGAATTTTTAGCTACACTATTTGGACAAATGTGTCCACTAAAGGTATTACCACCATCTTTCTGTTCAGTTTGAGATAAACTCGAAGTTTTATTATGACTAGGTCTACTGTTATTGTTTGAATTCTTTTCAGAGTTACACATTGATGTGACATGATTTAAATTATCACAAAGTTTACATTTATATTTTAGTTCAGATTTACAATCTTTTTTATGATGTCCTGTCCCAGTACATTTCTTGCAAAGATTAAGCTCTTCACAACGTTTAGATCTAGAATTAAAGTTATTAAATTTAGTACATCTTGTACTACTGTGTTCATTACTGGAACAAAATTTACAGTATGGAGTGTAATCCTTTTTTGTTGCAATATTAAAATTTTGCAAAGTTGGTGTTTTAGTCTCAGAGTTTTGTTCTTGAAAATGGGCTTTATGAGTCTCAGAAGTGGCAGGCAAAGATGAACTTTTACTTTTATAAATTGATAATACAGTAGGAAATTCAGACCTCAATTCATCTAAAGTCGGATAAATGTCTACTGTCTTACGTTGAAAAATCTCCCTAACCTGTGGTGGCAAACACTCAAATACAATAGCTTGAATAAACCAGGCAGATTCTTTTAAATTTATTTTGTTATTTGTAAGTTGGCCCAGAGTTGATTCAAAAGAACAGTAAAATTCATAAATACTATTGTAATTATCTTTACATGGCTTCATTTGTTTAAGTTTAAGAGCAAGTTCATAAATTATTTCTGCTCTATTAATATAATTTCTTTTTAAAAGATCTATTGCTACTGCATATGAGCTACCAATAACAGGCAAGAATTCAACTAATTTGAGAGCAGGTCCTTTAAGGTAATTTAGTAAATAACTGAGTTTATCCACTTCAGAAATATAGTCTTTACTCCCAATGAGGCTATCAAATTTCTCATAAAATGACTGAAACTGGGTTCTGTCACCTTCAAAGTTTGGAACTTGTAAAGTAGGTAACCTTGCTTTTAATTCAGTTTGTTCAGAATTATGCCGAACAGAGGAATTCATCAAAGCATTAGCAAAGCTTTGATTCATATTCATTTCTTGTTGTAAGGTTAACGTGTTTATTTGAGTTTGAAGTTCATCTATATAACTGTCTACCTCACCTAAGTAGGCCTCATTTTCTATTAATAGTGATGTTAAATCATCAGTTGATAGTAAATTATCATCTTCAATTTCTGATCTTATTTCCTCATC
Organism: Bathynomus jamesi; assembly: GCA_023014485.1. NCBI lineage: Eukaryota > Metazoa > Arthropoda > Malacostraca > Isopoda > Cirolanidae > Bathynomus > Bathynomus jamesi. The sequence goes on along the minus strand of JAJOZX010000570.1, from coordinate 1,035,029 downwards.
AATTATTATGATTTCACTTTTTATTCGATCTACTGTGTTTAAGACTCTTTCAAAATCAGCCTTTGAAGGAGTAGATTTTCTTCTAAAGTCATTAAGTGACCTAGTAATTACACCCTTTCTCACAGCCTTTTTCTTTTTAAGGGCTATTAATTTAGAATTTGTGTTGGGTATCAGCCATTGTCAATAAATCTAGCCTAATTGATCAGTTAAATAGGCTAAATCTACGTTAGTTAGATGTAGGCTATAGATTAGGCTAAAAATAAAATGCCCTAACTTCAATCAGAAGAAGGAAATCTTAAAGAGGATAAATTGTACACATTTTAAAGTAACACCAGGCAATATTAAATGTACAAGGGTTTAACCTAAACCTATGTCAAATGTATGACCCTAGGCTAAGGTTACGACTAGGCTAGCCTACCTAGCCTATATTATTGTCCAGTGTCCACCCTTACGAGTCCTAGGTAAGCTGAAGCCCTACACTAGCTAACAATAAACAATAAATTCAATAAGTTCACTGTTAAATTAAATTTGTAAGCCTTACGTTATTAAATGTAGGCCTTAATTTTAATTAAATAATTAGTTCACCTATTTCAATACCGCAAAAGAACTTTTGTTTACTCTCGGGAGCAGAGTACAGTTTTGTACGGAGTTTGTTCGTAACCGCGAGTTACGACAAACGAAAATCGAGCGTTAAGTGAAATTTATAATGTTCACTAGGCTATGTTAAATGCACTCAGAATTTAATAGTATATCTGTTTTAGTTCCCCTTCACGGGCCACCATTGTAAAAAACTGCACTGTTGGAGATTGACCTCAATTAAACCTACCTCAATTTCCCAACCCCTAACGCAGGTTAAAATTAATCCAACCTATTAAATTAGGACTCGAGAATCCAGAAATGGTCAGGAACAAATAGGATGATTAAAGTCACAGATACAATTCCCACAAATAAAACCATAGAAAATTTACTACGGTTCATGTAATAAATTGGGGATATTGTTAACTGTTAACCGAAAGGTAAAGTGAAAGAATTGACTCACCTCAGTTGGTCAATGGGATGATGTAGCGTCTTGTAGAGTTAATCTTGATATCGTAGTCTTCAGTTAAGCTAATTTAAGTAGGCCTATTCTGGGTACACTAGCCTGTATGGTTTTAACTTCAACTTTTGTTTCAGTCACTATTTCTGTAGAGTAGTTCGCAAGCCAACTGCGTAATTGTTCCTCTTTGATGCGATCAGAAGGAAGAACGAACTGAAGCCAAGGTTCTGGTGTTTGACTTCAGTTTTGTTGCGGTTGTTGTCGGTGGGAGATAATCTCACCGAGCACACCCTTCACCACATAGTAATAAATTACTAATGTGGATATGACCCAGTATGATGAACAATATTCACATACCTTTGTTAAATTATTGTACATTAAAGAGACTACCAAATCTATTTCCTCTGAGGACCACTTCTGCTCTCTCTCAACCACCCTCTCAATATCCTAAATTTCATACTATCTTATGCTCCAGGATGGTTTGGGTTAGGTCACATCCGCTGGCATCTGACGGATCATCTAACTTTTGGTACTTAGGTATCTGCTGCGCAACTTGGAGAAATACAGATTGATCATGGAACCGGTGTTTCAGAATAACTCATACTTTGCGAACCCCGAAAATATTATACTATCGATGATAACAGACTCAAGAAGAGAAGTTAGAGAGGTTGCAATCCAGAGAATCATTCGGTGGTGTAGTGGTTAGCGTCGCTGACTACGAATCCATCGGCCCCGGGTTCGAGACCCGACGGCAGCCGGCGCGCAGAAAAATCCAGCTGTTAATCCTTCCACACAATAAAGAAAAATGGTTGGTAGATAAATGGGTACCCTAGGAGGCCTAGTGGTTAAGACGCTGGGCTGCTGATGGGACGTGGTTCGGATTCCACGTTAAACTGTAGGTCTAAGGTGGAGTGAAAAGCTTGACCTTTATCAGATTGAACAATTCGGGCGGAAGCTAACCAAAGGTTAAGGTTTATCAAGAACTACATTTTATGGATCAAGAAACTTTGACCTACCTCGAACTCTTAATTTTGATTTTTCAGACTACACTGAAATGATTGATTGGCAGAAAGAGGTAATTTAGCCGCCTCCACTTCTGAGAAACTTTAGCAATAAGGAACTTTTTCTAGCAAGACAAGAACCACTCAAAATACCAGCCTTTCCTTGTCACAGCCAAAGAGTAGAAAGCGCTGTGAATCTAGTCACGAATGCATCTGATGTACGAATTGGCTACGAAAATTGCCAAAAATATATTTTTAACCTACCGGAATCACGGCAAAGATTGCCTGAATTTGAATGGAATGGACAGTGGAATAAATAAACATGCAGTATTACTTTCAAAATACCTTAAGTTTATGCATCGTGCAAAAGAGCATTTCATTAGGTAATGTTTTTTCTTTTTCTTGTAGAAGACAAGTTTTGTTGTTTAATTTCTCAAAAACGTTATGCAGTTCATTAATTTGTTCCTTATTTTTTTTATCTTAATATATAGACATAGTATATACTCAAAACACGTAAAAATTTCATTTTCTCTGAGTTTGAATAAAAAAAAACAAGAAACATGCGTTCAACACAGCTGAAACAATTTTTATCTAAGTTTTTACTGAAAAATGTATATTTTGGCAAATTGAAACTAAAAACCGAAAATTTGTGCCGGGGGTAGGAGACTTAAGATACGTGAAATATTTCATTGGGTGACTACTGTGACCCATACGAAACCCCCACAATGTGTCACTTTTGAATACAAAATATCAACCGGCACTACAGTGTACAGTGCGTCCCAAAAGTCCTCTGACGTGAAAAAATAATTTGTTTGTTACTATTATTATTATTATTGTTCATAATTACTCATTATTATTTATTAGTGGGATTGGGTGCAGGGGTGCAGGGGTCGAGAGAGAGAGAGAGAGAGAGAGAGAGAGAGAGAGAGAGAGATAAATCTCAATTGTGTGGGATAGCGATAGGTCACAGCAGTAAAGAAGGAAAGCACTTTCCTCTTTAATATACAAAGAAATTCCTGATCAAGTTTATGAAAAAAAACACCTTTTTTAACACTCACTGGACGCATCTCATAATGTAATTTAATCCGTAAATCTAATTCAGCGATAAAAAAGAAATGAACAATAAATTAGCGATAAAAAAATTTAGCGATAAAAAAATTTAGCAATAAAAAAAATTTAGCGATAAAAAAATTGGCAATAAAATTTTTTAGCGACAAAAGTTGGACGTGCGATCGCTGTAGAGCCAATTTAGGACGATAAAGTTATGCGCATGAACACGTTCTGCTTTCACATTTGTACGTCAGTTTCAATTTGCATATCAGATGAACTTGTTTATACAGCACGTTCTCCTGCCCAGGATACACTTGCCCAAGGTTATGTTAACAGTAGTTTAACACGACATAGAGTTAATATGATTGAGGCTGTAATTAGCCATTTATTAAATACACTTCGCATCACATTATAATATTATATATAATATATATATATATATATATATATATATATATACACACACACACACACACACAGTATATACACTAAAAGCCAACAAGGAAAAAGCTGAGTGCTTTCGTGCGTGTTTGACAGTACATTCAGACCTTCATAATGTGCTTTTAAAACTACAAACGAAAGCGCCAGGTTGCTAATTTATAATATATATATATATATATATATATATATATATATATATATATATATATATATATATATATATATTAGATTCCGTGAATAGACTTATTGATCAATTTAGAAGGTTGGGAAGCCTTTTATATTGAAGAGGAGCCCATATTTTACACTGAAGAAGATAAAAGAGATTCCCAAAAAAGGTGTTATGGAAAAAGATCATGAAATCTCATTAAACGTTAATGATAGGAATCCACGACCCACAATTCCTAATTCACCTTTACACCGTCAGTAGAGTGTAGTTTAGTGAAGGTAAAAAGAGGTAAAGAACACCTCTTTTGACGAATGAACACCTTTCCTTTATTCAGGTGAGATTGTATATATATATATATTATATATATATATATATATAGAGAGAGAGAGAGAGAGAGAGAGAGAGAGTGTCCCTAAATTATCTTTACAAATTCAAATAGAAATTCGATCTATAAAGATAATTATGAGCACCCTGTAGCAAGAAATGGGACGTTTAGTGAACGTCGTAAATGTTCATAAAACGTCACTAAAACATTTATGACGTTTACTAAATGTCCCATTTCTTGCCGGACATATACAGAGTGTCCATAAATTATCTTTAAAAATTCAATGAGATTGAATTGAATTTTGAAGATAATCTATGGACACCCTGTTCGGCAAGAAATGGAGCGAACGTTACAAACGTTCATAAAACGTCACAAAAATATTTATAACGTTTACTAAATGTCTCATTTCTTGCTGGTTATCGTCTCATGAGTTTATATCATGTAATGTAGGGCTTTTTGCAAGGCACTAGCATGCAGGGACTATAAATATGATACGGTCACCAATAGGCGGACCTTCGTTCGAATCCCGATCACCGAGAATAACTGAAATTTTCTCTAAAATCGGGAATATAAATTCTTATGCCTAAAGCAAATTCAAAATACTTATATGAAGCCCTCCTAGGAAGAAATGGCTAAACGACAAAAGTAGAAAAGGCCACAAAACGCAGTAAAATTTTTTACCAATTTGAAAGTGGAATAAATTTTGAAATTTTTAATCTATTTCGTTGAAATAGATTCAAAAAGTTCAAAATTTATTCCACTTTCAAATTTGGTGCAACTTTAACTGCGTTTTCTGGCGTTTTTTACTTTTGTCGCTTAGCCACTTCTTCTTGAGAGGGTCTCAATTAATAATAATGAGTAAGGAGGGACAGAACCTGGCACAGTGCCCGGGTCAACTACTAGTCCCAATGCACTAACTTCCGTATTATCATTACCAACATCAACGGGAGTCGAAGCCCCGACTTTAGTCTCTTCACTTACAGAGAAACGATGTTACCCACTGAGCTACGGACGCTGACTATTGGTACAATTACAGAAACACCGTAGGCGAACCGCAGAGATACTTCATTGGTTACCCTTATTATAACAGAGTATGTATAGACCCTAATTCATACTAGAATTAAAAATGGGGTTTGATTTGATTAACGTAGCCTACGGAACGTACTCTTTGTTCATGTTGTCTACAGAACGTAATCTTTGTTGACGTTGTCTACAGAACGTAATATTTGTTGAAGTTGCCTACGGAACGTAAACAATAGGAGGAAGCAGGACCATGCACTGTTAACTGCCTTATAAATTATACTATACACAGAAAAATCGTTGGCTACAACCAAAATCCACTTTTAACTATTTTCCCAATCGATATACGAAATGGTTCATTCAACCATGTTATGTCATCGTAATAGCCATGTTAATTTCTGGTGTAACAAATTTTGATTGAAAACGAAGCATGGCTAGATTAACTTTTAGAATTGGTTGGCAAATGGTTAATTAACAATGTATTTAGCGGATGTGAGCAGCGTGCGAAATTCCTGCTGGCCCGTTGGCCCGAGGTCAGTTGTTCTCACATCGGATCAGTAATTTTCATAAGACAGCTGGTCCGAGTTGCCAGCGATGTTTTAACTTAAAACACTCGGACCAGCTGTCTTATGAAAATTACTGATCCGATGTGTAAAGAACTGGCCTCGGGCCAACGGGCCAGCGGGAATTTCGCACGCTGGATGTGAACAAGAAAGTTTTCTGTGTGTGCGAGGTTATATACAGTATCACAGCCTACCTATATGTAGTTAGACCACTCTTGTACAAAATTTCATACTCTTTAATGAAATCGAGAAAAAAACAGCGAGACAATAAATTTAAGAAAATACCACAATCATTAACATTTTAAGCTTCGCATCTAAAGCCAGTGAGACCTAATTTGTGAAGCGGCACAAAAAAATGTAAGTGGATTGTGAGCTTAAAGTAAATATTAAGGTCTCGTTGGCTTAAAAAAAAATCAAGTTGGTTTCAACCTCCTCTTCACCTTTGACCTGATTTATGATACTTTCTGTTCATAACCTCTATTTCGGGGGTGAGGGGACTACATCGTGACCAAGTCTCAATACCTCTAGATTAGCGAACAGTCGTTCGAAGAAGCAAGTAAATCAAGTAAGATATATACCCTATGATACCATATCATGGTTTCGAATGACGATTCAAAATCGACCTGCTCCACCCTTCTTCAGTATCCCGCATCATCTGCGGGATTTGGTTCTTTAAATTATCTAGATTAGTGCGTTGGAGGTTCTTCAGTTTTTTCAGCAGTACATTAAAAAGTTTTGGGTCTCGTATTCTGAGGGTATTTTCCATCCTCGTTTCCATGGTCCCCTGTCCCACCACTGTTAGGACAGTACAGAATCTACTTTTCTTTCATTCCACTTTACTTCTATTTCGTTTCTAAGATTAGGGGCACAACCCTCGAATATATTCTATACGTACGTATATTTTGTGTATCGCTCGCGTTTTCTTTCCAGGGAATAGCTTATGCATTTTAGTCGAGATATCCTTTACGTCCAGGATAGAGGAAACTCTATCCTGGACGTAAAAGTCCTTTGTATGACTTTTATATTTGTAATGTCTCATGTTTTGTTTGAGATTGTGAGTACTGAGCAATACTCCATTATTAGTAGAACTAAACTCTTCCATAATTTTAGCATGAGATTTGCTTTTCAGCTGTGGAAGCTCCTCCAGGTAATTCCCATTATTTTTCTAGTTGTTGTGATTTTAATATTATAGTAGGTATAGTGGCTTGGTAATGCTTTCTTTACATTTCTTCAGAAACGTGGCACACCATGTACCTGACCCTGGTACTGAATTTTCTCGTATTTGTGAGAGAGCCTTAATTACGTCTCGTTTCAAGAACTCTGAATCCATTAATAAATTCGTGTCTGAACTTGTTCTTGGCTGGTTTGTATTTATGTCAAAGAATTCTTCTGGATTTTCTACTTTCTTCTCGGACTTAGGGGTACTGATCGCAATTCAAGTGTTCCTTAAGCAGTTCACTAATTTTTTCTGGGTCATTTGTGTATTCGGTCGTCCTATCTTTTAACGGACCAATGCTCTCTTTATATTGCATTTTTCTTTTCGCAAACGTGCAGAAGTATGTTGGGTTATTTTTTATGCTTTCTGCTACCTTTTTTCCTCTTCTTGTATCTTGTGAATTAATGTTTGTTTCAGGTCCATTTCTATTTCGCTTAGTATTTTCTCTAGTTTGAGACTCCTTGCTTAAGTTTTGCATCCGTGGAGATTGTTGTTTCACGGTTTGTTTCCGCAGTCTGTATAATGTTTACACTTTTCTCTCGAGCTTGCTAAGTTTCTTTTTTGTCACTTCGGAACATGGTTCAGCAATATGGCTTTAGTTTCGTTTTCTGTTTTAGACAATCTTCTTGTCAGTATGCAATTAGTAATTTACTTTCTTTAAATCTTCTTTACACTTTCCCATTCTACTTTCTTTGAATTTATATTTAAACCTTCAAATATTCCTTCTGACTCTCTCGGATGCGTTTATGGTCTACTGACTGCTAACTTTATTTATATATAGATTAGGTTATGGACGGAGAAATTTGTATGCGTTACGTTTTTTATTTATTGTTATGTCATTTTTTTTTTGTTAAAATTAAATCCAAAACGTTTTCCTTTCTAGCTGCTTCACAAATTTCCTCGGTAAGTGCATAATGTTCCATAATATCTAATAGTATTATTGCCTGTGTTCCATCATCGGTGGTAATGTTACCATGGAAGTTTTCATCATATACAACTTCGTAATTTCTTTTCCATGTTATGAGTGGAAAGTTAAATCCCATAAATTGAAATATTTGGTAATGGGGTTGTAAGTGATTTTAACATGTTTTCTATTTCATTTGTAACGAAATGGAATTTACTTTTGTGGTGTTTGTCGCTCTGTACACATTCATAATGATTAGGTTCAGTTCTTTAACTTCTAAAATAAAAATTTCGACTGTGCTGTTTGATTTGCTTACTTTCATTTCACATGTATAAGTGTTTTTTCACATAAATGCAATAGCCTCCTCGTTTTCTAGCAAATCTATCCGCTCTGTATATGTTGTTGTCCTGTATTGGTATTTCAGTGTCTTTGATGTAGTTTTCACAGCCTTTTTTGCAGTTATATAAATGTGTCCGTTAGGCATATGATATCTGAGCTGGTTTCCAAAGCTAAATTTTGCAAGTAATGTACAGAATGGGCACAAAGTCCCTTTGCAGTGAAATTACAGCATATATGTATGTTGCCCTTGTTTTTCATGCAAAGGGACTTTGTGGCCACCGTGTAATTTGCAGTCTGCATGGTCAGTGTACAACCCTTGTATATTTGCGTATGGTTCTGTTTGGTATTACATCAAGCACCAACTCTCGCGATGTGACGTCATCTTGGTCGTAGTTGTGTGGAAATCGCGACAGTATCCGAAGGCGTCTCTGTCGCTACAGTTATTTTATCAGCCAAACTTAAAATATTCTTGCGTGATGCGAAACTTTTGTCCAAAGATGTATGTGCTGTAATTAGTTTTCGTCATGTTTTCTTATAAACTCTATAAGGGAAATAAAAGAAGCATTTTTATACATATAAATTTAATAATAATAATAATGTCATTTAACCGGTTAAGGCCGGAATTTTTTGTATTAAGTTATGAATGCGAGTATTTGAAATGCTACCAATTTGTACCGTTCGTCCTGAAAGGGTTAAACTCCTCTGACAGTAACGCGAGTCAAGGTACAAAAAAAAAATGATTCTCAGGTATTGCGACTCTTTTGGTAGCCACAGACGAGTATGTTTTTAAAAAACACGTAATTTGTACTTAAAATACATTATTTCATATTAAACCTAAACTTTCATAATATTAATTTCATTTTATACCAAATTCGGAACATCTTCACATATTTTTACATTTACACAATTTTTTCCGACAAATTCCATTACAACATTTTATATAATATTTATGTCCCGATATGCTAATTAAGTGATATTGTATTTACATTTTATTCTTTAATGAATTTATAATTTTCTCCTCATTAATTACATTTCTTGCGTACAACTTCAAAGTGTAATTAATATCTTATTGCAGACGAATAAAAGAGTTTTGTTTGCTATTGATGCTGTTGAGAGAGAGAGAGAGAGATTACTTACCAATATTGCCAATACACTCGCCTCAGGCTAACACGAAAGATGTATTTGTCAACCCTTGTTCGACACCAGATTTGAAACAAAAAATTTCGTTTAAAAATATACGAAATAAAATTGGTCAATAAATTTATAGAATAAACATTTACGATAAATTTGGCAAAGCATAAAATTTAAAGAAAAAAGCTAATTTTAATTCCTTGTCAACATTTTCCTCTTAATGGAAAGTTAATGTGTATATATATATATATATATATATATATATATATATATGATGAATAAAACCACGAAGGAAAGGAAACACAAAATGGTGCTCAAGCGCTTTCGTCTAATGACATCCTCAGGAACACTGAAGTACATAAAAGGGTTACAGCCTATATATAGGTTACAGAAAAAAAAAAAATAAATAAATAAAATAATAATATACATATATATATATATATATATATATACACACATATATCCATATATACATATATATGCAATAAACGGAGAAGTAAAAATTAAAAATTAAAGGATTATCAGAGAGGCACACAGATTTGTAAGGAAAAAATATCGATTTTTAGCACAAGATCAAATGAATTATAAAAATACAAATTTATACTGGAAATCTGCCCGGGTTTTAACACTCTGCCTTTTATGGTTAAGTTTCGATGTATGTAAAAATAAAATGAAAATTAAAAGTTAATAAAGTAGCATACAAGTTTACCAAATACAGCAAACTTAGGAAGAACCCGCAGGATGACGTCATCAAATCATTTAATAGTGGCTTGAAACGCATTCTCAAAGATCATAAGGACTTAATTCCGTTTTTCATGTCCACTTCACCTTCTCTGCCCTACCTTACGGTCTTATTAAAACCCACAAACCTGGCAACCCTATGCGCCCTATTATTAGCTCGGTGGGCTCTATTACTTATAAACTCTCCAAATGGCTTGTCAAAGTCTTGTCCCCCATTCTCGGAACTATCTCTGATTCACATATAAAAAATTCCATGGATCTTACTGAAAAATTGAATAATGCACGTACTGAAACTAACGATAGATTGATCAGTTTTGACGTTTGTTCGATGCCGAATTGGAAAAAATCAACGGTATTGGAAGTGATCTGTGTTATCCATCTGCGTTTATGGAATCTTGTCTCAACAAGGCAAAACGAACTTTCTATCGTGTCAATAATAACACTCGTACTTTGTCAGAAAAATATTTTAGTACTTCCATTTTTCCCAGGCTTTTTAGGCATTGCTAATGTACTTAAACTTTTGGATATTAATGTAGTATTTTCATATAACAATATTGTGAAAAATATCATAGTAAAAAATAGCCCTACCAATAATTCAGGCATTATCTATAAAATTGGGTGTAAACAATGTGATTCCTTTTACATAAGTCAGACGGGAAAGGATTTGCACACACGTATAAAACAGCATCAATATTCCGTTAGAACAGGACAGTTGTCCCGTGCCCTTTTTGTCCATTTGTCAGAGTTATCCCACTGTATTGATTGGAATAATGCTTCAGTTTTATTCCACTCTAGCAACATTGTTAATAGAAATATTCTTGAGTCTGCCATTAGCCAACTTTCAAATAACTTCAACATAAGCAAAGGTCTTTTTCAACTCGATCCTGTTGTTTTGAATTCCTTCAAAACAGATTTAGATAAGAAGGGTAGAACGCTAAATCTTTGGTAAACTTGTATGCTACTTTATTAACTTTTAATTTTCATTTTATTTTTACATACATCGAAACTTAACCAAAAGGCAGAGTGTTAAAACCCGGGCAGATTTCCAGTATAAATTTGTATTTTTATAATTCATTGATCTTGTGCTAAAAATCGATATTTTTTCCTTACAAATCTGTATGCCTCTCTGATAATCCTTTAATTTTACTTTTTACTTCTCCGTTTATTGCATATATATATATATATTATATATAATATATATAATATATATATATATATATATATATATATATATATTATATATATATATATATATATATATATATGTGTATATTATTTATTTATTTTTTTTTCTGTAACCTATATATAGGCTGTAACCCTTTTATGTACTTCAGTGTTCCTGAGGATGTCATTAGACGAAAGCGCTTGAGCACCATTTTGTGTTTCCTTTCCTTCGTGGTTTTATTCATCATAAATATTTTTCACGTGTTACTTTCGTGAAATAATTTTCATATATATATATATATATATATATATATATATATATATATATATATATATATACCGTACACACCGGGTGTTCATAAAGTCACGCATCATAGGAACATAAGCAATGTCTATTTATTTGTGTCTCCATCAGGCCAAATATGTTGAGGAACATTCAAAGAAACCTGCTTTTTCGTTTACAAACATGTTTTGAGGTTGGTGGGAATCATTTCGAACAAATAAATAAAACAAAATAAATAAATAAACAAAATAAATGTATTTTCCTATGATACGTGACTTTATGGACACCCTGTATATATATATATATATATATATATATATATATATATATATATATTCCTTGTGGGTTTGCATCATATACGTGTGTGTATATTAGACCGTTTCACGATTATATGGTAATTTTTCAAATTGAATTTTGATAAACGCACACACTTTTATTTTTTTATATAAAGGAAGAAAAACAAATAGACAAAATATCATTTTATTTGAATGATAAAAAGGCACCCCTCAGATGGCACTTCTTTTACATTAATGGATAATTAGAGCAAATATTAGACTGAACGAAAAATATGTTTTAAAACAAAGCGACTTAAATTCTATTTAAGACATATATTGATTAAGAATATAGGGATTTCAGTGGCTGAGGGACCTCCTTTCTCTGATTTTCAATGATTTGAAAGGCCAGTTGTCTCTCTTCCTCACTCTTTGTGAGCTTCTCATTAAACTCTGTAGCCAGTTTGACTCCTCGTTCAGCACAGTCGTTGATTACTTTGACTGCCATGACCCGATTACGGTGCTCCTCAATGTCTTCAAGTTTCTTGGGAATTTCTATTTTCAAACACTTGAAGAAGTCTTGTGTTTGAGTTATGACAAAACTGGTAATCTTTAAGTCATTGGGGTTTTGCAACATTCGGGGGTCCACCTTTCTTGCCCTCACTTTTCGAGGAGGCGCGTGGTGAAGGTTGTGGAGCATTAGAACCTTATCATCTTCAGTCACGAGGTTTGAGAAAAAGCCAAATCCTACAAGATCCTCACTCAAGTACCAACCATGGTTCTGAAGTTTTTTGAGGGCTGTAGCACCCACTTCCTTATCAACCTGGATCTTGTAGATATGTAGCATCTTGAGGAGGGCCAAATCATTTGCTGGAGCATCAATTCAAACTGGAGATGTATACCAAGCTTGAAGATAAACTGTCACTAAAAAGGCGTTTATTCGTATCAGAGCTTGTTTTTCATGAGGGGTGAGAAGGAATTGGTTCTTAAATAAGTAAATTTTTAAGGAATAGATGCCATCTAGCTCTGCTGTAAGCTCCTGGGTAGTGGAATCTGCTATCAGAGCCTTTATTTGTTTTAGGCATTGGACAACCAAGGAAGATAAGTGCAAGTTCTGTATATATATAAATAATTTATATATATATATATAACGTAAAGAACGACGCTTGTATAGGAGATATTCCGCGCAAGACGAGAGAGAAAACGGAACAAATGAAAAAATGAAGTAACCACCTGGGAATCGAACCCGGGATCTTCCGATTGCCGGTCAGACGCGATACCATTACACCATGGACTTCACTCTTCCAAACGCCGTAATTCTTCTACATACTCGCAGAAACCAATGCCCCAAGGGGGCACCTCCCGCATGCCGTAACATTATATACATTCAACTGCAAAGAACACGCAGTATAAATAACGTAAAGAACGACGCTTGTATAGGAGATATTCCGCGCAAGACGAGAGAATATCTCCTATACAAGCGTCGTTCTTTACGTTATTTATACTGCGTGTTCTTTGCAGTTGAATGTATATATATATATATATATTCCTTGTGGGTTTGCATCATATACTTGTGTGTATATATATATATGGATTACAAACCTGATCTCCGTGCGATGAGAGAGTGATGCGCGGAACTTGTACAGGTATAGTAGTGAACATGTATTTGTAGTTATGATTTAACTACATATTGAGGACAAGACAGTTTATTGACAAGTTCTCTTTACTCAGAATAAGTCAAATTAGGTGAATTTAGGTTAGTTTATTAGAGTATCGGTGAAATTGCTGTTGATGAAATTCTTTTAGGTCGTGTTCAGTGATTGATGTTGCGTCGAATGGATTTTGAAACGATCTGCTGTCGTCAGTTGAGGAATTACAGAGATCAATCACAGAGTACCGAATAAGAAGATGAAACATTAAATAGATTTAGATTTCGCCTAGTAACCATCCGTCGCTTGGGATATTTCTAACAAATGAGTCACTTTTAATCGATACTTGCGCAATACTTGTACTAATGACTTAAGATTTATTGCAAATAATCTGACCAGTCTTTAGAAAAGCTCTTGGCAAAGGCTGGTTGCTAGGGAAATTAGTTTTTCTAAAAGTGACCTTCCTGATTATGAGTTAATCAGTCGATTCCCTTAGGTTAACCCAGAAAAGGAAGCCATTCAGAAAAGAAAACAAAACCTGCGATATCAAGCTTACTACATGCGAACGTGTTAAGCCTTGAACACAGAACAGTAGTAGACAAGGCGCTCTTGTTCACATGCCAGCCACTACTGACAAAAAAAGTGTTGATAGGAGAGGTATAGGAAAGTTAGACAGACCTGAACATGGCAACTTTAAAATTAATTCACACCATACGTACACTTATCTCGATGAACCCTGTCTCTCAATGTCAAGAAAGGATTTACATAAAGGTTAGAATGAAAAGATCCTAACACGAAAGTAATCTACACCATTCATTTTATTTATTAAAAACAAAAGAACATCATTTCATTCATGCATCATTTCATTCTTGCAACAATTTTATCTTTGCATCATTTCATTCCTGCTTCATTTGAACGCTGGATTGCCACAGTCGGTTCAAGATCAAAGTAATACATTTAGATGAATTACAGTCATCTCTCACCGAAGGACTCGCTTTAGGAGTCAAATTGTGTTTAGAAGAATACAGCTAGATCCCAAATTATATTGAGGTGTGTGTGTGTCTGTGTGTGTGTGTGTGTGTGTGTGTGTGTGGTGTGTGTGTGTGTGTGTGTGATGAGAAAAATTTTTATAATTATCAATGTTATTATCGACAAGAAGCCAAATGACAAATAGTGTTTTAAAGCATAAATAAATAATGACCTAAATTTAATATTTTTTAATTACACCAAAATTAAAAGCCAAAAATTGACCAAAATTTTACGACAAATTTTAAAAAAATTAATTTTAGAAAATCTAAAATGATTTATTGTTCTTACAAAAAAATTCCATTCTTAAATCAGTAAAATTTTTAATTTTTTCAATATATATATATATATATATATATATATATATATATATATATCAGGTGGGCAAAGAAGAACCTGACCACGCTGATGTTCTCAGTATTTTGTGCCCTAATATTGAACTAATCTGATTGAAATTATTACAGTCTTACACAAACCTTCTAAAAGAAAACCTCATTCCATGGTAGAGATTGACCCTTAGCAATCCATCTTCTTGACCAACCATGGGATCCCTCAAGGGTTGCTCTTCATTCATCGGTGAACAATGCAGTATTAAAATCTGTTCACGTACTGACGCGCCCATTCAACACGCTGCTTCTTGTACCTGGGTGTTAATGGTGACTAAATCGTAGGTTTACACGTCTTGCCAATTGTTTGGAGGATTCCACATCGAGATGTTCTTGGTACATTATGTATGCCAGCCTGCTCAAAAACCTCTTTACTTAAGGACAATGGATGCTTTGCAGTTTGCGCTTGATTACAGATATCTGCCGCCTTGTCACTTTTCTTATAGCTCCTTTATCACTTCGCTGCCTCAGTTTGGTGCCCTCCGCTACAAACCTGTTTACAGTTCGATAAGCTCTGCCAAACTGCTTCGCAATTTCAATAGATTTTATATTTTCAGCGAGTAACTTGACTATTTTTCTTTTCTCAGTTAGTGTTAAATCCTTCTTCTTACCCATTTTCACCATTTAGATCTGTAAATAGAATACTTGCTTAATAATTCGGAACACAATATTTTACATATTTTTCAATAAAATGAGATAATTATTTTAATTATCAAAATATTTTATCGAAATATACCATCAATGCTGCTATATATAGTGATTATTTGCTACAAATTTCATTGAAATCGGGGTAAAACTTTTGAAAACATTGGAGAAAATGTAATCTGCTTAATAAGTGCGAACGCAGTGTAAAGGATAGGTGTAATAAATAAATTTTTTCAGGAATTCTCCCGAGAATCGCAGGATTCGGCAACTTTTTCAGTAGAGCTACCTACATAAATAATATTCTTAAATCCCTTTGCCAACAGAAAAATGTCGAATTCGTCGATCTGCGGAGTCATTTTTATAATAAAAAGGATTTATTTTTGCGTGATGGTCTTCATCTAAATGGCGAGGGAGCAGCTCGTCTTGGTAGATTAATTATTTGCATGGCTCTGCGATGGCTTTTCAGGCAACAAACAGCGTAACTCCTATGAAAGCGGACAGCCTAACATAATGTTTGCCTCCTTGAAGAACCTCGAGATTCTACTGCGGTACTCAAGATTTTATAAGTATATTTTATATTAATGCTCGAAGTTTAAGATTTAAATCTGACGAAGAAATGTCCTTGACCAAAAATTTGAGGTTGTAGCAATTACCGAATCATGGTTAAACACAGAGAGTAAAGATTTTCTCGGAGAATATCATATCCGTGGTTATGAGATGTTTAACACTGATAGAACAGAACTATACGTTTGGTCACACTTAAAATCCATAATTAAAAACATTGCAGAAATTGATAATATACTGTAAATGCGACGTTTGTTGAAATCAAAGACAACTCACGAAAGAAATTAATTATAGGTTTAGTATATAGGCATCCTTATCAGACTGTCGACAGTAATAATTGGCTTCAGGAACTAATATTTCTACAGATCTACAGAAGCCCCTACAAAGCCCCTACAAAGACCCTAAGATCCACTCTAAGGTTAGCCCGAGAGAAAGGAAAGAGTAGGGGGTTAAGAGAAGAGAATAAGGGGTTAAGTAAGTAGCAACACCTATCACACGTGGGTTAACATTCATTTAGAAAAAGAGAAAAAAGACTCACCATCATCATCCGCCGGCCACTGCCGACAAGTCAGAAAAATAGTCGGAGAGAATAGGAAAGATTGCAGAACGGTCCTCTACTTCATAGGGAGGTAGCGCCCACTCTGCCGGAAAGGGGTGAAAGATGAAAAGAAGTAAAATAAGAATGCTTACAAACCATGCAATACATTTTTAACTCAAGAACAACACATTCTTAACTCAAAGCAACACATTCTTCCAGCTGTTGCAGACCGATCCTCCACTCAATAGGGAGGTAGAGGATGCAGCCCACTAGGCTGGAAAGGCGTGAAAGACGAAAATAAGTAAAATAAGAACGCATTACAAACCATGCAACACATTCTTAACTCAACCACTATCATACCATGCAGACTACAGACATGCAATAAAGAGAGTTACAGACATGCAAATAAGGAGAGAATAAGAAAAAAAGTATAAAGAATAACAAAAAGTGGGTTAATTTACTCAACAAGCTACAACTAAGTTCGTGTTAGTCTAATTTTTTTTTTTGCTGGTATATCACACGCTGGCATGTTACACGCTGGCATTAGACGTCAACAGACTCATCTCCGATTACCACCCCCAGAGCTCCTGTTACCAAATGTTTTTATATTTTAAACAACGTTAATATTTTTAAAATGCCTATCTAAACGGTTTTTAAACACATTAACGCTGGTAGAGTTCACGACGGGCGCGGGAAGATTACGTTTAAAGTAATTGATAAATGGAATAAAGAAGTTTTAGCGATATTAGTAATGAAACGTCTGCTACGCAACTTAAATCCGTTATTACAAGTATTGCTATTATCGAAAGTGAACAATTTGTCAAAATTTACGTTATCGATGTTATTAACGATTTTGAAAACTTCAGTAAGCTCCCCCCTTAATCTCCTAGTTTCGAGTGAATGCAAGTCTAACTCTTTAATCCTATCTTCATAAGGTTTGTTGCGCAATGATGGAATTGGTTTCGTGGCACGACGCTGAACCCTTTCTAACCTATCAATATCCTCACACAAATAATCAATATCCTCACGCAAACATGATGCGATAATTATGGAAGATCTTAATTTACCGTGCGGGGAGTGGGGTGGTCCTTTGCAGTCTAATTCCGGTCGTCGACTGAACGAGGGTTTGCTCGAAAGTTCACTTTCTCAAATGGTCAAAGAATCCACTAGAGAACGCAATATTCTAGATTTAGTTTTAAGTACAGACCTAGACTTAATTGATAATATCTCTGTAGGAGACTACTTCTCCACCAGTGATCACGGGCAAATAACATTTGGAATTAAAAGTAATGTTCATAATTCGGAGAACTTCGAATACGTTTTGAATTTTAAAAAAGCTCAATTTCGTGACATGAAACTGCAACTTTCGACCAATAATTGGGATGAGGCTCTATCGAACGATGATATTAGTGGCACATGGCATTCTGTTTATAATTATTTTAAACATTTAGAACCGAGTAATATCCCATTACGTAAAAAGAGACTGGCAAAGTCTGTTAAACCTAAATGGTGGAATGCTGTAATTAAAAGTAGCTTTACATTAGAAAGGAACGCGTACTTTAAATTTAAAGTAGAAGTCTTCAAAAGAAGACTAGATGCCTGGCTCAGGACGGTACCAGATGAGCCGGGTGTACCTGGTTATGTGCGGTGGAGAGCGCAAGGGAGCAACTCGTTCCTACACCAAGCCAGTCGTACGTAGAGGCGGGGCCACCAGCTTGACCTTCGTGTGAAGAGAGACCAACGCACGGAACTGCTACGAGGTTACAAGGTATATATATATAATAATAATAATGGACGGCCAGTAGCTCGGTGGTTACGGTGGCGGATTCTGAGCGGTGAGGCTTTGGTTCGCTCCCGACTGCTGACTCACGAGTTAGGATGAGTTGGTCGCCTGTCTTGTTGATGTTCGAGCTAACACTAAAGGTTACACTAGCGTAATGACTTATTTTCTTATCTTATTTATGTAATGTCTTATTTTTTTCAAATTTTTAATCACTTACACTCGCGTTAAGATAGAGAGGGGTTCCATTAGAACGTTTAGAGAATGCGCTTTTTTACCGGATATAATGATTATTTTTTCGAATTTCACTCGTGTCACGATTTTAATTAAAAGACTCGAAATCAAATTACTGCTACTTCATCCTACCTCAGCATTTTGCACACCCACTTTTTTGTTTTATTTTATTTTAGGTTAGGTTAGATTAACCTAAACTGAACCCAAGCAAACATCTTCTACAACAAAACAGTAGTTAGTTTCTGTGTAGGAGGAAAGTGATAAAAAATATAGCACCGAATAGGAGCGAACGTAACTTATATATATATATATATATATATATATATATATATATATATATATATATATATACATGGCGTATTTATGCCATAGAAGGAATTTCTTTGCTGTATTTATTTCATAGAGAAACCTATTTGGGACTGTTTAATCTACTTAAAATTCTCAGTGGTGCAACAGAAGGCCACGTCTTCAGTCACCAGCGGAGACCTGAATTGAATGTCTAAACCCCAGGGGCCTGGAATTTTGCCCTGAACCCTATGTATTATTTTAATTGCTGAGTAGCGACACTTTTTCAGGGCACAAAATTTAATCCAAACTTGGTTAAGATTTTATTCCCATATTAAGCCAACAATTATATACATACTCGTGTGTGTGTGTGTATATATATATATATATATATATATATACCTTTGGTAGCCTTTGGTTAGCTTCCACCCGAATTGTTCATTCTGACGAAGGTCAAGCTTTTCACTCCACCTTAAACCTACAGTTTAACGTGGAATCCGAACCACGCCCCACCAGCGGCCCAGCGTCTTAACCACAAGGCTACCCAGGGTACCCATTTATCTACCAACCACTTTCTTTGTGTGGGAGGATGAACAGCTGGGTTTTGCTGCGCGCCGGCTGCCGTCATCGGGTCTCGATCCCGGGGCCGATGGATTCGTAGTCAGCGACGCTAACCACTACACAACCGAGGCGCCTTATATACAGGGTGTTTCAGGAGGAAAGGTCAATACTTCTAGAGGTGATAGTATCGGTCATTGTGAGAAAAAAAGTTCATATGAACATGTATCTAATTCTGAATGGTTACGGAGATAGAGCTGTTTGAATCTACAAATACAAAAGCATTGTTAATGGTAATCAAGAAAGAGAAACCAATTACTGTTTCTAACATTTAATGTTTAAACATTGGCATTTTGAATGGTATCAGATACAGAAATGACAAATTTGTTACAGTTTACAATACGTTTTCGAAAATCCCACCGTCAACCTCAATGCACTTTGCAACTCGTGTGCGAAGATCGCGTGTTGTTCGTCTGAGTTGATCTTGACGTTCCTTTATGCGGGCAGCAGCATCCAAAATGGGCGTGAGCAATTCGTCTCGTGTATCCACCTTTCTTTTGTAAACTTGACTTGACAGAAGGTTAGGTATTTTAATGAAACCAGTGTACGTTCATTTAATGAAAATAAAGAATGATTACAATAGAACATTAAAATAGAACCTTTCGTGTCTTCTTCACAGCAAAGTCCTGAACACAGTCCAGGAAATTCAGAAAGTGAGCAGTATTATTTTCAGTGAACAGGATTGCGAGTGACGTCAATCTGTCTTCGGTCATCGTCGAACTGAGGTAAGTTTTAATAAGTTTCAGCTTGGAGACACTTCGATTACTGCTGGCAACGGTCACAGGCAGCGTTAGCAAAATTCGCAGCGCGACCCACTCGTTAGAAAAAATATTCAAGTTTGTAGAGCGTATAAATTGCAGAACTTGAAGCGGGGAGCGCGCTTCATTCTGCAGGATGTGGCGGACGGAGGTGGTCCAGTTCAGTAGAACGATCTACGTCGTTAATGTCGGAGTGGTCCCCGTCATTCAAAGTTAGGTGCAAGTTTATGCAGTGCTTCAGTAGCGAATCCTTCTCCGGAAGACGGCTGAAATCGTATAGAAACCCCACGTTTATGGTGTCCTGTCAGCTTGGCGACCCGGGCGGTCGCCCGTGTCACCCGCCCCTTACAACGACGCTGCTCATAAGTATTCGTATTTTTTTTATGTAATAAGGAGGGGGAGCCAAAGGCGAACGCCCACAAAAGTGACCCCTCCACAGAAGAAGGTGAGAGCCAAAAACGTCTCCAAGGTTCAATAATGCCTTTTTTTTTTTAAATTTTGAAGAGATTGTGTATGTCTAGCGAGGAATAGAGAGATAATTGTGTGTTTGAGAGTATGCTGGACTGCTCACATGGTAGATGAGACATGGAAAAAGATCAGCTAAGGAGGACAGTGACAGGAGAAATGGGAGTTCCAGCACTCCCTGTCTCCTGCCTAACGTCCCCCCTGGAGTACTGCCCTGGTCGATTGGTGTCTATAAATCTCCTCAAAGAAATATTTCAGTTATATTCGTCCTTATCTTTTGGATCATGCATAGGATAGTTATGAAAAATTTATCGTTCGTTTGGAAAATTTGAACAAATAAAAAATTAGTTTAACTCCAACATATAAAGTAAAACATCAAAGAATTTGAGGAAAATAAAAATAGTTAAGATGCAAAAGTTTTCTTACATTTATTTACAAAATTATTTAATACTTTGCGTGTCCACCTTTTGCTTGAATGTCTTCACTGATTCGTTTTGGGTAGTTTTCTACATGGTTTCCACATCTCTCAGTTGAAATTTTCGCCTATTCTTCTAAAGAAAATTGTTGAAATTCATTCAGATTCGAAGGTTTCTCTTGCCGATACCTTTTTTCAAATCAAACCATAAATTCTTGATTAAATTGAAATCTGGGATTTGACTGGGCTACTCGAGAAGCTTGAAATTCTTTTGTTGAAGCCACTTCATGGTGCACTTTCTTATATGTTTTGGATTATTATCTTGTTGCAGTGCCCACCCGCGACCTATTCGCAACTTCCGAACTGAAGGCAATACATTTTTTTTTTTAAATTTCTGATATTTCTTCGAATTCAAGATTCCATTGATGACAGCAAGCTTTCCTGGACCAGGAGCACTAAAACATCCCCAAAGAAGCAAACCACCACCACCTTGTTTAACTGTAGGAAGGATGTTTTTTTTCCTTGAATGCAATATTTGATTTTCGCCAAACATACTCGTACCGTACGCCAACATACCCTGGCGCACTTTAAACAAGTTTCTTTGTGCGTTTTTCGTAGCTGAGGTTTTCTCAACTTTTCCATGTAAACCATTCTTTCTCAATGCACGACGTACAGTATAGGGATGGACATCGATCTCAGACAATCTTAATATTTGGCAAATATCACCCGCAGTAACTCGTGGATTAGCAACAGCCATTCTTTCAATCCGTTTACGCGTACGTTCTGAAATCTTGCAAGGTCGTCCACACCTTGATAGAGTTTTGATTGTTCCAAAGCCTTTCCATTTCTTTATAACTGCAGCAACCGTCGTAAATAGAATTCTTGATTCTTCTCCTATCTTCCGATAACCCTTTCTAGACTCGCCTGCAGCAATAACAGAGTTCTTAAGATCTGTAAACAGCTCTTTACCACGATGACCTAATGCTTACTAATGGCCTGTGCAGTCATCCGTCTTTCATGAAGATTCACAGAGAAAATTCTATAATTCAGAATTGCCAACAGTCTCTAATCAATAAACAGCCAATTGCAGATCAAAACTTTGAATTCTTCAAGTCTGAGGTGGACACAAAAAGTATAAAATAAAGTTTGTAAATAAATGTACAAAAACTTTTGCATTTTACTTTTTTAATTTTCCTCAAATTCTTTGATGTTTTACATTATATGTTGGAGTTAAACGAATTTTTTATTTGTTAAATTTTTCCAAACGAACAGTAAACTTTACATAACTATCCTATGCATGGTTCAAAAGATAAGGACGAATATAACTGAAATATTTCTCTGTACGAATACTTATGGGCGCCACTGTATGTACATACAGTATATGAAAATATCACTTCCACCAGTGCTCGAACCCAGAACCTCTTGAATAGGAGGCTGAATAAAGGGCTAGCACCTTCATCTTTTATTCAAGAGGATGTAGGTTTGAACCTTGACGGAGGCGAATTTTTCATCATAAAAGATCGTACCGAATCATGAATGATATTCCATATATATATATATATATATATATATATATACACACACGGCCTCGTTACAACGGTAAATATATGGATCAAACGTTTGGTTTATTCAATAAGTGCGAAAAAGGCAACTCAGGATCACTTTAACATATTGCTTCCCAGGAACCTCTCTTTAACATATTGCCTACCAGTGTATATCACTTTAACATATTGCTTCCCAGTGTTAATCACTTTAACATATTGCTTCCAGGAGGGATCACTGTAACATATTGCTTCCTGAATGCTTTGGGAAGCAATATGTTAAAGTGATCCGCCACTCCTCCTAAAATTGTGTAAATATTTTACATAGAGTAAAAATATTTGATTTACTGTTCAATATGAAAATAGTGGTTCCTTACCATTCCTCCATTTAATAATCGCAAGATATAAAAATCACTTTTCTACTTTTACTTTTACGAGACTGGGTATGAATTTTTATAGCTTTTGATCCTTAGTATTTAAAATGAATTCGATACGGAGTCTGCACGGTGTTCTATTTAAATGGAACACCCTGTAGTATACCGCGATTATCACTAAAGTTCTACATACCTTCAATTAAAAAATTTGAACCCAGTTTTTTCCACGAAACGGTTTTATTTTTTTGTCTCACGAAACCATTAACAGAAACTTCTTTCTTTAAACTCAAAGATACAATTCCACTTTTGATGAACTCTGGTCTAATTTATGAATTTACTCGTCCTTCTTGTAAAGATGGAATATACATTGGTTGTACAGCCAGACTTCTTAAAGTCAGCTTCAGGTAGCCACACTTATAGATGTAGGGCCTGGAGTATAAAGATTTTAAAATGCGGAACTACTTCTGTTTTTTTTATGCTGGAAGGAGGGGTCAAGGGCGAATGCCGCAAAAATGCTCCCCCCCCATAGAAGGAAAAGAAGAGTCGAATTCAAGATCTCAGAGGCTGTTAAAAACTATACCATTTTTTTTTTTGTGGAGTGTGTAAGATGCACGTATGTGGAGTAAGGAATGGAGGGAGAAGCGTGCGTTTGAGAGCATGATGGGCTGTTCATAAGGTAAATGAGGCACGGAAAAAGATTAGCTAGGAGGAGAGTGACGGGAGAAACGGGAGTTCCAGCACTTTTTGTCTCCCGCCTAACGGCTCTCCCCGGAGTATTTTCCTGGTTGATTGGTGTTTACAGTGGCCTCATTTTTGAAAT
Source organism: Bathynomus jamesi (assembly GCA_023014485.1). Taxonomy (NCBI): domain Eukaryota; kingdom Metazoa; phylum Arthropoda; class Malacostraca; order Isopoda; family Cirolanidae; genus Bathynomus; species Bathynomus jamesi. The sequence continues at coordinate 1,011,279 of JAJOZX010000570.1, read as the reverse complement.
AGACCTTTCCAAAAACATTTTATTTGTTTTGATTAAATATTTTACCTAACCTAACCTTACTGCATAAAATATCTCGATTAAATATTTTACCTAACTTAACCTAACAGCATAAAATATTTAATCAAAATAAATAAACTCATTTCGGGACCACTAAACGGAAGTGGCTACAATGCTTTCTTTAGCTTATAATAAACAAGATCTTTTAATCTTACAATTAAAAATTGTAAAGAAAAAACCCAAACTTAAATAAAAAAAACAAAAATTACCAACTAAATATTAGAAAATTAATGTTTTGTTAACTTTCAAAGCTTCACTATTTTATATATAATACTTTTTACTCGTTTCTAATACGAATTGAAACTCAATTTCTAAAAGGATTTTAGTCTTGTGAATGGCTCAACGCCACAAACGTTCACTCTTAAATAAATATTTTCACATAAAATAATATAACCTTTATGGATCTTCTTCTTTATATATATAATATATATATATATATATATATATATATATATATATATATACACAGAGGATGGTGCTGTGTCTGTCTGTCTGTTGGTCTGTTCTGTCTGTTCTATGTTCGTTTATACACGCCTAAAACATCTATGGTAATATGCATCAAATTTAGTATACACATTAAGAGAGAACCAGGAAGGTTTTTAATACCATACTCGCCCCTCCCAGTCACTTCCCGCCCCAAAAGTTGTGTTTCGGTAGGTTTCTGCTGCCCAAATTAGTAGTTTAATAAGAAAAAAATATTTAGGAGATGAATAAAAGAGAGAGAGAGAGAGAGAGAGAGGAACTGTTCATAATCAAGTGAAAAGAAGGAACATGTGCAAACACAGCCCAATGAATTTCAATGCCAGATACTTCCAATAAAAAAAACTTGCTTCCTCTTTCCATTGTGTTGTTATCTCTCTCTCTCTCTCCTCTTTCTCTGATTTTATTTCTATTTTGTTTCGTTTTAAGGTTTTTCACGAGTATTGGGATAATAATAATAATAATAATAATAATAGTAATCTTTATTGAGAAAGAATACATTACAGTGCCCGCGAAAAGTATCCGATCACCCTGGAATTTGTATTTTTACATAAAAAACAATGTTTAAATGTATACTAACCTTATATATTAGTATTTTGTAATCTGTCTTTGGTTTGGATGACTTGTTCTAGACGTTTGGCATGGATTTAATCAAGTTTTGACAAACTTCCCACTGATATTTCCTGCACCATACCTTTTTGATGGCTTCTTGTAATTTTCGACTGAGCCAGTGTCGTGGCATTCAACTTATTTTTTATTATTAGCACATATTTTCTATCGGATTGAGATCTGGACTATTACCAGGCCATCCAAAATATCAAATTTATTGTCAGTAATCCATTTTGTCACTATTTTGCCCTGTGGACATGGTGCACCATCATGCATGTATGTTTTTGTCCTTTGGATTGCCATTGCCATTGGAAGTTTATCCTGTAGCATTTCTAAATACCGTGCACCATTCATAGTTGTGTTCTTCGGAAGAAAATATAGGTTCCACGCCCATAGTAACCGAAACAACCCCAAACCATCACACTTGGAGGGTGTTTCATTGTCTTTAGGGTGTATTTAGGGTCCATCCTATTTGAGCCAATGGGCCGGCGAACCTTTTTTGGACAACTTCTGAATGTCAAAAATGTCGACTCATACACTAAATAAAACCTTCTTCTAGTCATCAACAGTCCAATGAATATATTTTTTACAAAATGCGACACGTTTTTTACGCATTTTTTCATTAATGAACGGTTTTCTTAGCCAGCATGGCGAGATGGTAATCAGAGTTCTTTTTGGAGCCGCTCCTGGATAGTTCGTTCGAAAACACCAGATAACAAAATATTTCATATTAAATTTTATTTTCTTCGCAGTTATTGTGGTTTTTTCAATACTAAACGTTCATAAGTTTGTCTGTTCGTGAATTTGTTTTTCTCGGTCTGCCAGATCGTTTTTAGGGACTGGCGTGGTTAGGCCGGCATTGTTTTAGCCCGTGAAACCCATAAATTAACGGTACTTTGGGATATGTTTAATTCCTTAGCTATCTGTCTCTGTGATTCCCACATGTATGCAAAGCAACAATAGCACCTCGACAATCACTCTTAAGTGTTTTTTAGCACACATTATATATAAATTTTATTACACCACTTTCTGTAAAAAAATAACAAAATATCAATAAATTTACACAAACAGTGAAATCTGACAACTTTGAGACACAGCCACCCGCAACGAAGGCTACCAGAACACTAATTTGAGAATGCGTTGGATAGCTCTCATATCAGCGAGCAACCTCGAAGTTACCAGATGTCGCTAGAACAAATAGAAAGTGAATTATGTGTCTCTGAATATCAAGGGAAAATATTGTATTTTCTTGAGTGATCGGATACTTTTCGCGGGCACTGTACATAGGTTTACACAACGTTGACATTAACGTTTAATTTTGTATTTTTTAGTGACAAGTAGTTTAATTTCAGTATTCTTACGTGAATATCCCGTTGGGAAGCATGACGACACCTATTCAGGCCAAAAAATCTTTGAGATTGCTCTCTATTTTTACGAAGGAAAATAAGAAATATAAATAGAATTAGTAAAACGTAAAATAAAGTTGCATTTAGTCAGCTCTGTCATTACGAAGGAAAATGAAATAATCTTTGAAATAATAGAAAAGGAAGTGGTAAACAATACGGTATGATAATAGAAATAATAGAAAAGAAAAATTGGCAAACAATACGATAAACAGAACATGTTGAAATTCCAATAATAATTAATTTCTATTATTACAAATTAGAAATGATGAGGCACATTATAAACTATGCCGTAATATAATGGAAACTTCTAACATATAATTTATATAACTTGCGATTGCACCCGATTTAAGATTATGATTTTGCATATATACAGTAATAATTGATTTCTTTGTTTACTAATTATGTTTTACAAGTTGAATACTGTATATGCATACATAAACACTTATATTAATAGGAATAATAAAGTGTTTCTTTAGTGAGTTGCAAAACGAAATTATGATGGTGCTTGTCTGATATTTATAGGTATAGCGTTCCAGATATCTATCCCTTTGTAACTTACTTTATGCGAGTTGAATGACGGTTCAGGATCGACCTGAGGTCGACCCATCCGCAGGCATCCCGCCTCATTTGCGGATTTGATGAAGGAGGGAAAATGCTGTCTGATCTCCTCTGCCCTCGTAGCAGCACGCAGGGTGGTTAGGAAATTTGCGCGGGAATCTGCCAGCTAGTCCTTAAGTTATTCAGGTCGGTGTGCTGGAGGTTCCTCACTTCTTTTGGTAAGACATTAAAAAGCTTTGGGCCTCGCATTCTGAGGATATTTTCCATCCTCGTTTTCATGGCCCCCTGTCCCACACGCAGCTGGGACAGTACAAAAATCTGTCTCTTTTCTCATTCCAGTTTGTATCTATTCATTTATAAGGTTAGGACAAAGTAGGAGAGAGCATTTCCTGCAATTTGCATGGAGTAATTTGGTTTATGTATGAAATCATGGGAAGCCTTGTATTATGACTAAGGTTGGTCTGATGGGGGGGGGGGGTAATCGCCCTATGAACGGGCGAAGTATAGTTTTTATTGTTAGCAACTTTTGTACGTACTGATACCGACAGTAAGTTTATACATGTCATTTAGTTAAGAATATTTAAATTTCTGAACATTGGAGAGGTATGCAGATTACCTGTTATCATTGTTTGAGAGACTTCGTAAGCATTTTTAGGATTACTTCTAGCGGATTACAGTATATAATTCTTTGTACCAACCCATGCTGTGATTTCATATTGTAAGGGTAGATGAAATAAATGAGTAATACAGTGTGAGGAGGGCATTTGGGGAATTTTTTTTGAGCTTGAATATTATATTATGTAAAAAATCCAGATATTTTTTATTTAAGATGTTGTGTGGGCTTTTGAAATTTATTTTTTCATCTAACTTGATGCCAAGAACTTAATTTACTTTGCAGGAGGAGTGTTTCCAATTATTAATGGTGTGTGCACGATTGCAGTTTTTTTAGTTACAATCATATACTGTATGATGATTTTGTCGAGTTTAGTAAAAGCTTATTTGCACACCCATTTATAGACATGATCAAATTGCCTGTTCGCTTCGTTCATTAGGTAGTTGATATCGTGGTGTATAGAAGGAGGTTGTCTCGTCTGCATACTGAATACAGTTTAATGTTGTTGATCGATAGAAATCATTACATGCAGTAAGGAGAGTAAGGTCAAGGATAGATTCCTTGTGGGAACCCCAGTTTCCAATGTAGCATATTCTGATGAAATGTCATTTACTTTAACATACTGGTGACGATTAGAGAGATATGACTTAAACCAATTTAGCATATTTCCCCTATGCATATATCTTAATTTATATAGTAAGATATCATGTGAGAGCGTATCAAAGGCTTTCGACAGGTCAAGGAAAACTAAGATTGTGTTTTTTTTTCATAGTTTAGGTTTTATAGATATTTTCTAATAGCATGTTGATAGCGTCTTTGGTGTGGCCTTCTCTAAAACCCAAATTGTGTTTTTGCTAGGATGTCGTATTTAGCTAAGAATTTGACTAGTCTCTTGTATACGATTCTTTTAAATACTTTACTCAAAGTTGGTAAGACGGAGATTGGCCAGTAATGGATGGAGAATCAGAGCTGCCTGATTTGAATACTGGACAAACCCTGGCTATCTTCATGTAATCAGGGAATACCTTGTACTATTAATTCATTCATAAGTCTCGTGAGTGGGGGTAGCTGATGTTTCGTTTGGCAGAATGGTTCAAAGAAGAATGTATTTGGCGTGGGTGTGGCATATACTGTTGGTAGTGACTGTCTGATTCTGGAATGGCTGCTGCCGTATCACTCCCTATTTTTAAAAGAATTGTTTAATAAATTAGCCATATCTCTGGGATCACTGTAGGATATTCCACCCTGTGTTAACGAATTTACGGGATTTATCTTTTCTTTTTTGGTGTGACTAAAACCTTAAAAGTATTCCATAATCCTTTAGGATTACATTTTGGTCGGTAATTTTAGAACAATAATGGTTCGCTTTTGCGGTTTTTATGAGCGAATTTAGTCTGTTACAATAATTTGTTATGTTTGTTCATTGATAATATCATTCTTCCATAGTTTATAGAGTGAATGTTTACGGTTTATGCTTACAATGAGGGCTGGAGTGATTCACTGGTTGTTATAGTTATTTTTTGACACGAGTTTCCACTTTATACGAATCACTTTTCTCTATTATTATTATTATTATTATTACTAAATGCACACTACTTTAGAACATGAAACCCCTGTGGGAGAGTGTGTACATTCTTGGGATTGTGTCGCAGCATTTCCATTTGTTTGCACTATCGTCATACTAAGTTTTTTTATGCACGAAGGAGGGGTCAAGGGCGAATGCCCACTAAAACGCCTCCGCCTCATAGAAGAAAAGAGAGCCAAAATCAAGCTCCAAAGTTTTCGAGATACCTGCACAATATGCGTTTGAAAGATTGGAGGTCATAGACAAGGGGAAAGATTGATTGAGGAAGGTTGTCCCATAGCTGACAGGTTGAGCAGACGAAAGATTGAGAAGACCGATTAACCCTTGCGTTAGTGAGTTTGGCAGAAAAGGGATGAGAATGTGTTGAAAGTCTGGTACTGCGTGCTCTCCTTAAAGGAGGAAGCATGCAGTTAGAGTTCAGAAGAGCAATGTCCGTTATAATAGCGAAAATAAAGAGAGAATGAGGTAAATTGCGGCGAAGAGTCAAAGAGTCACCCGGTCAAGTAGAGTTGGGTGGGTGGAATCACACCAAATATGAGAAGCATACTCCATACAGGGCGGACAAGTCTCCTGTGTAGAGACATCACCTGACTGGGGGCGAAGAAACCGCGGAACCGGAACATTACACCTAAGCTCTTAGAAGCTGTTTTAGAAAGAGAGTACTGTACACAGTGTACAGTATATGTGATCTTTCCAGGAAAGATCACGAGAAAAAGGAAACAGCAAAAATGTTAAGAGAAGAGGAAGGATTGAATTGTGTATTGCTGAAGATAGTTGTGTGAAAGACTGTGACGAGTAGATAACAAATAAAGGAACTGGATTTTTGATGTATTGAAAGCCACAACGTTTTCTCTGCCGCAATCAGAGATAATAGAAAGATCAGAAGTCAGGTGCACCATAGCCTTCTCAATGAAACGTGGAGTGACTGTTGAGAGCGACGCTTTGTAAAGTGGAAGAAGTGAAGGGTAGAATCATCGACACAGAGTGGATATGACAGGAAATGCGACTTAAAAGATCATTGATAAATAAAAGGAAGAAAGAAAGAGAGTGGGTGACAGGACAGAACCCTGAGGAGCACCACTATTAATATCTTTAGGAGAAGAACAGTGGTCATCTGCAACTGCAGCTATAAGGATGACCAAGAGTTAAAGAAATATGGAAGAAGATGGCCAGTAGAGAGTTCGTTTCGGAACCCATACTGACGATTTGAAAGAAGAGAAGAGAGGTGTTTAAGAAGAGGTGTTAAGGATCTTCCTATTAAGGAAGATTGTGAGAAGAAAGGTGTTTAAGAATCTTCCTATTAAGGATAGATTCAAAAACTTTAGAAAGGCAAGAAAATCAAAGCAATTGGACGATAGTTGGAGGGTTGAAAGTGGTCACCCTTCTTTGAGACAGGCTGAATGAAAGCAAACTTCCAGCAAGAAGGAAAATTATCAGATGAAAGAAAAATACGAAACGGTTTGCCTAGGCAGGGTGTCAGCACTGAAGCACAATTCTTGAGAACAATAGGAGGGACACCATCAGTACCGTACGACTCCTTAGAGTTGAGCCCAGATAGGGCAGAAAAAAATATCTTTGGAATATATTCTAATTTCAGACATAATTGGGTCAGAGGGGATAGGAGATGGAGGAACAGCACCGGAATCATCCAGGGTTCTGATGGAGGCGAAGTTTGAGCAAAGAATTCAGCTTTATCAAGAGAAGAGACGGCAAGTGAGCCTTTGGAGTGGAAAAGATGAGAGAAAGAAGTAGAAGATTCTTGTTTACGGATGATTCCCAAAAAGGATTTGTTTGGTATCCACATAGTATGAGATGTTTCAATGAGTACCTATGGCACTCGAGGTTTGTATAATTGAACGGTGCCATGATGGAGAAACAATACCATCCCAACTTAATTCATGATTCCATACCAAGTGGTTAACTGCTAGTGGGTCGAAACTCCATTTTCCGACAAGATAAAGACACAAAACACCAGTAAGAATTATCTGGAGCATAAAAGAAGAACAGAATGTGGTGACCATATGAAATATCCACACTCCACAGTCACCTCATCCAAATCCAATTACGCATTTATGGACATTGTTCAAATGTGAATGAAGAAATCTTAACAATTTTACTGATCTGTGGGAAGTGATATAATAGAGTTGGGAAAACATTACCCAAAATACCATCACTAAATTGAATGAATCACTACACGAGGGTTGGTTGCTATGGCTCTAAAAAATAAGAGTAACAAAAACAAAATTGAATTTCATAATGTCGGCGTTCGACCTTATGCAAGTAGGTGTATATGGATTTCACATTTCAAACTAATAGATTTCAGATTTTTAATGAAAAAGACTGACCTAACCTAACCAGTTCTAACCTAACCAAACTTAACCTAACCTAGGCTAGCGTAATCTAACCGGCATAATATAACATAACCATTATAATATCCGGGCATAATATAACCTAACCTAATCCAACTAGATTTAACCTGACCTAATTTAGACTAAGTTTTTAGTATGGACATTATGTACGTTAACTACAGATCGACTTTGTTCCGCACCCGGTAAAAGGCAAAGAAATGAGATGTGAGATTAGCCTTTTCATTTATGGTCATACTTGAATTTTTTCCCCATAATATTCAACTCTTTTTGCTATTAAATTACAAATTAATAAAGTTTCTTAAATTGTTTACCTTATTTCTTTAGTTGTTACGAGATATCGATGTGGTTTCGTAATTTAGACACCCATTCTGTCTGTCTGTCTGTTTCTTTTCAACCTTTTCCCTTACCTGCCTCCGACGGGGAGGAAGCTGAGGGTGGGGAGAGAGCCTTATACTTTTCTTTCCATTTTTCTACTACTGCTAGAATGGTTAAAACTTGAACCAATTTAATAACAGGACCCCGAGTGAACCGAAAGGTCTTTGAGGCTTCCTCTTGTCCTCGTAACTCCTCGTAACTCTCTCTCTATCGTATAGAGTTACGTCGTGGCCCATGTCGTAACACCACTTCCCGTCGATCAGCGAAGTTAAGCGACATTTGGTCTGAATAGTAGTTGATGGATGGGGGACCGTCCTCCGCGTCCAGATTATGTATAGTAAGGTAGGTTGATTTTCCGCATTTGTTTAGATATCGACTTTGGACTAGTCGAGATAGTCAGGGCTTAATATGATAATAACTGACAAAACATTTCAGATCCCTAGCTTTAACCGTTTTTTGAGGAAACCGTTTCAAAAATCGTCAAAAAATCGTACCGAAAAATACCGCATTTTCGCAATTTTCGGCCGAAAAAATCATGCTATTTTCATAAAAAAATCCTGAAAAAAGTTACAATTTATTGAAAAAAAGTAAAAAAACATGTACAGAGTCAAATAGACACATTTAGATCCCAAGATCATCATAATTTTCACTGTAAGAGCCCTTAGAAGCAAAGAAAGGCTCATCTGGCGGCTTAGGGCTTTAGCCAGAATGTGTTTGTGCCTTGATTCGAGTCCATAAACAGTATGGGAAGCTTCAGATGTCAGCTTCACGGCCCTTTCAACACTCTGAGAATGTGAAGGCAGATCAGGCAGCTCCAGCTTGGTGCTATTCAGCAATGCTTCTTGAAGCTCCTGGTCAGAAAAGTCTTCTGTGAGAGCAGGTTCACAGATGCCACTTTGAGAAAGGTTGATTAGTTCTGACCAGTGGGTAGCTTCAATGTTGATTGGCTGTGATCTTCTTCAGCCTCTTCTTGGCTGGCTTCCCACTTCTGAAAGAATAATAATTAATTTATTTTGTATTCCAGTTTAAGATTTAATCCCTATTAGTCTCAGAATTGCTGATTTAATTTAACTTAAATTTAAAAAAAAAAAAACCCGAGTTCTATAAATCCCCATAATCGAATTTTTTTCAGAAAGAAGGTAAGATTATTTCCATTATCAGAGGGGAGGGGGTGAACTGGGATAAGAAAATGTGAAAAAAAATTCGATTATGGGGATTTATAGAACTCAGGCCTTTTTTTTATTAAATAAATCCCCATAATCAAATTTTTTTTTCACATTTTTTTTAAATGAATAAATGTTTACCTGATGGACAGAATTTTTTTTAGAGCAGCTTCTCTCACTTCCAAGTCATCAGACTTCATCATGGAGTACAGCACATTCTCGGGCAGCAAGGCAAAAGTATTGTACTTCAGGTTCTTGAAAGCAACACCCTGGATTTCTTTAGACTGCTGCTTGATCCTCTGGATCATGTTGAAGATGTACAGCTGCTGATTGTGGAACTTGCTGTCCCGTTTGATCTCAAACCAACTGACTGCATACACTTCCACAATGAACTTGATGGCCTGGTAAAGCTTATCTTGTAGTTCTGGAGGGTAAGCACCTCTGGTCCACAGACACATCAATCTAATTGCCAAAGTTGCAATGGTTTAATGGTCCAATTTTCCAGGCAGCAAATCTTGGGTTGACTTTGCCCCTGGAAATTCCAAACACATACTCCAAAAGAAGTCTCTGGTCGCTACTGAGATCATTCAGTGTCTCCTCAGCAAATTCCATGTCATCCAGGGGGCCACTGAGTTTGGTGAATTCCACTTGTGGCAGATCTTGGTAGTCAATTTCACAGAGTTTTCCCAGCGGACCAGTGAAAGCAGTGGGACTTTTGGTACTGCCATCAAGATGCTTGAAAACAGCTCTGAAAGGAAGCTCATTCTGATGGAGTGAACAGCCAATGGTGTGCAATTTCCGCTCAATTTTATTTTCCAGAGCTGTTACAAGGCCTCCCTCCCAGCCAGTGTTTGTATTTGTGTTGTCAAGGAGGACAGCTTTCAGGGTATGAACACTGTTAAACTCCTCCAAGACACTAGCAACTTCTTCACCAAGAAGAACTCCAGTCGCACCTTTAATTGGGGTGACTCTGTGAGTAAGATATGTTCCACTTTCAGTTCCCGGCTCCTTTGTGAAAGTCAAATGGTGCTCTTGTCCCTTTCCTTTCTTCAGCTTAGTCTCCCCATTTTCATCCTTAACTTCTCTGTACAGCAAAGTGTCCTTGTCAACTTTCCCATCAACCCCAGTACAGACTAACCTGAAATATTAAAGTATATTAAATAGCGGATCTAAAATAAGAGATAAAATCCTAAAAAAATTGATTATTAATTTTTATTACTAGGGGGCGGGGAAAGGAAGATTACAGGAGGAAAATGCGGATATTTTTCAATTACAAGCATTGAATTTCCTTCCATTTAAAAGGCACCTAATCGCACTAAGTTAGGCCAGTTAAAAGTTAAAAAAAATAATAGCATTACCTTCTTACTGGGAGGACAAGTGCAGATTATGTGCTGTGTTTGACAATTTTCTTTCTTGCACTTCACAGCATTGTCATCACAGGGACGAACAGGTAGCTTACAGGTGCAAGCAGAAATGTCAAAAAGTTTATCCAGCTTTTTCTCCAGATTCTGCTCCTGGACTGTAGAAAGAGATTTCCTGTTTATCTCTTTTGCTTTCTTGAAGCACACTTTATCCACCAATTTCACTACATAATATTCCTCATACAGGGGCAGCCGCGGGTTCACTGCCTGCCAGATCTCAATCACATCCTTTGCTATCATTTTAGCAATATCATAGTCTTTCAAGTCCGGGTGGCTGTTTTGGAGGAAATAACTGTACTGAATAACTTGGCGGAGGGTAGGAGGCTCTGTTTTATCCAAAGGGGAAGGCTGGCCACTGAATTTTTTTTTGGCACTATCATTTCGAGTTAACACTGCAGACTTCCGTTTTTTACCCATTTTTATGAAATATCTGAAAATAAACACAATTAAATGAACGCATCATAAAATAACTTAATTTAATGATATTTGCTTTTGATATTCTGAACGTGACGCGTGACGATACTCATATTATCCGTCAACCTTATTTACTGATACCAAAGGAGCGGCTGAGCCTACCTGGAATGAATGCACTTCCTCTATTTTTCCACCGTTCACAACAACTAGTCTAATTGACATTTTGTGCTTCACAGTTTTAACTTTGTGGTGCTAAATTCTTCCCAAGAAGATTTCTGTATTGAATTTTAGACATATTTCTAGTGAAAATAAAAGAAAGAGAAGAAACAGAGTCCATATTAGAGCAATTTAGCAGAGAGGAGGGCAATTCATTTTCAGAACTCCAACAAAGAGAGCAAGACAAAATTGCATATTTGTTTATAAAGATTTGTTTATAAAAAACGTCTGAACAGGTACAGTAGTTAGAACAACGTGAAAAAAGTGTTAGCAGCTGACGAGGAAGCTTCTAAACAGTGGCTGCATCCTCCAGCGCAGGACACGTCAACGCGAAGAAGCGACGTCAAACCAAAACATCAACGCGCTGGTGGCCAAACTTCCTCAAATCTCCGTGCAGCGGGCTGTCTACGGTTGGCTAGACTGGCAGTCGACGGCCTGTTGCGTGGCACGGTCAGAGTGCCGATCGGCTCCCGGGGCCGGACCTATTCTCAGCGTGCTATTTTTTCAATTACAGGGAACAATTGCGTGCTCCCCGAACTACTCTTACTCTCTGGCGACATTAAGACTAATCCAGGCCCCACTACAACTTACACATGTCACCATACGCAAAGACATAGACACAATAGCACCATGAGACACATACAGAAGTATAATATTAACATATTACAGTACAACGTAGATGGCCTCACAAACAAAATCATGCAGCTTAGGGAATTCGTACAAAAACAAAACATTCACATAGCACTTATACAAGAAACAAAACTAAAACGCACACACAAAACACCCACCATCCCTGACTTCACGGCGATCCGTCAAGATCGTACTGGGGGTAACGGGGGTGGACTCATCACTTACATACGTAAAAGCATTAGCTACACTGATGCTACCCAAAACATTACAAACACAATCCAAGCAGATAACACGATAGAAATACAGGCAGTTAACATTAAAACACGCGCAAAACACAACACCACACTAATCAACATTTACATCCCACCAGATAGTTCACCTCAGGTGCCAGCCAATTACAATCCACAGTTACACAATCTTGCCTCTCTCACTAATGTCATCTTAGGAGGAGACTTCAACGCCAAAGACACTAGTTGGTACCTGCACAACCAAAACAACACCAGAGGCGCCAACATAGCCACACAACTAAACAGCCTCTTCATTCTTAACAATACAGAAGAACATACACACATACCACATCAAGCAGGATACTCAAACTCCTCCCCAGACATAACGTTCTGTTCCCCCTCACTAGCAACACATACACAATGGAGAACAGAAAAACAACTGTCATCAGACCACCTGCCCATCATCATTACAACACATTCTACACTCTGCCCCAACAGCCTTAGGCACACTTACAGAAATTACAAGAAAGCTGATTGGGAACAGTTCAAAATACAGACTGAGGAACAATTCACCACATTAAACAGCACACCCATCATAAACATCGATACAACACTCAAGACATTTAATCAGATTATCAATAATGCAAACAAATACATACCCAAGGGCAACATTAGGAAATACAACCCAAATTACACTAGAGAAATAGCCCACCTCATAAGGCAACGTAACAACCTCAAATATAACACACAAACACCACACACAGAAGCCATAAAACAGCAGATACAACAGCTCAACACAGAAATAAACAACAAACTCAAAGAAAAACAAACAGAAACATTCAGGGAATTCATAACAACACTAAACCACTCCACAGATACATACAGGCTATACAAGACTATAAACAACATTACCCACTCTAACAGCGGCATTCACACCTCACACGCGGCTATCTGTCGCAGCCAAAATAATATCCCAACATACACACAACAAGCTAACATTCTAGTTAATCACTACGCAAAGATAAGTCACTTAAACAGAGACAACAACCAGAAACATGCAGACAGACAAACAGCCAGACACAAGAAAACCTACAGACTCGACATGACCATTACACCCTTCAATACAGACCAGACCACCAAGATCATCAAAAACATTAAGAATTCGAAGGCTACTGGACCAGACAACATATCTAACATACACCTTAAACACTTGGGCCCACAAGGAATATTAGCTCTCACAAATATCAACACATATTTATACCAACACTGTATTATTCCTGACATATGGAAACAAGGTAAAATTATTACACTACTCAAACCAAACAAAAATCCAACAGAACCAGCTTCCTATAGACCCATTACTTTACTATGCACACCTTCCAAAGTAACAGAAAGACTAATCTTACAAATCACCAACCCACACATACCACTATCGCCTACTCAACATGGATTCAGACCTCACCACTCAACCACGACATTACTCACTAACCTCACGCAGCACATCATGGATGGCATCAACTCCAGAAGACCAGCTCAACGTACACTATTAGCAACAATAGACATTAGTAAAGCATTTGATGCTATCCCACGCTTCCCTCTCATAAACAAAATACTCAACACAAACATGCACAATAACACCAAAAGGTGGCTGAGCAACTATCTCTCAGGAAGATACTCACATGTCACATTTAATGGCAAGTCATCCAAAAACAAGCTTTTTCCGAACGGGGTCCCTCAAGGCTCTGTTCTCTCACCAACACTCTTCAACTTATACATGCATGACATTCCAACACCCATAGATAACAAGCTTACCTTATCATCATATGCAGATGATATCACTCTAACATCCACCCACAACAACATCGACACCGCTACAAATAACCTACAAACATACATAAACAGTATACAAGACTGGCTCACACACAATAGACTCAAAGTAGCGCCCACAAAATCAACCATCACCTTGCTTACAAGCAACACAAAAGAACACCAGGTAATTCCACAGCTTACACTAAACAACATCAACATTCCACACACTCACAGAACCAAAATACTTGGTGTCACATACAACACATCATTATCTTTTGCAAACCACATTCAGGACATTAAAACCAAATGTACGTCAAGACTTAACACGCTTAGGGTACTAACAGGCACAAACTTTGGACACCAGCAGGAAACAACATCACTCATATACAAACAATATATTCGCTCAGTTATGGACTATGCTAGCCCATGCTGGGCACCCATTATCTCAAACACACACATAAACACCTTACAAACAATACAAAACAACGCACTTCGTATCATTACAGGATGCACTCAAACAACACCAATAGAACACCTGCACACAGAAACAAAAATACTAAAAGTTAGGAAACATTTAGACATGAGGGGAACACAATTCATGGCAGCAGCGACAACTAACCCACAACACCCTTGCCACTACATGTACAATCATGCACCAACACCTCGCACCATTAAGGTAACACCAGAGAGATATTATAACCAAATACTCCATTCCATACCACGCCCCACAGACATCACACAGTACAGAAAACACATACACACACATCTAACCCACAAAGCACTGACACGACTCGGTCCGAATGCGGTCCTAGGTGCGAAGCCGCCACCCATTAACAGGTCAGAGATCAGCCTGAGCAGATCGGATCGAGTTAACTTAGCACGATTCCGATGTGGACATCACCCAAACTTACGGACATATAAACACAGACTAGACAACTCCATAGACGACACCTGCCACCTGTGCCAAGACACACCACAAACAATTGAACACATTATGACGGACTGTACCGCTCTAGCACAACAACGAACACAACACAACATCACTAGTGCGCTGAACCTCTGGTCCACTCCGGAGAGGGCGATCGGTTACCTGCGTGCCGCCGGCTTGCTCGATCAGGGTGGGCTGATCGGCTAAACAACAACAACAACAACAACAACAATTAATTTAATACACATTTTATAGGTAAATATCATTAAAAAATACAAAATAATACACTAATAAACATCTTTAATGCATTTACAATAAGTTTCAAGCATCGTTTTGTTAAAAAAGCCGAATTTTAATTGATTATTTTGATGATAAGTTATAAGGTCCGATATTTTTTTGTTTACATTGCGCGAATGCCGCGCGCGCGATTTTACGCGTAAAATTCGGCAATTTTACAACTTAAAAATAATTAACAATCCTCAAAAAATTCAATCATTTTCACAAATATGAGTTGGTGCAACGTTTTTTATACATTAATACCTTTCTATCTAGACTAGTCCAAGATCACAGTTCCAAAATCAACCTACCTTAAATTGTATAGCGACCAGTGGTTCGGACCCCAGTTAAAGCTTTTGTAGGTCCCATCCGTCATATAACTTCAGATGTTGCGAAGGAGGTTGAACAACCCCATCGAGAAGTAACTTTATTCATTGTCGTCCTACTTAAAGGTTTGGTGTAGCATAAAAACAAAAAAAGAACGACCAAAGTGAAATGCAAACAAGTCATTTATGAAATGCCTTTTCATCGTCCCAAAAAGCTCTTCGTGTATCCAACAATTCCAAGTAAAAAAAATGTTCTACGTTGGAAAGAATAAAATAGAGCTGAAAAGGGCTTCTCACAATTTTTTTTGAAGCTTCACAATTATTAAAAATTTTAACTATTGAAACAAGCCGAGCCTTCGGCTCCCTGCCGTACGGGCGGGGCTTGTGCTTCGCAAACTCACCTACAGCGAGGGCACGTTATGGGGAGGTCATTCTCCCTCTCCCCCCAAAACCCCTCACCCCCCTTTATGCAACTTGGGGCTAACTGCCACCCCTCTTATTGCAAACCCCCCATTACACCCCCATCTCCCCCATTACCCCCTCCCCATTACACCCCCATCTCCCCCATTACCTCCCTCTCCAATTACCCCCTTTGTTTTGTTGGTTGAAACATTGTGGGTAATTTTTTTTTATTTAAACAGAAAATTGATGGAAACAGGAAATGGAAGGAATTGTAGGGTTTTTTTAATAGCAGTTTAACGATAACAAAAATGGAATAAAATCTAGATTCGTTGAAAAGTTTTTAAACAAATTAATTACATTTTACCATTTATACTGTTTCTTACTTATACTAAAGGGAGATAGTCATCTCTCCTATCCATATATACAGTATATACAGGGTGATTCTAAAGTCCTTGTGCAACTTTAAAAGTTAATAACTTTTTATGTACACACGATAGAACCAAACTGTAAACTGTAAATGGGATCCTGGCCATAAGCACATCCAAGAAATGTGGTTTTGAAGAGTAAACAACACTTTTAACATGACCCCCCCCCCCCTAAAAAATAGTCCAATGGGGACAAGTCAGGTGAAAACAAGATTCTATCTGAAAGGTTTAGTCGTCTTAGTTCTGCAACATTGCAAGTTAACGTTCACAATTAACTGTTGGTTCTTAAAAAAAATCGATGTTGCATGACTTTCTGAAAGTGCATTAGACATTGATTTTTGGCGATTTTGACGAAAAGGCACTGGACGTCCATTTGTCAGAGTTATCCCACTGTATTGATTGGAATAATGCTTCAATTTTGTTTCACTCAAGCAACATTGTTACTAGAAATATTCTTGAGTCTGCCATTATTCAACTTACAAATAATTCAATATTAGCCAGGGTCTTTTTCGCTTGATCCTGTTGTTTTGAATTCGTTCAGAACGGATTTAGACAAGAGGGGCAAAGTGCTAAAACCCTGGTAGTTTTCCTCATAAATTTGTATGCTCCTCCTACAATTTTTATTTTTCTATTTTTTATGACCTATATATATAGTCTGGAACTTGTTATTTATTTTAGTGTTCCTGAGGATGTCATTAGATGAAAGCGCTTGAGCACCATTCTGTGTTTCCTTTTTGTTTCGTGGTTATTTTAATTACATATATATATATATATATATATATATATATAATAGTACACTTTCTATTCCCCATTTAGTATTACCGTATAAAGAAAATGTGCCTTATCAAACCTCATCGATTTTTAGGTTTTTCCCATTTGTAAAGTGTAACTTTTTCTAAGCTTTCACTTCATCTTGTCGATCATTTGATCGTGACAAATGAAACTTCACTTCAGGACCCGAAGAGGGATTCTGTAACGTAACAGAATGAAGGCTTCTCCGAGTTACCTTCCAAATTCCATGAATTGATAAGTAAAAGAGTTATTTTCTTCGTTCATCCCTCTTTGCCGAAAAAAGGGGGCTAGCAATTTGTTGAAAGATGGGTTTAAATTTTACGGTTTTTCCTTTTGTAATCCAATATTTAAAAATTTTAAAATTATTCCATTTCATGGGAAAAGGTGAGACAAATCCTGAAATAAAAAGGTGAGATAAATCCCAAAATAAAAAGGTGCGACAAGCCTAAGTGAAGCCCTCAGTAAAACCCACTAAAGTCCAGTAAAGCCTAAAGCTTAAGGGTCAAATTAAATTAAATAATTAGTGTAGCTTCACAATTATTTATGTCATTGTAAATTGTAAAACGAATGTATTTATTTTATTATTAATAAAGGTTATTCAATTTAATTTAAAAAAATCCTGAAATAAAAAAGGTGAGACAAATCCCAAAATTTAAAGTGAGACAAATCCCGAAATAAAAAGGCGAGACAAATCCTGAAAAAAACGTGAGACAGATCCTGAAATAAATAGACGTCTGTTGAGTTTCAGCTTAAATGATCTATATTGTTGAATTACAAGTTTACAGTGACAATGTAATGTACGCCCAAGCTTAGTCCATGTAGAAGTTCTGAAGGCATTGTGGTCAAACTTGAAAAACAAAGAAATACCGGTGTGGATGAATATATATAAAGAATATACACTTATTTATAAATATATTTGTGGTGGCCTCTTCACTCAGATGCTGCTTACAGGAAAAGTGAGAAAAGAAAACTGCATAGGAAATTTTGAAAACAACATAGAGAGAGAGAGAGAGAGAGAGAGAGAGAGAGAGAGAGAGAGAGAGAGAGAGAGTTACAAAGATCCTAAAATCCACTCTAGGCTAGCCCAAAAAGGAAGTAGAAAAGTTAGAAATAGCAATGAAAAAGGAACACTGAAAACTTATACCATGCTTATACTTATAGATGTATAAAGCTTTCACAGAGAAATAGCAGTAATAATAAACTATAGAACAGAAAAGGTTTTCTCCCTCCTCCTCCAGCCACTGCTGACAGAAAATAGTGATGAAAAAAGATTTATAGGAAAGTAGGCAAAAGTATAATGAAGAGAATAGCTTCAGAGTTCATTCACACCATACGTACGCTTATCTCATGTACGCATTAGAAGACAGCGGTGAATAAAGGCTAGCATGACTGCTAAACTACTTAATCTAATCTACACCAAACATTTTTTTAATAAATTTTTAATTTATTTATTATGTACAAGCAGTCATCATTTCGTTGTTGCATCATTTCTCCGTAGCCTGTCAAAGCCACCGTACTGAAGATTTATCATGTAATTTATATTGCGTCCTTCCCCATGCATAATGCGGAACAGTAATACATAATATGCATATTTTTTCTTGCGAAATTTTGACGTACAATATTTAAAACTAAAGTTCCACTCTAACTAAGCAGCTTCGCGAGAGATGAGTATGACTATTCACAGGTTTTGACTTCCAAGAGGTCTCGTCAAACTTTCTCTCATCTGAGAACTCACAGCGTTCTGAAACCAGACCCGGCCAACGCCTCCTACTACATTTATTGCAAAAGGGAACATCGCTACTTCTATATATAGTTAAAAAAAATTCTTTAGCTAGCCAAGTTAGATATTCCGCGGTTTACCTAAAAAGTAGCCCTCCCTCAAGCAGCACCCTTTTAATAATGAAAAAAAAAGAAAGAATTAAAAGAAAGAAAGAAAGAAAGAACGAAAGAAAGAAAGAGAGGAATGGATTCCCAAAATAATTTAATTAGCTATTCGGAGGTTTTGACTCCGGAAAATTCCCATGTATTACAAACACGTAAATAAAAATAATAATAATAAAAAAAATCTATTATTTGAGATCTCCCAGTGCTCTGATACCAGACCCGACCAACGCCTCCTACTTCATTTACAGTCAAAAGGGAACATCACCGTCTCCAACTCCACCCCAACCAATTCCCCTTATAACCCCTCCCCCCTTTGTAGGCTTATTCGCAGGTTTTGACTCCCCAGCATTCCCACAATGACAACACCCAGTGCTCCGTAACCAGACCAAACCAGCGCCTCCTACTACATTTACATCTTAAGGGAAATCACTGCTTCTAGCCATTTTCTATACTTAATTAGCTATACTCAGTTTCCGAGCAAACCTGAAAGGGGGGATGAGGGGAAGTCAGAGGTTTCACCCCGAAGATTCCCGGGGTGCTGGGTGAGGGACCTCATACTGACCGACATTGCGGTCAGCGGACTTGATCCACTCATACCATACCCCGCCTGCGGCTTGCCCGAAATTTAATTTTTTAACTCGTGAAACTATGCGCCCTTTAATGCAAATTGATGCTACTAAAATACTTATCCAACCTATTCTTAAACCTATTAATTGAAGTGCTTGCCACAACTCCCGCGAGTAGACTACTCCACCTCTCGACTCTCTTATAGATGAAGAACCCCTCGCAATGTTTGTCTCAAATCTTTTACCCCTAATTTTAAAACCATTATTTCTCGTCATATTCCTATCGTCGAAGTTAAAGAAATTTTTATAATTTACATTATCATTTAAAATTTTGAACACTTGAATTAACTCGCTTCTTAAACGCCGAGTTTCAAACGTAAAGAACTTCAACTCTTTGAGTCTGTCTTCGGATGGTTTACCACACATCCTTCTTTATATAAGGCGACCAAAACTGTACACCATATTCTAAATGAGGCCTAACAAGCGACTTGTATAATGGCAAAACAATATCTTTAGATTTATATTCAAAATTACAAGAACTAAAACTCTATTACCTTTACTGCTCACGACTGGACATTATTTTGAGAAGTTTAAATCTTTAGTAACAATGACGCCTAAACTTTTTTCCTCAGAGGCTTCATTTAACACACTATTTCCCATAGTGTAGTTAAATTTACTGTTGTGGTAACCTTAATACGCATCACTTTACATTTATCTACATTAAATTTAATTTGTCACTTATTAGACCACTCTATTAAATTATTAAAATCGCGCTGTAGATTCTCTCTATCCGTCGGAAAATTTAGAAATTTTATTCACTAAATTCACATTAAGCTCGTTAACGTATATTATGGAAAAGACTGGTCCCAAAACGGACTCTCGCGGAACACCGCTAGTCACATTAGACCACCCTGACTCATTCCCATTAATTACTACTCTCTGTTTTCTACCAGTTAACCAATTATCATCAATCCAATGAAGAACTTGACCCCGTGTTTCGTGAGTGTTAAGTTTTTCTAACAATCGTTTATGCGGAGCTTTATGAAACGCCTTTTGGAAATCTAAATACGTTATATCTACCGCTCTACTACAATCATAAATACCGATGACGTCATGAAAAAATTCCACTAAATTTGTTAAACAAGATTTATTTGTACGAACCCCATGACGCTGACTTTGTTTTATAAGATAATTGCTTTCAAGATGCTCGACTGTACAATCTCTAATAACGGTTTCTAAAAGCTTTCCAATTATAGAAGTTAGACTAATAGGCCTATAGTTTCCCGCCTGTTGTTTATCCCTTTTCTAAAGATCGGAGTAACATTAACCAATTTAAAATTAGAGAGAGAGAGAGAGAGAGAGAGAGAGAGAGAGAGAGAGAGAGAGAGAGAGAGAGCGTTACAAGGAGTTACAAGGACAAGAGAAATATCAAAGACCTTTCGGTCCACTGGGGAGGTTCATAATATCACATGAACAGTATCTATTAGGGCATGGTTAATTAATAATTTTTAGGAAAAAGTGATGAATGCTGAAATTTTCTAATTAATCAATAATTAACTGATTAAAAATGATTAAAAATTAAATACTTCTGAAAAGAGTAAGAAAGAGCTTTATTGTTTTTCTGTGTGAGATAAGACCGAAGAAAACATTTTGCTCGAACATTTAGTTTGCCTTAGTTCAAGAAATCAGGCATGGGAGGATTAGACAGTTTATACACGCAAAAAAAGGTGCCAAATTCAAATGATACATTACAAAATTTAAGGTAAAATGATGGTAAAATTATGAGGAAAATTAATCATTTCCCATCATTTTCTAAAAATGATGGGCCAACTGTCCTCTGGTTGAAACCAACTACTTAAGGTTGGATCACAAACAATAACAATGGTTATTTTATCAGAAACAATAAGCATGGTAACTACGGTATAGTTGGATTAACAATACAGTACAGTTAGATTAACTATTTGGTACAGTACGCGAGTATTCAGTTAGTTTAACTATTATTTTAATTTTAAGTATAGATTTAGTTATTGTAAATATAGATTTAGTTATTTTAAGTATATAGATTTGTTTCCGTGCGTGTGACCCAAAGACGTTAAAAGGCGTTCAATAACCATTTCTCGCTATTCACGAAATCCCTCAACAAATTTTCATGTTTTACGATATTAAACATCGCCACGAAGAGATACAAAATCCAAGGGGGGTATTTAGCCCCTCAGTCATCCCTCTTTTAGAGAATTCAAAAACCCTTCTTTGGTCGAAAAAAGACTATTAAAGGATTTCTCTTTCGAACTTTGGGATTACTTCTGGCACTCTTTTTTAGGGGGGTGGGTATAAACTTAAGAAATGAAACTTTATGCAAAAAGAAAAGAAACCTCGCTTTTTACGACCCAATATTAGCAATACAATGTTGTAAAATTCCTTCAAAAAATGTTTCGAATGTTTCGAATACCTAATCCACAAAATACTTTTACAACTTTTTTTAATATCTAACAACTTTATATATTATATATATATATATATATATATATATGAAAATTATTTCACGAAAGTGACACGTGAAAAATATTTATGATGAATAAAACCATGAAGGGAAAAGAAACACAAAGTGGTGCTCAAGCGCTTTCGTCTAATGACATCCTCAGGAACACTGGAGTGAAAGGAGAGTTCAAGACAATATATAGGTTACAAAATAAACATATATATATATATATAATAAGTATAGAAAAAAAAATTGTTGTCACAAAAGAATAAAGAAATAAAAATAAATATAAATTGGAAAAAATTACAAAATAATGCCTTAGTGATATATACGTCACAACCGAAATAAACATAAAGAAATAAACCAACAGTGAAAAAAAACAAAAATTGTAAGTGGAGTCTACAAATTCAAGCTCAAAAGGAAAGTTTACAATCAATTTAATAGATGATGCCAAAATGATATATATGTCACAAAGAAATAAAAGGAATAAATAAACCAAAAAAAATAAATTGAAAAATAAATTATAAGAGAGGCACCCAAATTTATAAGGGAAAAAATTACCAAAGGTTTTTTAGTTATTGTCTGAATCATGCATACTATGGTCACAAACGAATAAAAAGTACAAGTAAATATAAATTGGAAAACAAAACGATGCCTAGATGATATATAAAGAACTATAAAAATATATACGACATATATAAGGTATATATACGAAATATAAACGCAATATATAAGGAATATATATATATATATATACACATAAGGGAAAAATTACCAGAGGTTTTTATAGTTATTGTCTGAAAGATCCGTAGGTCACAAAAAATAAAGAAATAAAAATAAATATAAATTGAAAAATTACAAAAAATGCGTCAATGATATATAACGAAATTTTTTTTTAAGAAATACGTACAACTACACATGTACACATACACCCGCATAACCAAATATATACACCAGAGCTTTCCAAACTTTTCACGTTGGCGACACACTAATTAATTTTTGTTATCAAATATCAGATAATTTTTCAGTAGATGGGTTATCTTGTAGCCGATTTTGTTGACAAAAATCAAAATTTTCAAAATACAAAAAAATTGAAAATAATGAACTAAATTTGGCGACACACCTGGGAGGTATTGGCGACACACTAATGTGTCGCGACACACAGTTTGGAAAGCTCTGATATACACATATATACATATATACACATATACATACATATACATATGTTATACACAAGCCACTCGATTTCCCATAATACCCCATGTTCTATCTTCAATATTTAAAACAGCCCTTGAGATAAACCTCGAGTGTCATCGACTCGTGCGACGCTCCTCCCCCACTTTTTTCTTTGTTCTTAAATGCTTGCCTCGGCGCGTTTTGGACTCGTAGGAGGGATGGAGCACGAAAACAGAAGCGGACCCGTTAGAATAGATCTGGCGCTTCGTCGGGAATGAGGGAAGGGCCGGTTAGCGGTGTAATTTCTCCGAGTTGGCCTTTGAGAGAGTTTGCTTGTAAAAACTAAATTTGAGAGTTATTGAGTGAGTTTCGAGGTTTGAGTTCGAGATATGGCATTTGAGGGAATATTGAGATTTGAGTTTTTGAGGAAATGTTGAGAGCCGTTGGCCTAAACTACTGCGAGGGATGTAGTGGATGGGCAACGATAGAACTTAAGTTATTTAATTAATGTTAAGACTAGTTTAAGAAAAAACCTGAACTTGACCATACTATATTTCAAATTCGAGACCGAACTTGTAACCAAATGTGACTTAAATTTATTGATTAAAAGCTATTCAAACCAACTATTTCATTATCAAATACACACTAAAATCGGGGGTACAGAAGTAAGCGGAAGATAAAGAATTCACGCAGAGGGTGACTAACTTAAAGAAAGATCTATTATAACTTCAATTTACTCATCGAGCATTTAGAGTGACCTTCGAGAATAAACAATTTGTAATAAGGATCCGTCTCCACTGACAACGGACATTTTTATTTATTACAAACTGGAGAAGATGTAGGGGATAAACGGATTTTTTATTACAACAGGTGTCAGAAGTGGGATCTTCCTTTTCTGATACCCCCACTAAAAACCTCAGTGAAAAGTGACAAAAAGTGCTCTCCAAGTGTGTATGTGAGGGCTACCAGCTCGCAACAGACAGCGCGGAAGACAACGTGAGGGTCACACGATCGAGAACCGCTGCGTGAGCTGCTGCTTCTCAGGCCGAGTCGACATCACAACTTGGTACTGGACACCAAGCCGCAGGAAGAGTAAACTTTCCTACCAACGCGGAAAGAGAGGTAAGCGACCCATCTTGTGTTGCGAGAGGTTTTAGAGGACGAGTGGAGAGCCTCCCTACAGCGGGCAGTCCCCCTAAATTAACCCCATTAAACCTTCATTTCTTTCCCCCAAAATTTTGATATAAATAGAGTACCTTTCCTTCCAACCGGTTCCCCTAGACTCGAGTTTGAGACTGATCCGGTTCCGAACCTATTTTTAGCACAATTTAGAGATTGAAATTTGGTCGAGTTTTGGCCGATCTCATTCGAGAACATGCCTCTTGGCCAAGAAGGAATCAGTCCCAACCATGTATCAGCAACCACCCCCTACACACTTCCCTCATCCCTATGTTCCCCCTTTCTATCCAGGGTATCCTCATTTGTATTCCCTCAATGTAGGGTTCCCCAATCCACACGTTAACATTGTCCCATATAACACTAGTAATGCACCCAAATTCCATACAAAAAATGCCGGGTATAAGCACGCTCGATGTCTTCTGTGTGGGGACAGGGAACACCTAGCTCCTCAGTGCCCCCTGATTGAAAAAGTGAAGATATTGAAGGAGAGGGAAAGGGTGCGTGAAAGAGATGAGAGCTATAGGCGAGAGAATGAAAGAGATCATCGGAGGGAATGGACCCAAGAGGAGACCGACGGTATGAAGATTACGAAAGAAGAGGAAGTAGGTACTCTTCCCCTTCCGATTATTCGAGAAGACGGAACTTCTCGCCGTATGAGAGAAATAGAGATAACTATGGTAACCCCATATATGACAACAGGTATGAGGGTAACCCAAGATACGACAACAGGTATGAGGGTAACCCCAGATATAACAACAGATATGAGGGTAACCCGAGATACGACAATAGGCATGAGGGTAACCCACGATACAACAACAGGTATGAGGGTAACCCCAGATATAACAACAGGTACGAGGGTAACCCAAGATATAACAACAGGTATGAGGGTAACCCCAGATACGACTACAGACATGAGAATCGGTACGATATCAGTACCGCTCTCCGTCACCCTATGAACAACGAAGAAGAAGGGACTATTCCCCTTACGACAGAGACTACCCCTTACGACAGGAGAAACGGAGGTTACCCTCCCCCGACAGGAATGGAGGCAGGTATCCCGACAGAAGAACGGACCGAAGTCCGTCACCCTATCGGAGATACGATAAGGAAAGAGAACCTAACCGCGGAAGACTCCCAGAAAAAGAATGGAAAAAAGGACGAGATCATTCTCCGTGTCCCCGAAGAAAGGACCCCTCAACCGAAATGGACCTTTTCCCCCGTCGAGAGTCATTTAAGGGGAGGAAGAGCCAAAACACAAGACAAAAGAACTTAAATTGAAGTTGATATTGGTAAGGAGAAAGGAAGACAAAGGCAGGGACTGGGACAAAAGAGATAAGGAAGCGAAAGAGATAAATGAAATATATGAAAGGAATGAAAGACGCAGCTCCAATAATGATACGAAAGAGGAGTGTCTAAATGGTTATGAAAAGAGCAACATTGAAAGTGCATATACGCGGCAACAGGACGAAGTGAGTCTGCAGAGTGATTTGACCTTGAGAACGGAGTCTGCATTAAGCAGACCTCAAAATGAGTGCGAGGAAAGAGAAAGTGACCTTGACTTTGAGTTAAAAATTCAGTCGGAGGACACAGACGCGGTGAAAACAATAATGGAGTGTAAGAGAAAAATGTATGAAATGTTCGAATTAAGCGAGAGAGAAATGGAAGGAATGCAAGAATTAAAATCTGAGAGCTCGATGAATGATATTGGGATAGATGAGAACACGAAAAACCGAAGGAAAATTGATCCCTCAACGGAAGCAAAATGGGTAATCAGAGAAGATGACGTTTGTTAATGTGACGTAAGTATGAGACATAACATGACGAAGAATGACTCGTGTTTGTATTGTGGGAATGGAAGTAGTTTGAATCCGATGAACAAAAATGTAAATTGCGAAAATGAATTAAAGACGAGAGAGGAAAATATCGTGAAAATGGACGCGAATGAATTGGCTATACAGGAAATGAAAGAATTCAGCGAAAGAGACATAAATGAAGTAACTCCCTCGAATAATTGCCCCTGGGAATCGACCAGGGTAAAAATAAACGAAAGTTGCGTGAGGGAGAATGCAGAGCAACAAATAATGAATGAAAACGATTCCATGATGTCCCTTGAACTTTTGAACAAAGGGACCGATGTCTGTCTAACAAGAAAAGGGTCAATTGACACTGTTGAATCTCGACCCCCACGTCGAAATTACGAGTCATAGCCGTAAGGCGGTAAATGACGAAGTCCTAACCACCATGGGACAAATAGAAACAAAAATAGTCATTGAGTGCGAGAAATATGATCTTACTGCGTTGCTCGTTAAAGAATTGTCTGAGAGATTAAACTTTATTCTAGGGACAGATTTCATCCGAATAAACCTCATACATATTGCAGGTAAAGGCACGGGGTTTGTGGCTTACACAAATGAGATCCAAATCCCCTTGAGTACGAAATTGATAGGAGCCCCAAAACAAGAAGACCAAAGCGCGGAGAGAAAAGAAGTAAACAACCTGCCTCTCCCATTAGTACGGTGTCCACTTCCATTGCCCCTTTAGCTGGAGCAATTTTAGAAGTACGGACTCCTTCCCCGTTGAAGGAGGGATCCACTCTAATCATAGAGGCGAGAGAAACCCCTTTAAACCTGAGGGTAGAAACGCAACTAGTTTGCGTGAACGAAGAAAGGAATGTATCCGTTATCGTGCGAAATGAATCCGCCAGCGATAGAATTAAAGTTACGAGAGAAAGAACAAAGCTGGCGGGAGAAGTTTTACAATACTGTGATTGCGAAGGGAAAAAACCCTGTAGCGCGCCAAACGAATGCTCTTCCAACGGCGAAGAACCCAAGAAAGAAGTGAGTAAAAAAGAGATCCATCAAGTCATGAACCATAAGCGTAAATGGTCTGAAGATGAAATTTCAGAGGAAATTTATAACACAGAAATGATGAGCGGATTCTCGTTAACCCCTCAGTCTGCAGAGCCGGAAAGAAGGGAAGTACGAAAATTTGTGAAAAATACTAAAGTAGACCCCGAAGAAGGGAATGGATTAAAAACCCCTCTTAAGGACCATATTGGACAAAAGAAGAGAACATTAAACGAGACAGAAATTGTGACAGAAGATGAAGAAACAAACGAGATGAATTACGGACGCCAGAGAAATAAACGCAATTATAGTGACGAAACGAAAAGGAAAAGGGAGATGACAAACGAACCGCACCGTTTCCGCTGTCGTTACGACGAAACGAATAGTTTGCGGTCGCACGCAGGCCGGCCACCAGAACTCATTTAAAAGTCCTGATTGCTGGTCTAGAAGATGAACTTATCGGCTAACTTTAGAAGACGATCGAACGAGTAAACAAGACACGCACACGAATTAACCAAAGGGAACAAATGGGTTAAACTCTTCCCCGGGACAATAAAGAAAAATGTTCTGTCCTTTTAACAAATCTTTTACCATTTAATATATAATCAAATTAATCTCCCTCCCCCCTCGGAAAGTTGACTGAAAGGCATGATTCCGGTTTGGAGTTAATAAGGTTCATATAATTATACATATTTCATTTTTTTTTCATATAGCATGCATTTTTCAGGTCATTTACCGCATATCGTTTATAAAATGTTTTATATTATGTTTCACGTTCTAATATCGTGGCGTCTGACTTAGAAATTGGTGGCGAGGGAATATTCACGCGAAAACAGTCGGTATATATGCATAGGTTGGAAATATAATATGATAAGATAGCATGTTTCGCGCGTCCAAATCAGCTCTCAAATTCCTTGAGTTTAAGAGAATCGAGTGGAAAATTTATAAAAAAGAATTCATTAAGTTTTCGAGAGAAGAAATTTTCTTGTTTATCATTGTTCATATAAAATATTTTTGTTTTGTCTTAACGAAATTACTCCTGAATTAATCATGATCCCCGTCCTTTTTAACCTGATGCATTATACACGTTGTGGCGCAAACCTTCTCAAATCACGGAGTCCCTTTTCCAGCCAATGGGCTCCCTAATTCAGCAAGGCCCCACGTACACTTTTAGCGCACGTCTCAGTCTGAAACCCTATTTCGAGATCACTTACATAGTAAACTCCTCAGTTACGAAGGAGGCCCTTCACCACTTCAACGCTTCCCTGTCTAAGGGAATAAACCTTCAGGATGTAACCCGGTACCTGCGCAGGGTCGCCACGCCACCCTCACCCTGCGCCTCGCGTTGGAAATAGCAGTCGTCGGAATTGCGATCTGGAAGAGACGATGCTGTCGCCGCCGAGATCCTCCACCGGTACCAAATGCCAGGTTTGAAATCCCGGTATCGGGTTCCGCGGAAGAAATTCCGATGACCAAATTCACCGACGAGCCCAAGTTTCGTCAGAAGGTTGTCCCCAGCAAATCAGTTATATCGTATGCCAGAATCAGCACCTAACGTTGGCTACGAGGAAATGGGCATTCCCGAAATTAAGACTTAAACCATTTCTCCCATCTGGCCCCTTTGCGTTTCCCCCATTTTTTAATACTAACGAAAAAACGACCGAATGAAGGTAGTTTAATTAATTGAATTACATTTACATGATAGAATTGAATTGCTAATGTAATAACTTCATTCGGTAGTTAGTGCGTAACTAACTAATAATTAATGATAAGTGTTTAATTTAATTAAATAAGTAATATTTTCCTTCCGTGATTAGTGCTTAACGAATTGGTAATTAGCGATAAGTGTTCGATTTACGAGCCTTACTGAAATGACCTCTCTTCATGTAACTATTAAGTTTCTCCGTCTGTGTATTTAAAATTTTCTCCCTGCTATATCGCTTTCCTTTGTTTATTTTAAAAGCATATTAACTTATGAAGCATTATGATATCATTTTGTGTCATAAAGCGAGATTGCGTAAGTCTCTCGAAAGCAACTTTCTGTAAATAGAGATCAGATGCTGACCAACTTGTTATTATGCTGATGATGCGGGTAAGGCTTGCAGTCGAATTAATTGCTGACCGCAACTGATAACTAAATTATACTGCCAAATATAAATTCATATAATTTCTTTCAGTTAACTAATAACGTAGGCCCTCGTAAAGTGGGCTTTCGTCTTTCGGTTGAGTATTTCAAATTTAGTATAGAAAAAAGAAAAGAAAAGGTTTTTCCAGTTTTACTTATAAAATTTATGAACTTTATGAGATTTATAAAAAAAAAAAATTAATTTAGTCATCCCTTTGGAAAACTGTAAGAGTCGTTCGGCGACTCGTCGTACGAATTATTCCTCCTAAAGAAAGCACTTTCCACCCCGAGTTACAAGAATTAGTCGTCCTAAACCGGTAGACGCAGTTTTCATGATGTTAACGTAAATGAAAATGAAACTATATTGAAGGCTGATCCGTTTCCCCATCGGATTATTTAATTTAGGGAAAGGCGTTGCCCTTATAAGGCATTCAGAATTTAAAATGTCCCCGTATAATCTGATCTTCTTGCTATGTGTTTCTCTTCTTAAATCTACCCTTTCCTTGATTATATATTGGTTATGACGTGAGTAAACAAACATTTTCAGTACTCACGGTATTTATTCTATGAATGTAATTTTCAGAATAAATCCGCATATGTTGTTTAACTCACAGTATTTATTATGTAAATTTAATTTTTAGCTTATTGATTTGACAACTTTAAATTTATTCATAAATAGTAAGCAAATTTAACTAGGTTAATGTTCAATTGAATTTCTCATATTTTCATTGTAACTACGAGTTCTAACGTATCTGGATAGACATAAGTTACCTAAATTCGTGTTGTGAGAATTGCCTCTCCACTACGAATCATTTCCGCTCACGGAGCATTTATCTTTCTGTAATGACGGACCATGGAAGTCCTTCGTTCGGCCTCAAGTTCTCTCAGGAACTCTACTTTTTTTTTTTTTTTTTTTTTTTTTAAAGGAACGAATTTGTTATACACAAGCCACTAGATTTCCCATAATACCCTATGTTTTATCTTCAATATTTAAAACAGCCCTTGAGATAAACCTCGAGTGTCATCGACTCGTGCGACGCTCCTCCCCCACTTTTTTCTTTGTTCTTAAATGCTTGCCTCGGCGCGTTTTGGACTCGTAGGAGGGATGGATCACGAAAACAGAAGCGGACCCGTTAGAATAGATCTGGCGCTTCGTCGGGAATGAGTGAAGGGCCGGGTAGCGCTGGAATTTCTCCGAGTAGGCCTTTGAGAGAGTTTGCTCGTAAAAAACTAAATTTGAGAGTTATTGAGTGAGTTTCGAGATTTGAGTTCGAGATATGGAATTTGAGGGAATATTGAGATTTGAGTTTTTGAGGAAATGTTGAGAGCCGTTAGCCTAAACTACTGCGAGGGATGTAGTGGATGGGCAACGATAGAACTTAAGTTATTTAATTAATGTTAAGACTAGTTTAAGAAAAAACCTGAACTTGATCGTACTATACAGTATTTCAAATTCGAGACCGAACTTTTAACCAAATGTGACTTAAATTTATTGATTAAAAGCTATTCAAACCAACTATTTCATTATCAAATACTCACTAAAATCGGGGGTACAGAAGTAAGCGGAAGATAAAGAATTCACGCAGAGGGTGACTAACTTAAAGAAAGATCTATTATAACTTCAATTTACTCATCGAGCATTTACAGTGACCTTCGAGAATAAACAATTTGTAATAAGGATCCGTCTCCCCTGACAACGGACATTTTTATTCTTTATTTACAAACTGGAGAAGAAGTAGGGGATAAATGGATTTTTTATTACAACTGGTGTCAGAAGGGGGGTCTTCTTTTTCTGATACCCCCACTAAAAACCTCAGTGAAAAGTGACAAAAAGTGCTCACCAAGTGTGTATATGAGGGCTACCAGCTCGCAACAGACAGCGACGGAAGACAACGTGAGGGTCACACGATCGAGAACCGCTGCTGAGCTGCTGAAGCTGCTGCTCAGGCCGAGTGGACATCGCAACTTGGTACTGGACACCGAGCCGCAGGAGGAGTAAACTTTCCTACCAACGCGGAAAGAGAGGTAAGCGACCCATCTTTTGTTGCGAGAGGTTTTAGAGGACGAGTCGAGAGCCTCCCTACAGCGGGCAGTCCCCCTAAATTAACCCCATTAAACCTTCATTTCTTTCCCACAAAATTTTGATATAAATAGAGTAACTTTCCTTCCAACCGGTTCCCCTAGTCTCGAGTTTGAGACTGATCCGGTTCCGAAACTATTTTTAGCACAATTTAGAGATTGAAATTTGGTCGAGTTTTGGCCGATCTCATTCGAGAACATGCCTCTTGGCCAAGAAGGAATCAGTCCCAACCATGTATCAGCAACCACCCCCTACACACTTCCTTCATCCCTATGTTCCCCCTTTCTATCCAGGGTATCCTCATTTGTATTCCCCCAATGTAGGGTTCCCCAATCCACACGTTAATATTGTCCGTATAACACTAGTAATGCACCCAAATTCCATACAAAAAATGCCGGGTATAAGCACGCTCGATGTCTTCTGTGTGGGGACAGGGAACACCTAGCTCCTTAGTGCCCCCTGATTGAAAAAGTGAAGATATTGAAGGAGAGGGAAAGGGTGCGTGAAAGGGATGAAAGCTATAGGCGAGAGAATGAAAGAGATCATCGAAGGGAATAGACCCCAAGAGGAGACCGACGGTATGAAGATTACGAAAGAAGAGGGAGTAGGTACTCTTCCCCATCCGAATATTCGAGAAGACGGAACTTCTCGCCGTATGAGAGAAATAGAGATAACTATGGTAACCCCAGATATGACAACAGGTATGAGGGTAACCCAAGATACGACAAAAGGTATGAGGGTAACCCCACATATAACAACAGATATGAGGGTAACCCGAGATACAACAACAGGTATGAGGGTAACCCCAGATACGACTACAGACATGAGAATTGGTGCGAGAATCGGTACCGCTCTGCGTCACCCTATGAACAACGAAGAAGAAGGGACTCTTCCCCTTACGACAGAGACTACTCTACTTACGACAGAAGAAACGGAGGTTCCCCCCCCCGACAGGAATGGAGGCAGGTATCCCGACAGGAACAACGGAACGAAGTCCGTCACCCTAGCGGAGATACGATAAGGAAAGAGAACCTAACCGCGGAAGACACCCAGAAAAAGAATGGAAAAAAGGGCGAGATGATTCTCCGTGGCCCCGAAGAAAGGACCCCTCAACCAAAATGGACCTTTTTCCCCGTCGAGAGTCATTTAAGGCGGAGGAACAGCCAACACACAAGACAAAAGAACTTAAATTTAAGTCGATATTGGTAAGGAGAAAGGAAGACAAAGGCAGGGACTGGGACAGAAGAGATAAGGAAGCGAAAGAGATAAATGAAATATATGAAAGGAATGAAAGACGCAGCTCCAATAATGACATGAAAAAGAGGAGTGTCTAAATGGTTATGAAACGAGCAATATTGAAAGTGCATATACGCAGCAAGAGGACGAAGTGAGTCTGCAGATTGATTTGACCTTGAGAACGGGGTCTGCATTAGGCAGACCTCAAAACGAGTGCGAGGAAAGAGAAAGTGACCTTGACTTTGAGTTAAAAATTCAGTCGGAGGACACAGACGCGGCGAAAACAATAACGGAGTGTAAGAGAAAAATGTATGAAATGTTCGAATTAAGCGAGACAGAAATGGAAGGAATGCAAGAATTAAAAACTGAGAGCTCGATGAATGATAGTGGGATAGATGAGAACACGAAAAACCGAAGGGAAATTGATCCCTCAACGGAAGCAAAATGGGTAATCGGAGAAGATGACGTGTGTTCATGTGACGTAGGTATGAGACATAACATGACGAAGAATGACTCGTGTTTGTATTGTGGGAATGGAAGTAGTTTGAATCCGACGAACAAAAATGTAAATTGCGAAAATGAATTAAAAACGAGCGAGGAAAATATCGTGATAATGGACGCGAGTGAATTGGCTATACAGGAAATAAAAGAATTCAGCGAAAGAGACATAAATGAAGTAGCTCCCTCGAATGATTGCCCCTGGGAAACGACCAGGGTAAAAATAAACGAAAGTTGCGTGAGGGAGAATGCAGAGCAACAAGTAATGAATGAAAACGATCCCATGATGTCCCTTGAACTTTTGAACAAAGGGACCGATGTCTGTCTAACAAGGAAAGGGTCAATTGACACTGTTGAATTTCGACCCCAAGTCGAAATTACGAGTCATAGCCGTAAGGCGGTAAATGACGAAGTCCTAACCACCATGGGACAAATAGAAACAAAAGTAGGCATTGAGCGCGAGAAATATGATCTTACTGCGTTGCTCGTTAAAGAATTGCCTGAGAGATTAAACTTTATTTTAGGGGCGAATTTCATCCGAGTAAACCTCATACATATTGCAGGTAAAGGTACGGGGTTTGTGGCTTACACAAATGAGATCCAAATCCCCTTGAGTACGAAATTGATGGGAGCCCCAAAACAAGAAGACCAAAGCGCGGAGAGAAAAGCAGTAAACAACCTCCCTCTCCCATTAGTTCGAGGGTCCACTTCCATTGCCCCTTTAGCTGGAGCAATTTTAGAAGTACGGACTCCTTCCCCGTTGAAGGAGGGATCCACTCTAATCATAGAGGCGAGAGAAACCCCTTTAAACCTGAGGGTAGAAACGCAACTAGTTTGCGTGAACGAAGAAAGGAATGTATCCGTTATCGTGCGAAATGAATCCGCCAACGATAGAATTAAAGTTACGAGAGAAAGGACAAAGCTGGCGGGAGAAGTTTTACAATACTGTGATTGCGAAAGGAAAAAACCCTGTAGCGCGCCAAACGAATGCTCTTCCAACGGCGAAGAACCCAAGAAAGAAGTGAGTAAAAAGAGATCCATCAAGTCATGAACCATAAGCGTAAATTGTCTGAAGATGAAATTTGAGAGGAAATTTATAAGACAGAAATGATGAGCGGATTCTCGTTAACCCCTCAGTCTGCAGAGCCGGAAAGAAGGGAAGTACGAAAATTTGTGAAAAATACTAAAGTAGACCCCGAAGAAGGGAATGGATTAGAAACCCTTCTTAAGGACCATATTGGACAAAAGAAGAGAAAATTAAACGAGGCCGAAATTGTGACAGAAGATGAAGAAACAAACGAGATGAATTACGGACGCCAGAGAAATAAACGCAATTATAGTGACGAAACGAAAAGGAAAAGAGAGATGACAAACGAACCGCACCGTTTCCGCTGTCGTTACGACGAAACGAATAGTTTGCGGTCGCACGCAGGCGGGCCACCAGAACTCATTTAAAGGTCCTGATTGCTGTTCTAGAAGATGAACTTATCGGCTAACGTTTAGAAGACGATAGAACGAGTAAACAAGACACGCACACGAATTAACCAAAGGGAACAAATGGGTTAAACTCTTCCCCGTGAAAATAAAGAAAAATGTTCTCTCCTTTTAACAAATCTTTTACCATTTAATATATAATCAAATTAACCCCCCCCCCCCCCCCTCGGAAAGTTGACTGAAAGGCATGATTCCGGTTTGGAGTTAATAAGTTTCATATGATTATACATATTTCATTTTTTTTTTTTCATACAGCATACATTTTTCAGGTCATTTACCGCATATCGTTTATAAAATGTTTTATATTATGTTTCACGTTCTAATATATTGGCGTCTGATTTAGAAATTGGTGGCGAGGGAATATTCACGCGAAAACAGTCGGTATAAATGCATAGGTTGGAAATATAATATGATGAGATAGCATGTTTCGCGCGTCTAAATCAGCTCTCAAATTCCTTGAGTTTAAGAGAATCGAGTGGAAAATTTATAAAAAAGAATTCATTAGATTTCGAGAGAAGAAATTTTCTTGTTTATCATTGCTCATATAAAATATTTTTCCAAGTAGGGCTTTGAGAGAGTTTGCTCGTAAAAAACTAAATTTGAATGTTATTGAGTGAGTTTCGAGATTTCAGTTCGAGATATGGAATTTGAGGGAATATTGAGATTTGAGTTTTTTAGGAAATGTTGAGAGCCGTTAGCCTAAACTACTGCGAGGGATGTAGTGGATGGGCAACGATAGAACTTAAGTTATTTAATTAATGTTAAGACTAGTTTAAGAAAAAACCTGAACTTGACCGTACTATATTTCAAATTCGAGACCGAACTTTTAACCAAATGTGACTTAAATTTATTGATTAAAAGCTATTCAAACCAACTATTTCATTATCAAATACACACTAAAATCGGGGGTACAGAAGTAAGCGGAATATAAAGAATTCACGCAGAGGGTCACTAACTTAAAGAAAGACCTATTATAACTTCAATTTACTCGTCGAGCATTTACAGTGACCTTCGAGAATAAACAATTTGTAATAAGGATCCGTCTCCCCTGACAACGGTCATTTTTATTCTTTATTACAAACTGGAGAAGTAGGGGATAAACGGATTTTTTATTACAACACACACACACACACACACACATATATATATATATATATATGTGTGTGTACATACACACGTACATACACATACATATACACATATATAATACGCATGCAACAATAAATTGAAAAATAAAATTGTAAGAGAAACAGAAATTTATAAGGAAAAAGAGACAAACAACATATTTTTACCAAAGGTTTAGCAATCTGCCCTTTTTGTTTAAATCCATTCTGAAGGAATTCTGAGCAACGGGATCGAGTTGAAACAGGCCTTTACCGCTTTACCGCTTTGGGACACCTTGTCCCATAACTCACAATGCGTCCATTCGTTCCAGGTTTGGTGTCTGTCACAAAAAAAATTCTTGAAATTTTTTTAAAAAATTATATATATATAATATATATATATATATATATATATATTATATACACAGTATATATTCTTTAGTTTCACGAGTCATGATGTGCGTTCTCTTAAGCAATGATATGGCGAAAGAGAGAATTGTTTCCCCAACTCTTCTGTTCGTGATCAGTTCGCTTCCACCCGAATCCCCTGCTCATCTGGGATTTTTCCGAGTCAAGTATCAGGTTACCAATTGAAAAGGGTTCGAACTGGTACCAGCTATACTCCTCGATTCTTATGGTATCGAATAAAAAAACTTTCGCAGTCTGGTGGTAAACCTATTTCTTAAGTGTCAATTCGCAGTTGAAGCATTTTGTGTTAAGAAGTCATATGAGCAAATTTAATTTCTAAACTGTCCACAAAGATCGCCAATCGAAAGTAACTGCGATACAACTCCTCCTTGTGGTTGGTTCTGATGATGGGAAGTTTCATCTCTTCTCACGGGGGTGACCGTGAAGTACTTTTATTTAATCGCTGAAAATAGCCTTCGTCGTGTCATTGTCTGCGAGGAATCGTTCAAAATCTACTGTAAATTTTAGGTCCCAAGGACCTAGGCTGGTGCAACAGTTTATAGTTAACTTCCATAAACAACGGTACAACAGTTTAGGAGACCTTTTAAATTTAGGGATTTAGGATCTGCTTTAGGCTTTAGGGAAATGCTTGTTAGTTTACCCTTTCTGATTTTAAAGAGGTTTGTTATAGCCAAACAACCTCATAAAATAAACATTCTTATTATAAATCAGTATTTTTTACAGAGTTTTACGCAATCTACACCAAATACTTCAATCAGAACAGGATCAAATACTTACAGTATTTGCGGCAACCAAACTATTTGACAACCGATCCAAAATGGGTAATTCAACCATGTAAGGATCGCGCTTAACCATTAATTTGGTAGTTATAACCATTTAATAGGTTTCCTTGACTGCGCGTGGCTGATTAGGGAATTTATCCATAAACCGTTGCAGTAGGTGAGGCATACAGGGTCACGAGCCTGACAACATCCGTGTGATGAGGATCGACTCGCGAAACTCTTACCAGGTTACCGGGTACTATGTCAGTTTTCACCGCGCGAGAAGATATGTGATCGCGACCTCGTGAATACTCGGCAAAATGAGAGAGATAAGAATGTGGTCAAATGTCGTGGATGTTAGTGGTTTTCAACCTTTTTTTTGTTGGACGTACGGGTAAATTTTATTTTCATTATATTAATGACTGGGCCAGTTTTCTAGATGCTGCGAAAGAAGTTAAACAACAACAACAACAACAACAACAACTTTTTAACATCTCGCAAAATTGAGGTTTCACGAAGACATTGTCTAATTCGTATCTCCATATATGGAAAAGGTTAAAAGAGTTGATACTCATCAGGTACAGATAGATTTTGTTATTAAATATTATTTATCGATTTTCTTCATTTTGTTGGATGAATTCTAGGGCAAAATATTAGGTGGTGTGTGTGTGTGTGTGTGTGTGTGTGTGTGTGTGGTTTTCAACGCCTACCTATACCTAGTCAGGCCACGCTTATACAAAATTTCATACTCTTTTTTGAGTGAAATCGAGGAAAAGCCAGTGAGAGCATAAATTACAAAATTACCGCAACCATCAAAATTTTGAGCTTCACATGCAAAGCAGTGAAACCAAATTTGCGAATCCGCATTAACAATTTAAGTGATTTAAGTGAGCCTAAAATAAACGTTAAAGTCGGATTGGCTTAAAAATTTCCCTTTAAAATCATTTGTATAAAGTTATTTACGTTTTTAATTGTTATAATGCGAGCGTGGATCGACTAGATATACAGGGTGTTCCCCATAAAAAAAAGATTTGACGGATTATTATTATTATTAATTATGGTAATTTTTTACTATCAGTCCGGTCTCTTCGATTCCCATAATTTATAGATCAATGGATTCGTTATTACACCAGGAATGCGATTTGGATAGTCTCAAGTGAAGGAACTGGCCCAAAACTAAGTTAGGACACGAAGTTTGTGTGTTTTGGGGTATAAGTGAAAAAATACCCTAAAATGCGGGTAATTCCTTCAGTAGAGACTATCTAGGGCGCATTCGCGATGTAAAAACGAATCCATTGATATATAAATTATGGAAATTGTAGAAACAGCCAACATGAGTGACCTAAAAGGTATATACATACATTTATATATATGTAGTAAAACGAACACTGTATATATTCACTGCATATATTATATATACCGTAAAACTATACTAACCTAACCTAACCTACCTAACCTAATTTTAGGTACTACTCTTACCTATGGCAACGAAATGCTTTTCTGTTTTTATCGAACACACACTTATTACCACAAACAATACCTTCCTTGTTTTTCTTAGGGCAAATAAATTCTTTTAGCAATACACCGTGTTCTACATAAAAATTAAATGCAGCCTCTTCATCATCAAAAAATTTGCATGAAGTTAAACACAGTGAATAATTACAACCGTCGCAAACCGACGCCATCGTGACACTAAAATCTTATGAGTTCAGGTCAAACCCCCCAATTTTGTTAGTGGTACCTTCCTAACCTTTGTGGGATCAGCCATTTTATCACTCCCAAAAACATGATTCGCGATTTTATCGCTCAAAAAAATAATTTCTTAACATTAATTTTATAGCTTTAATCGGCATTTGCCTTCATATTGTACTTAATAAAAGTTGTTTAAAAAAATGTAAAGACTCTTATGGTAAACTTTATTTTTAGTTTCCAGAGATCGGACTGATAGTAAAAAATGTCCTTAATTATTTATTATTATTATCGGTGATTCACCTAACCGTGAATCAATTTAACCGTGATTTAATAATTATGACTATTTTTAATTTGACACTGAGTTAACCGTGATTTGCCGCGATGTTTACATCTACGGCTCGCTTCCCGCCAACCCAACAAACTACTTAATTGTATATTATAGTATAATAGAATAATACTGTGTGT
Source organism: Bathynomus jamesi (assembly GCA_023014485.1). Classification (NCBI taxonomy): domain Eukaryota; kingdom Metazoa; phylum Arthropoda; class Malacostraca; order Isopoda; family Cirolanidae; genus Bathynomus; species Bathynomus jamesi. The sequence continues at coordinate 972,185 of JAJOZX010000570.1, read as the reverse complement.
GGTGTTGGGCGAGGTGAGAGGCTAGTCATTGGTGACGGGCAGCAACGGCTGCACCACCCACCCACCGACGGGTATATATACCGAGTTAACCGTGAAATCGGGTTATCCGCGATCATGGACCGTCCCTCATTCACGGATAACTGAGTTTTGTATTATTTTGTTTACTCTGTCGGATGTTAATTAGGTTGGACTAGACTTGAATACATTAATATAGATTAGCCGACTGCACCTTTTTTAATTTGTTCCATTTGAAAGGTTAGTTTTCCGTTTCGTATAACTTTTTAACCACTTTTTGAGAGTAATTTTTAAAGTTTTAATTAAGAACCTGTTTCCATTTTTAGATTAACTATTTTTTTCTAAAAAAAATTCACTTCCCACGTTTATATATTTTCGTAAATATCTTCTCATTTCCCTATTCTCCATGTTCTGAATCATGAACAAATGTAGGAAAAAAGTACGCCGAAGAAAGAACTATCTAGAGAAAACTGAAAATTAAAAAAAAATATATTTTTCTTAGAGTTTTATTTCTTCTGAGAACTTCTTTCCAGATATCGTACTAAACTTTCATTATGTACAGTACGCTACGAAAGTCGGGATAGACTGGGTTGGCGCAGTGTATTCCGACTTTTGCAATCGACTGTAAAGCATGTTGATCAAATTGGTTCAGTTATACAGCGAATTTTTTATTATTTCGCTTTCGCTTAAATATCTACCGAACTATGTCGTAACCACGTCGCTACGCCGCTTCTCGTACGATCAGTGAAGTTAAGAGGCTTTTGGTCTGTCTACTCGTTAGACGGGTGACCCGTAGGCGATTCGAATCTCACGTTAAACTGTAGGTATCCCATCCTCATTACTTGACCTTTGCCTTTACGAAGGAAATTAAACAACATTATTGTTGTTGTTGTTGTTTCCCCAAATACTTTGAGGTTATTTTTGGCTGCTACATTCACCGATTTACTTTTTTCTCAATTAAAATCGAACGAGCAAAAGTTATATGAGTGGTGAAGGACATTGCACACAACAATTATGGGCTACAAAGTGGCATAGCGCTCAGGCCAGCTAATACGGTCCATTGAGATAATTCCCACATTTTTATTACCAACACCATCTGGAGTCGATATATAATATATATATATATATATATATAATATATATATACAGGGTGGGCGGAAAGTAGCTCCCTATTTAGGATTGGTAAAAAAATACGTATATTATCCATTTATTTCAGAAGAAATAATATGAAAAGGTAGGCATACATGGTAGGTTTTCTCTAAAATTCAATGTGGGCTCCAACTCTTTCCACCAGCTTCTGGAGCCGCCCAGGAATGGCGTCCACTGACTTTAGCAGGAACTCCGGCGGGATGGAGGACATGACTTCCCGAATTCGGTCCTCCAGTTCTTCCAATGTCCTCGGTTTGGTGCGGTAGACTTCTTCCTTTACCCACCCCCAAAGAGAGAAGTCGCACGGTGTCAAGTCGGGGCTCCTGGCTGGCCATTGATGTGGACCACGACGACCCATCCAACGCCCAGGGAAGTGGGCATCCAGCCACTCACGGACAACAAGAGCGAAGTGCGGAGGGGCGCCATCTTGCATAAATATCAGATCTTTCGGGGTGGGTAAAGGAAGAAGTCTACCGCACCAAACCGAGGACATTGGAAGAACTGGAAGACCGAATTCGGGAAGTCATGTCCTCCATCCCGCCGGAGTTCCTGCTAAAGTCAGTGGACGCCATTCCTGGGCGGCTCCAGAAGCTGGTGGAAAGAGTTGGAGCCCACATTGAATTTTAGAGAAAACCTACCATGTATGCCTACCTTTTCATATTATTTCTTCTGAAATAAATGGATAATATACATGTTTTTTTACCAATCCAAAATAGGGAGCTACTTTCCGCCCACCCTGTATATATATATATTATATAATATATATATATATTATATATATTAGGGTGGCTGCATAAACATAATCTTCAAAAATTTAAGTTCGGAACCTATAATATTGTTCTTATTCCCTAAAAAACCCAGAATACCAATTTGTATACAAATCGTAAATGTTTTAGAGGTGCCACAAGAGTCGAGAAGATTTTAGCTTACAGTCTTTTTTGAGTTCAGCTCCAAGTCCCCTCACCCATAAGGGTGAGTATTATCCTCTCAATGGAGGGGGTTTCGTTGGTGCTAACAACTAGTTGTCGCCTGATTGAACTTTGGAGACCTTCAACTAATGTTTTCTTTCTTGCATCTGGGAATGTTTTACGATGTTCCTGAACGACCTGAAGCAAAAACTGTGTCCGTTCCTCATTTCTCGTTACAGAGGCGTTAAAGTCCTTTCTGCTATATCATTGACAACCTTCATGCTTTTAAGAATCTTGGAAGCGTTTTGATAATCTGGAATCTGTTCCCATTGATCTGGATCTACAGAAGTTAGAAAGTCATCTTCCAACACTAAAATTGAAAACAGTTGTCGAGAGTTTGCTGTGACAAATGATGACAGATCTTTTCCTTCAGCAATCGTTGGACAAATTCTATTTGAAGGGCATTTATCTCCTTCATTTTTTAGAGCCGCGACCATCAATCTCTTCATTTCTAAAGGTATACGATCATCAAAGAAAGAGAGACCAATCAGACGTTCACTTAAATACCACAAATGATTACCGAATGCTTTGCCTGCAGTGTCTGGATAAATTTTTAATTGCTGAAGGAGCTCAAGGTCATTTTCAGAGCTAAAGTTGCTTGGGGGCACTGGAACCATGCTTTTACATAAATCTTTGTAGTGAATAAATTGAATCTTCTTAAAGATGATATTTCTCTTGATGTTAGACGAACCTGTGAACGGAGGAGATAAATCTTTAGAGATTAAATTACGTTTGCTAGACAATATGCACGATGTAGAGCACCTGGTTGCATCAGTCTTCTTCCTCTTGGGGGTACTTCTCCCAGAAACAACAATGTTAATTCTAAGGTTTCTCGGTAATCATCTCTTGGTTAACGTTCTTCTAGGTTAGTTTTACAAAATTCAGTTATTTCCTTCCATTCAGATATGTCTAAGGTCACTTCTTTATCACCAATCACTGGTTCAAGCTTACTCTTATCAATGTTACTCCATTCTAGCTGTAGTCGCTTAAATAAAGCAATATCAGGTCCTGATGAGGGACTAAAAAGGACGCCAAATACATTTCCAACTATAATCTCATGGATATGATGACGACAGGCTAGGTGCGGAAGATTTTTGTCCAACATTTGTTCAATCAGGGTGCAGGCACCTCCTCGCTTTCCTGTATTACTTGCCGTGGTATCAAACGACATAGCTTTGATCTGGTTGGTTAAATTCCATTCTTTTACAGTTTCAACAACAGCATTTACAATTGCTTTTGCACTTTCGGAGGTAAGTTTAGGAATTGCAAGAAGCTTGCCGATATCTTTACCAGTCACTACCACAGGTAAACGACCGACAGACTTTTTCCCTGTGATATCATGTAGCATTTTCCCATCCCATTGAACTACTAGGGGGTTTCTGGAGCAAAGTGTTCAATGATATTAGCTGAAGTTTCTGTTCTAATTTTCATCCTTTTAATGCGAATAGAATCTTTATTGATCGATAGTGACTCTACATCATATCCTAAACTTTTTGCCGTAGCAGCAACGATATGGGCTGCTGCTCGGTTGCTGGTCTTTGTACGGTCTAGAGCTTGCGCTAATTCGGGAGTCATTATGTTTTGAGGTCTTGCTTTCTTCAATTGTGGTTGGGTGTCACCCTGAGAAAAACTTTTTAATTTTTGAGATGTACTATTTTCCGAATGGACGACTCGTTGTCACTACTGGTACTTGAATCTATTGTTGCAACTTTGCTTAGTTGTTGTATTTCTTTTTTATGTTTTCTCTTGCGGCTAATAAAATTTTACTCTCTAATTATCTTATTTCTTTTCTTGATTGTTGTCACTTTATCAATGCCAGCTATGTGACCTTTCCTTCCACTGCGCTGAGCATTAAGAAATTTCTTTTCTTCTTCTGTTTTCATCATAGACAGAGCATTCTCGTGTGCAATGCCAAACAGTTCATTGAGTCGTGTGGTGAAGTGTGTTTCATTGGAAATTTGCTTTTGAGATCGAGGGACTTACTTTTTGTAATGCTTGCCATTCAGAATGAAGTTTGAGCAACCGCTTAATAAGATCATGTTCATGCTCAGTTGGAATACTGGCTTTCTTCCAGAAACCCATAACACTGATCAAAGTGTTCTTAGCACTATCTTTCGAAGGGAGCTTCATCTCTGAGTGATGGTAAAAAAATGTGCCAAAACTTGCTGCTGAGAAGGGAGTTTATCGCCCAATATTTTTGGTAAAGTTGGACCAACGAGTCGTATATCTGTTTTAGAACGAGTACTATAACTAGTACTAGGCTACCAGCCATGATTGCAAAAAAATTTTACTGTGTGAAACTCCTAACCGTGAAATAAATGGAGCACGAATTACTACCGCATATGCACTTCCTCAGCATGTAGTTAACTGAGGATTTGAGTTGCAGCTTGCTCCATGCCAGTTTTTCAGATGCCAAAAGTCACAAGAAGTAGTTACATATACTGATATTATATCAAATACTAGGGGCACTCAATATATTTTGCCCCACCCTTTTTTCTTAGCTAAATAATAGGCCATGCGGCTGAAATGTCTTTTGGGCCGTAGGTTTGAACTTTCTGCGCTTCACATAACTGGGTTTTTCCAGTTTGAACTTCCCCTCTTTGTATAAAACCGCTTTTAAACGCCCTTGCATAAAACCAATGGTTAACGCAGTTTCAAAAATGGCATCTGACACAGTGATGTACGTCGTAAATAGAGAGCTGTTATCGAGTTCTTAACCGCAGAGAAGGAAGCAGTTGGAAATATTTACAAACGTCTACAAAACGTTTACGAAGATGCTGTTGTTGATCGAAGCATAGTTGGACGCTGGTCTAAACGTGCAAGATCATCGGAGAGAGGGAGAGCCAGCTTCGATGATGAGCCATGCAGCGGTCGCCCGACATCGACTGTGACATCTCACACTGTGCAACGTGCTAATAGCATCATTCGATCAAATCGGCGCCTCACATACAAGGAGCTATCACTGGAGCTAGGAATTAGTGAAGGAAGTGTGAATACGATAATTCAACAACTGAGATACTCAAAAGTGTGTTCACAGTTTGTTCCTCGTGAACTGACTGAAGATCACAAAGCCCAAAGAAAAGAAATTGCTTCTGAGTCGTTGGTTCGATACGAGACAGAAGGGGATGACTTCCTTTCACGAATTGTGACTGAAGATGAGACTTGGGTACACCACTTTGAACCTGAAACAAAACGCCAATCCTTGGAGTGGCATCACGCAGACTCCTCACGTAAGAAAAAGTTCAAAATGGCTTCCTCTGCAGGAAAGGTTATGGTCACCATCTTCTGGGACATGAAAGGGGTGATTCTGGTGGACATTATGAAGAAAGAACAAACAATCAACTCAGAGGCATATATTGCTACCTTACAGAGACTCCAGAGACGTATAAAGCGAGTTCGACCGGGGAGAAAACTAGAAGACGTCTTTCTTTTGCACGATAACGCAAGACCACACAACAGTTTGCAAACAAGAGAGGCCATCACAAAAATGCGCTTGACTGTGTTACCCCACTCCCATACAGCCCGGATCTGGCACCTTCAGACTTCCACTTGTTTGGGCCAATGAAGGATGCAATTCGTGGAAGAAAGTTTCAGAGTGACGATGAGGTTGTTGAGGAGGTTAATAGGTGGCTCCAGCTGAATCCAGCTGACTTTTACCAGCAAGGAATAAAGGCCCTTGTTTCGAGGTGGAGAAAAGCCGTAGAAAAGGATGGAGACTGTGGAAAAATAAAAACTTGTAAAAAAGGTATGTAACTACTTGTGTACAAAATTTCTGGAACTTACAAGGAAACTTGGAAAGAAAAGAGAAAGGTGGGGCAAAATATATTGAGTGGCCCTCGTACAACTATCTATCTGAAAACATATGAATATTTTATATAAACATTTCAATACTAATTTCTGCAAATTTTGCAAAGAAATAAATGGGGTATTTTACTAGTGATTGAAAGTACATTACTCTACATTTTTATACTGCCGTGCGCCACCGATAAATATAATTTGATTGCTTTAAAAAAAGGCATGCTAAGTTTTCTCATGATAAATAACAAAATTCCACCTTCCGAACTCTAAAGTTAAAAAAATAATTTTTGTCACTATTTGCTGGTGGCCACCCTAATATATATATATATATATACTGTATATACATACATACATGCATATATATATATATATACACACAGGGTGAGTCAGAAATTCTGCTTCATAGGATAATATCATAGATTTAAGTATATATGATTATTTTGTATTTGCTTACAAATATTACGTAAAGTTCGCAATTGATACATAGTTAAAAGAGATGTTCAAACAGCGCTCGTTGTATGTGACGTCATTGGTGTATGCAAGATTGTAAGCTGTGATACACTTTTCCAATACACTCATTCAATACACTCTGTTCAATAGTCTCAGTTCCGCCATTCCTAGGAAGGGATGATAAATAAATTCAATATAATAACAAATTCAAAATGAAAAGCAAATATCAATATGAAATTCAGAAATTTACTTAAATATATGATATTATCCTATGTGGCAGAACTTCTGACTCACCCTATATATATATATATATATATTATATATATAATATATATATATATATATATATATATATATATATATATCGTAGGAGTGGAAATATACTGTAAAAATATTTACTGTATCTTTGGGTATATTAAATAAGGAAAAAAAAATTGTTTCCCCTATTCAATTTTGGTCCATGGATGAGTTCATATCATAAATTTAGTAGGTGGATTCTCTTTTATCCAGAGTTCGAATCCTTTTATGAAATCCTTTTTTATCCGTCATTGATCATTCCGAAAATATTTCCAAATGAATGGTTCAGGAAGAGTAGGAAAGGAGGTAGAAGAAAGCGGATGATGTAGTCTCGAAATTTGAAGCGGGTTCTCCCGCTGCTTATCTGGCTGTGAACCCCGTGCACCTTACCACTCTCACTGATGTACGTAGTAAATATTATTTCTTAAAATACTGGATGAATTTTGTGTACGGAAAAAAATTCGCTGGGAAGAAAATCCAGGGGAGAGCACCGATAATTTAAAACAAATAAAATTACTTTTGATGTAAAAAAAAAGTAACACCCACGAAGCTTATTTCCCCGCGATTTTGGGGTGAGTGTGCCTCAATGGTTACCATAACTCGAACAATGATAGAGTAAGCGGCTAACTTAACCTAACCTAGTATCCAGCAGGCGGATACTCAATGCCAACCTCAATGCCAAGGTAACCACAGAGCTACTGAAAACCCAATTACTACTGGTGCATTCTTAAAACTTGTCGAGTTATTTTAGCTCCAAGTTATGTTACATAAACCCTTCTAAGGAAGAAATAAAAATACTACCTGAACACACTGGTTTTGACAAGACAGATTTCTTTTTGTGTGTATCGGACCGCGTCGCGTAGTTTCAGGGTGAGCGATACAACCGATTACGCCATCCAGAACCCGAAACAATGGGGAATGGTCAAAAAGCGGAAACAATGGCCTCGCTTGAACAAACCATCTTTTGGGTTCTAAATGGCATGTTCGGTAGGAGCTCTCACTCTGAGACCAGGCGGCGCGGGTTCGAATCCCATTACTAGCTCCTACTATTCCACTTTATTCTTCTACCTTTCCACCATTCGGTATTTAAAGCATGAAACCTGAAACTCGGGCACAAAAAACAAGCATGAAATAAAATAAAGAGCTGTGAATGGAAGAATGTTTGTAATGGGGTAAAAAGTAAAGAAATCCAAGTGTATTGTATTTGGGCTAAAGCAGAATAGCAGAATGGATCTGCTACCGCCCATTCGAGATGTTCTGGGCCTCTGCCTGATTCACTTTTCATAAACTTCTGCAACATTCTTGGACTTTCTACAAATTTTCAATCTACTGAACACCACCTCTCCTCCTCTAAACCTCATCTTCTTTTCCTCACTGAAACTCAGGTATCTGGGACGACTGACAGCAACCCCTTTTCTGTACCCTCTTACTTTCTCTATACTCAATTTCACTCCAAAGGTGGATGTTGCGTATATGTACGCAATGACCTAACTTGTTCGTTCTCGTATTCTCGAACTCGAATCTTCCGAATTCTATACCCTCTGCCCTCTGGTTACCCTCTTCGTTCAAACTTTCGCTTCCAACTTAACCATGGACGATTCCTTCCAACTGGAAGTTTACTTTCATTCAGCCTGTCCCAAAGAATGGTAACCGCTTTCAACCCTCCAACTATCGTCCAATTCCTTTGATTTCTTGCCTTTCCAAAGTTTTTGAATCTATCCTTAATAGGAAGATTCTTAAACACCTCTCTTCTCACAATCTTCTTTCAGATCATCAGTATGGTTTCTGCAAGGGGCGCTCTATTGGCCATCTTTTTGCATATCTCTGACACTTGTTCATCATTCTTTCGGGATTTCGGTGAAACCTTTTCTATTGCGCTGGACACATCAAAAGCTTTTGATAGAGCCTGGCACAAATCTTTAATTTCGAATCTGCCCTCCTTCGTTTTCTATCCTTCGATCTGTGCGTTCATCTCTCATTTCCTTTCTGGCTGATCTATAGCTGCGGTTGTAGATCGCCACTGTTCTTCTACTAAACCTATCAACCGTGGTGTTCCTCAGGGTTTTGTCCTGTCACCCACTCTTTTCCTTTTATTTACTAATGATCTTTTAAGTCGCACTTCCTGTCCTATTCACTCCTATGCCGATGACTCCACTCTTCACTTCTCCACCCGCTTCCCAAAGCGTCCCTTTCAACAGTCACTCCATGATTCGCGTGGAACGGCTATGGAACACCTGACATCTGATCTTTCTGCTATCTCTGAGTGGGACAGAGAAAATCTTGTGGCTTTCAAAAACCCAGTTCTCCATCTGTCTACTCGTCACAATCTTCCACACGACTATCCCCTTACCTTCAACAACACACAACTGAATCCTTCCTCTTCTCTTAACATTCTTGGCGTTTCCCTTTCTCGTGATCTTTCATGGAAAGATCACATATACTCTCTTTCTAAAGCAGCTTCTAAGAGGTTAGGTGTGCTGTACCGCCTCTGCAGTTTTTTCACTCCCACTCAGTTGCTATCTCTGTGCAGGGGTCTTGTCCACCCCTGTATGGAGTATGCTTCACATGTATGGGGTCGCTCAACACACACAGCCGTACTTGACCGGGTGGAATCAAAGGCTTTTCGTCTCATCAATTCCCCGTCTCTTACTGACTATCTTCAATCCCTCTCTCTTCGCCGCAATGTTGCCTCACTCTCTCTTTACTATCGCTATTATAACGGACACTGCTCTTCTGAAATCTCTAACTGTATCACTCCTCCTTTAAGGAGAGCACGCAGCACCAGACTTTCTACACTTTCCCTTTCCTTTTCTGCCTAACTCTCTAACGCAAGGGTTAATCGGTATTTTTAGTCTTTCATTTACTCAACCGGTTAACTCTGGAACAATCTTCCTCAATCCATCTTTTCCCCTGTTTCTGACCTCCAATCTTTCAAGCGCAGAGTGTCTAAGTATCTCCCAAACCATGGACTTTGATTTTGGCTCTCTTCGTCTTCAAAGTGGGGGGGGGATCGCTTTTGCGAGCATTCGCACTTGGCGAATGCCCGCATAAAAATAATCCTGCATAAAAAAAAAAGCTGGGGCTAAAGTTGTTTGCCCATATTGGCCCAAATATTCTTAATTTCAACGAATTTTAAAGAAGCAAATGAATAAAAATGTGATCACAAGACTGGGAATGGGTAACCATCCATTATACCCAAAGATGTGAGGCAATTAAAAGTTACACGGGGTCATCTTTTGCAATAATAGAAAAATCTTGCATCTTGCTCTAACTACAATAACAGATAAGTAATTCAATTAAGAAATCGCTGCCTATTTCCTGTTCATAAATAATTTGTTAATGAGAAAAATGTTTCCCTAAAGTATACCTTTCAACCTTTCAAAGGTTCAGCGCGATGATTCCTCATTTCACGAAGGTCAAGCTTGTCGCCTCTCCTTTCTAATATACATATATATATATATATATATATATATATATCCCGATAAGGTAGATCATGCCTATCACAACTAATAGAACACTACAACAATATCGTAGATAAACTGGAAGGCAATGACAACTACGATGTCATATAAACGGATTTTGCTAAAGCTTTCGACAAATGTGATCACGGTATAATAGCACATAAAATGAAATATATGGGAATAACAGGCAAAGTGGGAAAATGGATCTACAACTTCCTCAGAGAACGTTTACAGGTCGTCAAAATTCAAGGTATATCATCATCAGAATCAGAAGTACGCAGCTCAGTACCACAAGGTACAGTACTGGTCCCACTCTTGTTCATTATCATGCTAACAGACATAGACAGCGGAGTAAACAGCAACAGTATGTAACATCCTTTGCAGACGATACAAAGATCAGCAGAAAATCAGCGATGTAAATGAAGTGGAGGCCTTGCAGAGGGACACAAACAAAATATACAAATAGTCAGAAGACAACATGACATTTAACATCGAGAAATTTCAGCTCTTGAGATATGGTAGAAAAGAGGAACTTAAAGAGACTGCATGTTATGCTCCAGATAGACAGGAAATTCAGAGAAGCACGGAAGCGATCGATCTGGGGGTAATAATGACCGATGATGCGAAATTCGAAACACAAAATTAGATAGCATTAAATAAAGCAAAAAGAATCGCAGGACAGGTACTAAGAACGTTCAGAAGAAGGGACAAGACAGTAATGATTCCTCTGCTAAAAACACGGATTATACCAAAACTTGAATACTGCTCAGTTTTGACGTCCCCATATAAAAAGGAAGAAACTAATAAACTAGAAGAAACTCAGAGACATTTCACAGCAAAGATTGATGGCTGCAAAGAGCTCGACTACTGGGAAAGACTACGTAAACTAAATCTGTACTCCCTGGAAAGAAGAAGAGAGAGGTACACCATAATCTACATATGGAAAATGATTGAAAAACTGGTACCAAACCTCAAACTAAACCCAATTACTATTCAAACAACACTAGAAAATAGGAAAGGCAGAATATGTAGTGTTCCCGAATTAAAGGCCCAACAACGGACCTCCTCAACACTGAAGGAAAATAGCTTGGTTGTCAGGGGGGGACAAGACTTTTTAACCAGCTTCCAAAGGACCCCAGAAACGTTACAGGGGTCAAAGTTGAAGTCTCCAAGAGAAGACTAGATGCCTGGCTCAGGACGGTACCAGATGAGCAGAGTGTACCTGGCTATGTACGGTGGAGAGCGCAAGAAAGCAACTCGCTCCTCCACTAAGCAAGACCTAGAGGCGGGGCCACCACCTTCACCTTCGTGTGAAGAGAGACCAACGCACGGAACAGCAACGAGGTTAACGAGGTGTGTATATATCAGTGGCGACGGAGGGGGTCAGGAAGGTCAGGCTGAGGGTGACCTATTATTTCTCCTGCTAGGGACTTAAAAAAGTAACAATACACAATCCCATCTCTTGTCAAGTTTTCAGGCAACGAGGTTAACGAGGTATAGATATATATATATTATATATATATATATATATATAGAATATATATATACAAGAAATATGACACCGAAAAAATATTTTATTTTATTTTACCAACACCAATTAATAGACTGTTATAACTACTCGTATTTAATAACCAATACAAAAAACTGGTTGGCTGAACCCAGTGTTTCCCGAACTTTTTCAGACTAAAATTTTACAGTAATAGGTTATATGCCCTACGGCAGAACACGTACTGAATATTCCCTATTGACTGACTATCAGTATTAACTCATTAGTGCCCATTGGTAGAATTTCCTACCGACAAAATTGTTTGTCATCATTTCATCACTTTTTCTTGGATTCACGTGATCTTCGGTATGAGTCATTGATATGACGCAATCTAAAAGACTGCGTCATATTGGCACTAATGGGTTAAGAAAACGACAATGAATTAAATTGTTGACTCCAACTCGGCATTCCCACCACCAAAAGTGTTTCGTGCAGTTGGGTTGTGATCTGCCTCTAACTGTTTCTATCTTTCCTTCGGAGACACCGCCTCCCCAAGGAGGGCGCGCACCACAGAATGGGAAACGCTGGGTCTTAACCCCGTGCAATAATTGCGCTAACCGTACTTTTCTGTTAATAAACTTACAGGATTGAATGAATGAGTCATTGCTTGTGAAATAATTATGCCACCCAAATATTTATTATCTGTAATAATATGTGTACAGAATGAGTATATACAAGGTGTCCCAGAAGTCGTGCCCCAAAGGCTAATATCATGTTATACATTATGAGGCACCCTGTATAAGTAAAGATGAAAAGATGGTTGCCACGACAATCCTGTCATACATTTTTAATGGGTTGCGCTACACTCTGTAGTTACTACTCGTATAAGACGCTATATACCGAAAGTGTGCTAAGGACAGTCGAGTGGTGTTTTATCGTCTTACTGTATCTCATAGATTCACGTTGAGATAAAGTGTTATGAGAATTCCTTTAGCTTATCTATATGAAAAGAGAGAGAGAGAGAGAGAGAGAGAATGTATAATAGCGTTTTATAGACTTCAAGTCAATAACTTTCCAATAAAAGGGGCATAAATTTGAGTAAAAGCTTTCGTTTCTCAAGTTACAATGAAGAGATCTGCCCTCAATACATTCATCGAATGATGCTTTTCGAGTGTATTCGTTTACGCCGTTCACGCAACCATTAAAACTTATCCCGTATCGTCAGTCCTGTCCAGAACTTCATCTCTTTATTGTGAGATGGAGTCAAAACACGTCGCAACTTGTAAAGAATAAAAGAAGATACATTAGCAACAAATTTTATCTCCCAGTCTATCTCCACAAATGTGGACATACATACATATATACATACATACATACGTTGAGTGTGTGTGTGTGTGTGTGCGTGCGCGTTTGTTTACCACACTGGGAACTGAGTGGCTCAGTATAATTATTAAAAGTTTGCATGACTTCATTCTTGGACTTCTCCCATTTGGTCAACGGGATATTCTACCGACCCTCCAATAAACTAACAACCTAACCTAAACTAAAAAGCTAAACTAACCTAACCCAATCCACTATAACCTGTCGGTTAAATATCACGCCTGTTTTATTCAAAGCAACATCGATATTTTGAAGCATTTTAGGGCGATATTTTGGGACCAATTTCTATTTTTAGGAAGTGTGCATTAATTTTATTTAATATATTCATCTTTTTGTCATCACCGAATTCACAAACTTATAATTTATGCAGGATATTTGGAGAATCATTTGGAGGGGTGGTAGGAGTATCTCGGGGTGGATATGAGGCTGAAAAGAGTGACTCACTGCCTGTGTTGGGCTTTTATCATAAAAAAGAAAACACTTCAGTATTTGCCATTTACCATTACTTATTCGGACTATAGTAGAGTTAATATTACAGAAAGCCTCCTTGTTCCATGCATATTAGGTCTGTGTATCATAAAAGTTATCTCAGGGGACCATTCTGAGTTGCATCACACACACACACACACACACACAAATATATATATATATATATATATATATATATATATATATATATATATATATATATATATATAAAGAATACTGACAAACCAATAGACTATATGACAGGTAGTTGTAACAATACAAATGAACCCAAAATGAAATTTTCTATTATATATATATTATATATTATATATATATATAATATATATATATATATATAGATAGATATAATGTTATAATGTTATAATGTTTCAGACCAAAAAGACCCTAGGATCCACTCATGGCTGGTTTACCTAACTGTGTTCGTAATCGTGTATTGTGTATGTCCTCCGGTGTGGCGGAGGGGACCTACAATTTTACGTGGGTTCCGAACCACAAGAACATAAGAAATTTATGTAAAAACTGCCGGTAAATTGGCAACGACCAATTTTTACGAAACTAAATAATTATCAATTTAAAACTAATTAATTATAATTAATTAGTTTTAAATTGATAATTATCGATTTAAAACTAAAGATAGAATCTCTGGATCCAGAGGATCAAGTCATAATAGACTACTATCCACAAATGTTACACTCTATATCTGTTTATAACGGACATGCAAATATATCAGATCCAAAGAATCCAGTCAATTTCATTACGGTATCCATCAAGTCACGGTCCATATCGATTGCGGACCAAGTCAAAATTTACAACCATATACATTACAATATATACACTTACGAGGAAAAGTGTAGGTGTGGCTGTAAAGACTGTACAGTAATGTAGAAATGTGTGTGCACCCATTATGGGTCTCCCATTTAAAGGTGTTTGTGGGGCAAGTGAAGATCATGAGTTTTTCAATACCTCACAGTACTATGGGGGCACCGCTCGGCAGAGGAATCTCTTTAAATGGGGTGTGTAAGGACAGAGAGTATCCCCTAACCCAAGACGCTGCCTCCCTATATCCCACAACACTTGTGTTGAGCTGTGGGATCTATCCCCACAAAGCCTTCATTTTACTACCTTAAACTATACCCTTTCTATCAACATGCGCGTCTAATCGATTTTAAACATGTTTATAGACGTGCTACTAATTACTTCTACCGGCAAACTATTCCAGGTATTTACTATTCTATGCGTAAAAAAGTTTTTCGCAACTGTCGAACCTTCTACTTGTCAACTTACACCCGTTATTTCTAGTCCTATTATATTGAGATATTTCGAAAAAGCTATCTCTATCTACGTTATCAAACCCATTCATAATTTTGAAAACCTGGATTAGATCACCCCTTAACCTCCTAGTCTCGAGAGTAGTCAATTTTAACTCCTTAAGTCTATCCTCGTACGACTTTGACCTAAGAGACGGAATCATCTTAGTTGCTCGTCTTTGAACTCTTTCGATTTTGTCTATATCTTTGCGCATATGCGGATTCCAAAATTGGACCGCGTACTCCAATGGGGTCTAACTAATGATTTATAAAGAGGAACTATAATATCGCGCGATTTGTACTCAAAATTTCGAGCTATAAAACTTAATACTTTGTTCGCCTTATTGACCGCTGCTGTACTTTGTTTCGCTACTTTTAAATCACCAGTGACTATAACTCCTAAATCTTTTTCCTGCTCTACACTTATTAAATCTTTCCCTGACATACTATACGCAAAATTACCGTTACGCGAACCTATATGCAAAATTTTGCACTTATCAACGTTAAATCTCATTTTCCATGTGACTGACCAATCAACGATTTTATTCAGATCTTCCTGAATTTTACCTCTATCTTCGTCATTAATCGCCCTACCACCCAGCTTCGTGTCATCCGCAAACTTTGAAACTGTACTGACTAGGCCGACATCTAAATCGTTAATATATATAAGAAAAAGCAAGGGGCCCAATACAGAACCCTGAGGAACGCCACTCGCTACATTAGCCCAACACGACTCCGCTCCATCAACGACCACCCTCTGTTTCCTGCTTCGCAACCACTCTTCTAGCCAATTTATTACTACACCCCTGATTCCATGTGCCTTAGTTTTTTCAATGAGTCTTTTGTGCGGCACGGTGTCAAACGCTTTTTGAAAATCTAAATACACTACATCAACCGCCCGATGTCTATCGTAAACGTCAACCACGCTTTGGAAAAATTCTAAAAGATTAGTTAAGCAAGATTTGTTTCGCCTAAAACCGTGCTGCGTATTTCTAACCAGATTATGCACTTCTAAGTGTTCGACTATACGATCCCTAACCCTAATTATTGATTCCAGTAGCTTACCTACAACAGACGTTAAACTGATTGGCCTATAATTTCCCGCCGCACCTTTATTGCCTTTCTTAAAGATAGGTGTTACGTTTGCTAACTTGAAATTATCTGGTACGCACCCCTCAGAAATAGACGCATTAAAAATCTTTGTTAGCGGCACAACAATGCTATCTTTTAATTCTTTTAGTTGTATGGGATATATGGAATCCGGACCCGGTGATTTACGCGTTTTCATTTTATCAATATAGCGCATTACTTCCCCTTCACTAACGACAATATTATCCAAAATATTACCATTATCAAAAGGTATTATGTCTATGACCGTAGGGATATTCGTTACATCTTCTATAGTAAAAACTGACGTAAAAAATTCGTTTAACAAGGTAGCCATTTCCTTGTTTTCAGAGACTAGATCTCCATTTACATTTTTCAATGGACCCAAGACACTTTTTACTGGATTTCTATTATTGACGTATTGAAAGAATCGCTTGGGGTTTTCTTTACCGTCACGAGCTATGGAGATTTCAAATTCGCGCTTGGACTTTTTTATCACACTTTTCGCTTCACGCCTCAGAGATATGTAGTTGTTTCGTAACAACAAATTGTCTTTATCGCACTTATGTTGCCTATAAGCCCTATCTCTACTCTTTATAATGTCTCCTACTCTAGAAGTAAACCACAAGGGCTTTGTTTACTTTCGCACGCTTAATTTTGTACGGTACACATTCCTCATTTATAGTCCTAAATACCGTTACGAACGATTCCCACATTAGTTTTGCGTTGGAGTTCCCCATTACGTTTTCCCAATTGACGTGTGAAAATTTATTTCGAAATTTACTAAAGTCTGCGTGCTGGAAGTTAGGAATTTTAGTCGAGTTAGTTGGTTTCGAGTGACTTACTGAGAGGACAAACTCTACCATATTGTGATCGCTATTGCTCAACGGTTCTATTACTTGAAGATCAGTAATTAGCCTATCATCCTAGTAGTTATTACTAAATCTAAAATACTGTCCAACCTCGTAGGTTCCCCAACCTTTTGAATAAGAAAGCTATCCTCGAGAAAATTAACTAAACGATTACCTTCCGCGTCTCCCTGCATTGTATCGTAATTCACGTTGGCGCAATTAAAGTCACCCATAACTAAAGCCTGCTCACTACCGATTATTCTCTTTAGTTCACGATATAACGCTTTGTCCGTATCAGCTGTTTGATTTGGGGGCCTATATATAACCGCAACAAGAAGTTTGAAATCGTTCAATTTAAGTTCTGCTATAGTCGAATCTATCGGTTCTGGAATTGAGTGCTTTACTTCTATAACGTTCGCAATATTATCTTTGATATACAACATAACACCGCCTCCTCGCCTACCTATTCTGTTTTTAACAAAAAGTCTATAACCTTTAATTTGATACTCCCCTACAAAGTCACGTGTTTCAGTGCTAAGCCACGATTCATTTATCGCAATTAAATCATAGTCTTACAAGCAATTAAAGAAAAAAATTCGTTTATTTTATTTCGTAGGCTACGAGCATTTAAGGATAGAACCTTCAAATTGTTTGTAATTGCGACACGTTCGCGAGCGCGAGGGAAATTTGTGGAATTTACGCTGGGACCGTTCGGCTTACGGCAGCCTGAAAAGAAGAGACAGTATTATGAAATAGTCTTCCTAAACGCGCAGCTCCTACGTCATTAAGATGAAGTCCATCTCCGAGGAACAAGTCCCTCCTGCCGCAGAAACTGTTCCAAAAATTCTCAAAATGCACTCCTTCCTGTTGGCAAAAAGACTTTAGGTTTTTGTTAATATAGGTCGCCTTGCTGTGGAAATCGTTACGATGGATAATTCGAGGAAGTATACCTGTTAAAACAATCTTATTAGTTTTTTCCTTTAATCGCTCTAGTAAGTCCCTGTACCAAGCCAGCAGTTCTTCCGATCTAGAATTTAAAACGTTATTAGTACCGACATGAATAACATACGTTGTGTCCTCGGAGGTACCATCTGTAAATTGGTCAACACTATTAGTTATATCCTCTACTCTTGCACCAGGGTAGCAGTAACGGCGCCTACGACGAGGGTTTCTCCCACAGAATTCCTCGAGCTGTCCTCGAACAATGGAATCGCCAACTAGTCGTATTTCCGGTTCATCATCATCTTCAAAACCTAAAACAGAAAACTTATTGTTTGTTATTACTGGTAGACATGTCTTAGGTTTTCTCAATGGGGCTCCATTACGCACTCGAACGAAGGGTTGGGAACTAGGAGAAGAGAGAGGGCTATTAATACTATTTATATTATTAATAGAAACTGAGGCAGGAGGGGTCGCAACTAGAGTCTCAAGGGATTCTTTTGCCGTCAGGAGCATCACCCTTTCTTCAAGGCTTACTCTGGCCTCCTTCTCACGTTCTAACTCGTTCCTCAGCACTTCTAAGTTTGAGCACCACCTGCAAACTAACTGTTCATTATTATTAGCCATTGTAAACGTGTAAGCGGAAAATTTCCCTTCACAGCGACTGCAAGTACTTGACGGGGGTGCCATGCTTTTAACTATATATATATATATATATATATATATATATATATATATATATATGAATAAAACCACGATGGAAAGGAAACACAAGACGGTGCTCAAGCGCTTTCGTCTAATGACATCCTCAGGAACACTGAAATAAATAAAAGGTTACGGCCTATATATAGGTTACAGAAAGAAAAAAAAATATAAATAAATAACATACATACACACAAACATATATACATATATATATATATATACATACATATCTACACACATACACACACATATATATACAGGGCGTCCCAAAAAAATGTATACACACTTTAACAGCTGATAGCTCAATTGATGTTTCTTTCTTTCCAAGTTAAACCCATTAGAATTAATAATGGCAGTCAGACTAAGCTTTGAACAAAGGAAATTCATTCTAAAATGCTACTGGAAGTGTGAAAACGCAGTTGAAGTGCAAAGACAGTTTAGGAGGGAGTTTCAAACAGATCCACCAACGCGACTTACCATCACTCGAATTAGAGATAAGTTTGAAGCCGATGGAACTGTTCAGAATGTCCACAAGAAGCGTTCCGGAAGACCACGGACATCGACAAGCCCCACAAAGCAAGAAAGAGTACTGGAAACGTATCACCAAAGTCCAAGAAAATCTGTGCGGCAAGCGAGTCGTGAGGTAGGAATCTCAGAATCGTCTGTCCAACGCATTTTGAGCGCTGTCAATGGAAAAGTTACATTCCAAGATTAGTCCATGCTATTAATGAAGATGATCCGGACCGAAGAGTGGAGTATTGCGAGTGGTACTTGGCACGATGTGGATGTGGATTGGACGAAGGGTTTCGTAGAATACCCTCCGCGTTCACCAGACCTCACACCACTAGACTTTTTTTTATGGGGATACTTAAAAGACAAAGTCTACGCTATAAAACCTGCAGCAGTCGCTGAATTGAGAGCAGCCATTGAACGAGAATGCACACAAATACCAAACGAAATGTTTCGTGATGTTTGCGATTCCATTGCTTCGCGTTATCAGCAGTGCCTGGACCAGAACGGACGTCAGTTTGAAAACAGGCGTTGACAAAACAATTAAATAATGTCTGTAGATTCTATTACATTTTGAAAATGAAATGTATTTTAATAAACACTGCCTTTATAAGTATTTAAAGTGTGTATACATTTTTTTGGGACGCTCTGTATATATGCAATAAACGGAGAAGTAAAAATAAAACTTAAAAATTAAGGATTAGAGGATTAACAAAGAGGCATATCGGTTTTTAGCACAAGATCAAATGAGTTATAAAAATAATACAAATCTATACTGGAGATACGCCCGGGTTTAACACTTTGCCTTTTTAGAGTCAAGTTTCGATATATAAAGTGTGTCAGGAAATGATTGCCCCCCCCCCCCATGTACAGAAGAAACTGAAAGGAATAGAAAAAAACAGACAAAACCACGCGAAAGAGCGTTTAATTTTGAATAAAAAACACTTGTTTTAATATCGGGTGTTGCCCCCATTTGCAGCTCTGACGGCCATTAATCGGCGGGGGTATGATCCCAGAAGTGTCTCAAAGAGATCGGTATCATGACTCATTTCTTCAAGGACTTCGTTGATCTTTGCAGTCATAATTTCTGTTGAATACCGATTCTGAATGAGTTGGTCCAGCATTAAGGACTCCACCCGATCCTTCATGATGGATCCGACATGTTCACAGACATTAAGATCGGGAGAATTGCGAGGCCATTCATTATTTCCGAAAAAATCAATGTTATTGTCCTTAAGCAGTTGTTGAGTCGCAAGTGCTTTCATACAGGGGGCTTTGTCGTGAAGAAAGGTTGCCTGTTCAACATCCAAAACACACTCGGGGTCTTTCAAAAACGGAATTACATGTGGGCTAAAATTACATTTCGAAAATAAGGCCATCCCAACTGGTTCCTCTTGGTTTGATAACCCAGATGAGCTTCCGAATAGAGAACATAATGAAACACCCACATATGCTGGATTTTTTTACTATTGCTGATACTTCTGGTCGTCTGGGACTTCATCAGAGTTGTTGCCCAAACCCGATCATTCTGAAAATTTGGTTTTTCTGGAGATATAAACGAGAGAATTCATCGTCTGACAACCAAGTGAAGGAAATCGTCTTCCGTCCATTCTCAAGATAATCACAAAACCATAGCCGATCTTCAATATTAAGATCACTCTTCCGTGGCTTAGCTATTTCATGCCAAGCACTCAAGCCTTGGCGAACTCGAAATTGATGCACAAGTTGCCGATTGACTATCTTACCACGACGGATAAGTATCTCTTTCGCTACCTCAGAGCAGCTCTTCTTTCGGCGCCGTGATGCAGCAAGCACAATGTCTTTCGATTCTTGAGATAATTTCTCCGGTCTTCCTCCTTGAAATTCTGTTTCACAATCTTCATGATTCTTATTCCAATTCCTTTTGACAAAGTCTTCTGATCTTTTTAATCACTCAGCCACCCAGTGTCGAGTTATGAAAGTTGCACCAGCTTCCTTTGCTTCACGAAATGTGACAGCTCGAATGCGGTCAAGAACTCGCTTTTTCTCTGAATCGTTCAAAATAGATGATGCCATGGTTTCTGTGGGGAAAAAAATGGTAAGAATTAAAATCACAGGAATAGAATATAATGGTTTTTATTCAGATTTTAACGCTCTTTCAAGTGGTCTCGCCGGTTTTTATCTATCTCTTCTAGTTTTTGCTCTACAGGGGGGGGGCAATCATTTCCTGACACCCCGTATAAAAATAAATTGAAGATTAAAAGTTAATAAAGTAGCTTACAAGTTTACCAAAGATTTAGCGTCCTACCCTTTTTATCTAGAATTGTTTTGAAGGAATTCAAAACAACAGGATCGAGTTGAAAAAGACCTTTGCTTATGTTGAAGTTATTTGAAAGTTGAATAATGGCAGACTCAAGAATATTTCTATTGACAATGTTGCTCGAATGAAATAAAACAGAAGCATTATTCCAATCAATACAGTGGGATAACTGTGACAAATGGACAAAAAGAGCACTGGACAACTGTCCTGTTCTGACGGAATATTGATGCTGTTTTATACGTGTGTGCAAATCCTTTCCCGTCTGACCTATGTAAAAGGAATCACATTGTTTACACCCAATTTTATAGATAATGCCTGAATTATTGGTAGGGCTATTTTTTACTGATATTTTTCACAATATTGTTATATGAAAATACTACATTAATATCCAAAAGTTTAAGTACATTAGCAATGCCTAAAAAGCCCGGTAAAAATGGAAGTACTAAAATATTTTTTGACAAAGTACGAGTGTTATTATTGACACGATAGAAAGTTCGTTTTGCCTTGTTGAGACAAGATTCCATAAACGCAGATGGGTAACACAGATCACTTCCAATACCGTTGATTTTTTCCAATTCGGCATCGATGTATTCCGGACTGGCGATCCTAAGGGCGCGGAGAAACATTGATGAAAAAATGGCCTTCTTAGTGGGGGTGTCATGTCCCGAGTAAAAGTGTACGTAGGACAAGTTGTTAGTTGTTTTCTGATAGATACTAAACTTAAAACCTGGGCTTTCCCTATGTACACGCACATCCAAAATGGGATTGACTTGTCTTGTTCCACTTCTAAAGTAAACTTAATGGAGGGGACTTGATCATTTAACTGAAGGAGGAAGTTATCCAGGTCACGATTCATGGCCCAGATACACAAAATATCGTCGACGTACCGCAACCAAGGGATGCCAACCCCCAGGATTCTCGGAATGTAAGTAATTTCGAAAACTCCATATAAATATTGGAGAGGAGGGGCGATAAGGGTTGCCCATGGCCATCCCAAACACTTGTTGATAATACTCGTTATTGAAAGTGAATTTACAGTCTTTAATGCAAAGCTTAATAAGTTCCAAAACAATGTGTGAAGGTAGTGGCAGGTCATACTTATGTAATTCTTGGGAGAGAAAGTCAAGCATATCATCAATCGGCACTTTTGTAAACAATGAACGAACGTCAAAACTGATCAATCTATCGTTAGTTTCAGTACGTGCATTATTCAATTTTTCAGTAAGATCCATGGAATTTTTTACATGTGAATCAGAGATAGTTCCGAGAATGGGGGACAAGACTTTGACAAGCCATTTGGAGAGTTTATAAGTAATAGAGCCCACCGAGCTAATAATAGGGCGCATAGGGTTGCCAGGTTTGTGGGTTTTAATAAGACCGTAAAGGTAGGGCAGAGAAGGTGAAGTGGACATGAAAAGCGGAATTACGTAAGTCCTTATGATCTTTGAGAATGCGTTTCAAGCCACTATTAAATGATTTGATGACGTCATCCAGCGGGTTCTTCCTAAGTTTGTTGTATGTGGCGGGGTCCTGGAGAAGCTCGTTCATCTTTCCGATGTAGTCCACTTTGTCCATAATAACTATGGTGTTAGCCTTGTCTGCTTTAGTAATATGGAGCTCCCCATCTTTTTTTAATTGTGAGAGGCCATCGCAAAACCGTTTAGGAAAGTTTTCTTCGTAATTACCATTCGCCGCACTATAAACGAGGCCTTTAACTATGTTAAACAAATACTGAGGGAGATTACACTGTTTTTCAAAACACGCGAGACTGTAACAAATTTGTAAAGCCGAAGGTTTATTTTTATATATATCGAAACTTGACTCTAAAAAGGCAAAGTGTTAAACCCGGGCGTATCTCCAGTATAAATTTGTATTATTTTTTTAACTCATTTGATCTTGTGCTAAAAATCGATATGTCTCTTTGTTAATCCTCTAATCCTTAATTTTTAAGTTTTATTTTTACTTCTCCGTTTTTGCATATATATATATATATATATTATATATATATATATATATGTGTATGTGTGTAGATATGTATGTATATATATATGTATATATGTTTGTGTGTATGTATGTTATTTATTTATATTTTTTTTTTCTTTCTGTAACCTATATATAGGCCGTAACCTTTTATGTATTTCAGTGTTCCTGAGGATGTCATTAGACGAAAGCGCTTGAGCACCGTTTTGTGTTTCCTTTCCTTCGTGGTTTTATTCATCATAAATATTTTTCACGTGTTACTTTCGTGAAATAATTTTCATATAATGAACACCACGCGTTCCTTCGGCTTGCTGTTCCCTCTCTTGTCTCCGTTTGTGTCCGTGTTTTCTTCTACATTAATGAAGGGGCATGCAATTCGTATCCGACGAAAGTTTCTTACTAACTGTCTAGAGGAGCAAGTTCTTCCCAAATCCCTGCTTCCGATTCGCCTTAGACAAATTGACGACCATCCGTTCAACAACTTCAGCAGATTAATTTTAAAGAAACATATTGAAGTCACCAGACAAAATGAGTGGTCCGCCTTCAAAAACTTAAACATCGCCAAACATAATTTTGTAACCGTTATTCCCCAACCGTGGATCCAACCTTTGTTTGATGAAATTTACAACGAGTTGCGTCGGAGAACTACTTCACTTCGTAACATTTTGGATCGGAAAATTAAAAGTCTCATTCGAAATAGTCAGTGGAGTAAAAAAGCAAGCTCAAAGTGTGTTTTGAACCTTTCTTCGAAAAACATTAGTGACGATGCAAAAAGTGCCCTTGGATATGGTATGTCCTTTTTTATTGTTAAAAAACCTTCGGCTTTACAAATTTGTTACAGTCTCGCGTGTTTTGAAAAACAGTGTAATCTCCCTCAGTATTTGTTTAACATAGTTAAAGGCCTCGTTTATAGTGCGGCGAATGGGAATTACGAAGAAAACTTTCCTAAACGGTTTTGCGATGGCCTCTCACAATTAAAAAAAAGATGGGGAGCTCCATATTACTAAAGCAGACAAGGCTAACACCATAGTTATTATGGACAAAGTGGACTACATCGGAAAGATGAACGAGCTTCTCCAGGACCCCGCCACATACAGCAAACTTAGGAAGAACCCACAGGATGACGTCATCAAATCATTTAATAGTGGCTTGAAACGCATTCTCAAAGATCATAAGGACTTACGTAATTCCGCTTTTCATGTCCACTTCACCTTCTCTGCCCTACCTTTACGGTCTTATTAAAACCCACAAACCTGGCAACCCTATGCGCCCTATTATTAGCTCGGTGGGCTCTATTACTTATAAACTCTCCAAATGGCTTGTCAAAGTCTTGTCCCCCATTCTCGGAACTATCTCTGATTCACATGTAAAAAATTCCATGGATCTTACTGAAAAATTGAATAATGCACGTACTGAAACTAACGATAGATTGATCAGTTTTGATGTTTGTTCATTGTTTACAAAAGTGCCGATTGATGATATGTTTGACTTTCTCTCCCAAGAATTACATAAGTATGACCTGCCACTACCTTCACACATTGTTTTGGAACTTATTAAGCTTTGCATTAAAGACTGTAAATTCACTTTCAATAACGAGTATTATCAACAAGTGTTTGGGATGGCCATGGGCAACCCCTTATCGCCCCTCCTCTCCAATATTTATATGGAGTTTTTCGAAATTACTTACATTCCGAGAATCCTGGGGTTTGGCATCCCTTGGTTGCGGTACGTCGACGATATTTTTGTATCTGGCCCATGAATCGTGACCTGGATAACTTCCTCCTTCAGTTAAATGATCAAGTCCCCTCCATTAAGTTTACTTTAGAAGTGGAACAAGACAAGTCAATCCCATTTTTGGATGTGCGTGTACATAGGGAAAGCCCAGGTTTTAAGTTTAGTATCTATCGGAAAACAACTAACAACTTGTCCTACGTACACTTTTACTCGGGACATGACACCCCCACTAAGAAGGCCATTTTTTCATCAATGTTTCTCCGCGCCCTTAGGATCGCCAGTCCGGAATACATCGATGCCGAATTGGAAAAAATCAACGGTATTGGAAGTGATCTGTGTTACCCATCTGCGTTTATGGAATCTTGTCTCAACAAGGCAAAACGAACTTTCTATCGTGTCAATAATAACACTCGTACTTTGTCAAAAAATATTTTAGTACTTCCATTTTCCCGGGCTTTTTAGGCATTGCTAATGTACTTAAACTTTTGGATATTAATGTAGTATTTTCATATAACAATATTGTGAAAAATATCATAGTAAAAAATAGCCCTACCAATAGTTCAGGCATTATCTATAAAATTGGGTGTAAACAATGTGATTCCTTTTACATAGGTCAGACGGGAAAGGATTTGCACACACGTATAAAACAGCATCAATATTCCGTCAGAACAGGACAGTTGTCCAGTGCTCTTTTTGTCCATTTGTCACAGTTATCCCACTGTATTGATTGAATAATGCTTCTGTTTTATTTCATTCGAGCAACATTGTCAATAGAAATATTCTTGAGTCTGCCATTATTCAACTTTCAAATAACTTCAACATAAGCAAAGGTCTTTTTCAACTCGATCCTGTTGTTTTGAATTCCTTCAAAACAAATCTAGATAAAAAGGGTAGGACGCTAAATCTTTGGTAAACTTGTAAGCTACTTTATTAACTTTTAATCTTCAATTTATTTTTATATATATCGAAACTTGACTCTAAAAAGGCAAAGTGTTAAACCCGGGCGTATCTCCAGTATAAATTTGTATTATTTTTATAACTCATTTGATCTTGTGCTAAAAATCGATATGCCTCTTTGTTAATCCTCTAATCCTTAATTTTTAAGATTTTTTTTACTTCTCCGTTTATTGCATATATATATATATATATGTGTATGTGTGTAGATATGTATGTATATATATATATGTATATATGTTTGTGTGTATGTATGTTATTTATTTATATTTTTTTCTTTCTGTAACCTATATATAGGCCGTAACCTTTTATGTATTTCAGTGTTCCTGAGGATGTCATTAGACGAAAGCGCTTGAGCACCGTTTTGTGTTTCCTTTCCTTCGTGGTTTTCTTCATCATAAATATTTTTCACGTGTTACTTTCGTGAAATAATTTTCATATATATATATATATATATATATATATATATATATATATATATATATATATGCAAATATGGGAGTAAAAAAGGGGGGTATGTGTTAGGGGTAGCAGAGGTAGCACATGCTTGATATTTTCATATTTTGTTAAGATAATAAAATGAAACTTTTCACATAGTGTACTTTTTAAGAAATAAAAAATTTCCCATTTTCGACCCTGCCTAATATATATATATATATATATATATTACAGGGGTTGGACAAAATATATGAACACCTTGATAAATGGCGGTTTTTATTCTTAATATGGAGTTGGTCCTTCTTTAGCGGCAATAACAGCTGCAATGCGTCTGGGAATTGATTCATACAGCTTTTGGACAGTGGCTAGAGGAATCCTGAGCCATTCTTCGAGCAAACCCTGCTCCAGTTCCGCCAAAGACGCCGGCGGTGGGAATCGGCTTCTGACCTGCTGCTCCAACTGACACCACAGATGCTCGATAATGTTAAGATCCGGGGATTGTGGAGGCCAATCCAAGCGTTCTACGTCACTAACATGCTCTTCAAACCAGTTTTTAACGACCCCAGCGGTGTGGATTGGTGCATTATCATCCTGGAAGACGGCGCCGCCATTGGGAAACAGCGTTTGGACCATGGGATGGACCTGGTCAGCCAATATTGACAGTAGACCTGGGCATTAACCCTACCATGCAGTACTACAGCGGGGCCAAGAGTATTCCACGATATTGCTGCCCAAACCATCACAGATCCGCCTCCATGCTTAACGGTTGGGTCAGGCAGTCGGGGTCATAAGCATCTTTAGGCTGTCTCCAGACGTAAACTCGACCGGAACATGGAAATAGCGTAAAGGAGGATTCGTCGGAGTAGACTACTGTACATTCTTCCACCGGTCCATTGACCAATTATTATGGTCATTACACCATTTTCTGCGCCGCTCAATGTTGATGTGCGAAAGGAAGGGTTTGGCAATTGCAGCCCTCCCATGGTATCCAGCTCCATGGAGCTCGCGACGTACAGTTCTGGTTGATACAGGGCTTGCAAGATGCTGGTTAAGCTCTGCAGTCACTTTTGGAGCTGTGGTCTTATGGTTCTTTGTCACAATGCGCTTTAGCACCCGGCGGTCTCGATCACACAGCTTCTTCTTGCGTCCACTATTGCATTTGTCGGTGCTTGTCTTTCCATGGTTTTGGTATGCAGACATGACCATAGAGACAGTTCCTCTGGATACATTGAACATCTGAGCGGTTTTTCGTCACCGATGCACCAGCCATCCGCGCTCCGACAATTTGCCCTCTTTGGAAGTCTGACAGGTCTTTCATAACTGCTAATTCATAATTCACTCAGATCTGTAAAACAACGTGAGTGTTATAACATGACGTATACACTCTCTGTTACGCATTTAAATAGGTTTGCCAGTCATTTGACCGTTTACTTTGTGTCTGAGCAGTCCGTAAAGATAACCAGTGAAATCGGCGGGTGTTCATACTATTTTGTCCAACCCCTGTATATATATATATATATATATTATAATATATATATATATATATATATATATATATATATATATATATATATATTATATATATATATATATATATATATATATATATATATATATATATATATATATATATATTAGGCCGGGTCGAAAATGGGAATTTTTTTATTTCTTAAAAAGTACACTATGTGAAAAGTTTCATTTTATTATCTTAACAAAATATGAAAATATCAAGCATGTGCTACCTCTGCTACCCCTAACACATACCCCCCTTTTTTACTCCCATATTTGCATATATTTAAATGGGAAAAAATGTTATTTCTTAAAAAGTACACTATGTGAGAAGTTTTTTTTTATCACTTTAACAAAATACTAAAAAATCAAGCATGTGCTACCCTACTACCCCTATCACATGCCCCTCCTCCCTTTTTTACCTTCATATTTGCATATGTTTAATGTTGTTATATGTTACATGATAAGTTGTTTGTTTAATGCTCGATATTTTTATGTTTCAGATAAATAGAAATAATTTGCATTTGCTTTAATTATAATTTGAATTATCATAAATTATAGATTACACAAGCGGTAGCTCGCTATCGCTCGCTATCGCCCTCCGGGCAGGTAGCAGTATATGTCACAGTATATGTAGCAGTATATGTCACAGCTAGCTGTATATGTATATGTATATTGTATATATGTATATTTATATTTATATGTATATTGTATATATGTATATGTATATTGGTACTTACGTATTATCGGGACTACCAAACTGTTTACAGTATTATGTATTTTTGCTCTCGTCATTTTCATTTAAACTAACGAAAATATCACAACTTAATAACCAATCATCAAGGGCGTACAGTTGACCTAACTGGGCATTCAATTAACCTAACCGGCATTCAGTTGATCTAACCGGTTAGGTCAACTGAATGCCAGGTTAAGTCACTGCCCGGTTAGGTCAACTGAATGCCCGGTTAGGTTAATTGAATGCCAGGTCAGGTTAATTGAATGCCCGGTTAGGTCAATGCCCGGTTAGGTCAATGCCCGGTTAGGTCAACTGAATGCCCGGTTAGGTTAATTGAATGCCAGGTTAGGTTAATTGAATGCCCAGTTAGTTCAACTGAATGCCCAGTTAGGTCAACTGAATGCCCGGTTAGACAACTGTATCCCCTTGATGATTGGTTAGGTTAAGTTGTGATATTTTCGTTAGTTTAAACGAAAATGAAGTCCCGATAATACTCGTACGTAAATACCTAAAAATTTTCGAAGTACCTACATTCACTTGTAATAGACATTAAATAGCTCGTGCTCGGCCGCGGAGTGACCTAGGACCTGGAATCTTGACAGAGCACATCGGAAGCTCATGGGCTATCAATTGGTGGTGGTTGCAGAATTTTACGATGTGCCGTTTAGTCTGTGCACGGTTCCGAAGAAAGCGGACAGACACCCAGACACACAGACACATTTTAGCTCAATAGTATATACAGGATATAATTTGATTTTACTTCTGAATATAAACTATGACTACTAGAAGCAAGTCTTCAAATGCAGCCTTTGGATATCCTACGGAATTCCCAGCAGCCATGACTCCTTCAAAAGCAGATGGATGTTGCGAGACACTACCTTTTTGTGCGCCGTCGTGAAGAAGCTAAATCTAAAGGATCAGCAACTGCTAATGATTGTTACAGTGTTGTTATAAAAGATATCGAAGACACTTGGATGAAATTTTCTTTTCCTACGATTAACACCAACGGTATCTATCTTAAAGTCAGTCGACTAATAGAAGAAGCCTCAAAATTGAACAAGGTGCCGTTACAGCGAAGAAATGAAAGTTTTGCCTTGAAAGTAGCTCAGTATGATGAAATGTTTGCTATATCTTCTTGTGAATGCTATGATAAGGGAATTGATAGGAAATCTTGCAGGTGTAAGGATAACATACCATTGCTGAATGGGAGTCTTTTGTGGGTCAAAAACAAAGAAAAAATCAGTTAGGCCCAATTGATCGCATAGCTAGTTCAATAAAGAAGAGATCTTTAGCAAGAGCCCAAGAAGCACAAAACCGTCAACTAAAAGCACAAGAAGAAATGACTGAAACCACCAATGTTTTACCATCGGAATTTATAGAAAATACCGAAGAAGACATGGATGTAGATTCAGAGAGTCAGGATGTAGATTATGAGGCCGATTTAGAATTGACTGAGAATATTTAGAACAGGCACTCCTATAAAAACCTAGCATTAACAGCAGATCGTTATCGTGTAAGTTGTAGAGCTGCAGCTGCAATAGTCAATGCAGCTTTAAAAGATATGGGGATCCTTAACCACACCAACATGCTTGACAGAAAGAAATTAAAAAGAGAAAGAAATCGCATGGGTGAAACAAATACTTTTAGGTCTAAATCCGAAAATCTGAAGTTGGAGTGCCTTGGATTTGATGGAAGGAAAGATAACACATTAACTAAAAGTGGAAAGATAAAAGAAGAACACTATGTTATTGTGAAAGAACCTGGAAGCATCTATGTAGACCATGTCACACCAGATAATGGAACTGCTCGCTGCATAGCAGAAGAGTTGATAACTATTATTACAGACTCGAACAGCACAGATACTATCAAAGCTTTACTGTGTGATGGTACTCCTGTAAATACAGGAAAAATTGGTGGAGCCATAAAACTGGTTGAAATTCATCTTAACAGACCAGTGCAGTGGTTAGTGTGCCTCTTGCATTTGAATGAGCTGCCTTTTATGCACGTCTACAAAGCCATTGATGATAAAACGACAGGTCCAGATACTTTTGTGGGTTCAATTGGGAATAAACTGGAAACAGATTTAACAAAATTGGAGGTAGTCAAATGTTCTCGCGTAAAGGGAAACATTAAAGAAATTCCAGCAAATGTTGTGAAGGAGCTAAGCCGTGATCAAAGGTATCTCTATGATATGTGTCTGGCAGTGCAAACTGGAGATACTTCAGGTACCAGAAACTTTGAGTTGCCTCGAACCCTCAATTTCCAATCTACTGACTACACCGAGATGATCGATTGGCAAAAAGAGATCATTACTCCTCCACCGCTGTTAAACAATTTTAGCGACGATGAGCTACTATAGGCTTATAGGCTCGATGTAAGCCACTGGAGATAGCTTCTTTTTCATGCCACAGTCAGTGTGGAAAGGGCAATGAACCTAGTAACAAAGGCATGTCAGGAAAGAATAGGATATGATAATCGTCAAAAGTTTATCTTAAACTCATTAGAATCAAGGCGAAAACTGCCCAAGTTTGAATGGAAGGCCCAATGGAATGAGTAAGAAACATATGAAATAAAATTTCCTAATGATATTGAAAATTTCTTCCCTTTTGATGTGATAAGGAACAATGAAAAAGTGAATTGAATTTTAGCACATTTATTATTCCTCAAATTTTTTCTTCTGAATATATTGTTGTACTTAATTAATTTTCCTCATACTGTACATTATTAAATAAAATATTATACGTTAATAAAGATTTATGTCATCAAAAAACCTGAATGTAGAGTAAGTCTTGTATAAATGGAATATGCTTCAATATAGGTAAAAAAGTGAGATATTGTGCGGGGGTAGGAGGCTTTAAACAGCGAAAATAATTTATGAGGGGGTTCCTGGGTTCCAATCAAACCCCTCACAATATGTACCTTTTCAATATAAAATTTCGACCCGGCCTAATATATATATATATATATGTATATATAGACAACAATATATATATATATATTAGTCAACAATATGAAGTTTAACACCGAGAAATTTCAGCTATTACGGTACGGAAAAAGAGAAGACTTAAAATCCATGGAATATTATATCCCAAATGGACAGGAAATTCAGAGAAATTCCGGTACTTGTGGGTTATCTGTCGCCACTTTTTAATATTTTTTTATTTATTTATTTTTATATATTAAGAGAAGAGGATTCTTTATACTGTACGGCATTGACGATTGGTTAGGTTAAGTCGTGCTACTTTGGTTAAATAAAAAACTTTTTAATATTTTTTTTATTTAGTTATTTTTATATATTAAGAGAAGAGGATTCTTTATACTGTACGGCATTGACGATTGGTTAGGTTAAGTCGTGCTAGTTTGGTTAAATAAAACGGTATTTAACCAAACTAGCACGACTTAACCTAACCAATCGTCAATGCCGTACAGTATAAAGAATCCTCTTCTCTTAATATATAAAAAATAAATAAAAAAAATATTAAAAAGTGGCGACAGATAACCCACAAGTACCGAAATTCCAGAGCAAAAGATTTAGGGGTTGTAATGACAGATGATGCGAAATTTGAAACACAAAATAGATAGCAGTAAACAGAGTAAAGAGAATAATGGACAGATATTGAGAACCTTTAAACGAAGAGATAGGAATCTAATGATTCTTCTACTGAAAACCCTGATCATACCCAAATTGGAATACTGCTCGGTCCTAACATGCCCATATAAAAAAGAAGACATTACACAGCTGGAAGGGATCGAGAGAAGCTTCACAGCCAAGATCAATGGGTGCAAAGAACTAAATTACTGGGAAAGGTTACGCGAACTAGACCTATATCCACTGGAAAAGAGAAGAGAGAGATACAGCATTATTTACACTTGGAAAATAATGGAGAAACTAGTCCCTAATCTTACTCTGAACCCTATAACTCCCCAAACAACGGTGGAAGGTAGAAACGGTAGGCTGTGTCGTATTCCCAAATTGAAGGCGAGACAGGGGACATCCTTAACCTTGAAAGAAATAGTTTTGTTGTGAGAGAACCAAAACTGTTTAATCAGTTGCCCAAAGACCTAAGAAACACGAAGGGAGTTGCAGTGGACATCTTTAAAAGAAGACGAGACGCCTGGCTCAGAACAATTCCCGATGAGCCGGGCGTACCTGTCTATGTGAGGTGGAGAGCACAAGAAACCAACTCAGTACTTCACCAGGCCAACTCGAGAGGAGGGGCGACAAGCTTGACCTTCGCGAAATGAGGAATCATCGCGCGAAACCTTTGTAAGGTTGTAAGGTAAGGTTTTATATATATATGTGTGTGTGTAAAGAAGGACGCTTGTGTAGAAGAGAGTCCGCACAAGATGTGGAGAGAGAACGAGCAAATGAAAAAATGAGGCGCCTCCCAGGAATCGAACCCGGGATCATCCAATTGCCGGGCGGATATGCTAACCATTGCACCAAGGTCCCCGCTTTTCGCATAGCTATAGAAGTATTTTGGATTTTCCTTTATTGCTTCTACCCCTTTTCCTCTTCCTTCTCTGTATGGTCCTTAATCAGGGCTTGTATATCCCTATCGATACCCTCCAGTTTTTCTTGTATTACTTTCCTGTCATTATCTCCGCAGTTGGCTAACTTCGCCTCCATTCTCTTTCTTTTGCGGAATATCCTTCTCTTTGCCTCTCTAGCCAGCAACTCTTTCCTTTTGGCTGTGATTTCGGAGCATATTTTTCTAAAATTCTCAGCGTTTTTTCTTCCAAGGTTGTTAGCATTTCTTCAGTTGTTTTATTCTCTAAAACTGTTCTCCACTCTATTTGGGCCATGTGCGATCTGATTCCTTCCCAATTTATAGTCTTGGAGTTTAAGTTAAAAGCCCCAAATTTGCTTCTTTCTTCAATATGTGTATTGTCTTTTAATGTTGTCGTCATATTTGTTGATATCTCGATTAAGTTGTGGTCTGAGATAATGGTTGGGGTTATTTTCATATCAGCAAACAAGTTCGTGTTATTCGTGAATACCAGAATACCAGATCTAGGCAGTTATTTTTTCTGTTATTTTCTGTTATCTCCTGTGTCAGCATAAAGTCATTTTATATATATATATATATATATATATATATATATATATATATATATATATATTATATATATATATATATGTATGTGTGTGTGTGTGTATGTATTAAAAATGTTTGGTTTTTTACATATTACTTTAAATTTGAAAGAGGTGAAGCGGTCAGGTGAGGAGTTAAATTATGTACAGTTCTGCCCTCTGATTAGTATGTACTGAAGGTGTAGAGACTGCGGTCAGAGGACATATGTTTGTGAGAGAGGACATCTAGACTGATGTCATGTTTAAAGCCAACATAACATCATATTTATGCGTTCCAGAAATGTAAACAGACTCCAAATATCTACAGGGTGATTCAAAAGTAAGGTTACATAGGGAAATACTATATTATGTAATAATACAGGGGAATAGTCACATCACATGTTCGATATGGCCACCGTTAACGCCAATGCACTTGTGCAGCCAGCTAGGAATATCACATCACATCTCATCGATAACATCTCATAACTCATTTACTGCAAAGAAACAGAAAAGCCCCATGTAACCTGACTTTTGAATCACCTGTACATTATATATACTTACGATTTAATGCAAATTTAAAAACTTTGGTATCATATATATATATATATATATATATATATATATATATATACACATACATGAGTATACAGTATATATACTACACTAGGATTCGAACCCAGCATCTCTTGAGTAGAAGGCGATGATGCTACCACTACGCTATGACAACGTAAAAGTTAATACAACCTAGGGCATATTTCAACACCCGCCTTCATGCATGATATTCCATTTATGGTCCCGTGTTACAGTAGATGATTTTTATGGAATGCTGACATCAGTTCGAATGCAGGGAGATTAGTATGGAAAACGCCTCCGAAGGCGCAAGCGTTGTGTTCCCACGCCTGTTCAAATATGTGCCAGGTTGTACTAACTTTTATGGTGTTGTAACGTACTGATACTGCCGTCGTTTTATATTTAAGAAATGCTGGGTTCAAATCTGGGAGAGTATTTTGCATTATGCAAAAAATGCCTGATATATATATATATATATATATATATATATATATATATATATTATATATATACACCTCGTAGCCTCGTAGCAGTTCCGTGTGTTGGTCTCTCTTCATACGAAGGTCAAGCTTGTTGGCCTTCCTCTCGAGTTGGCCTGGTGAAGTAGAGAGTTGGTTTCTTGCGCTCTCCACCTCACATAGCCAGGTACGCCCGGCTCACTCTCATCTGGAATTGTTCTGAGTTAGGCGTCTAGTCTTCTTTCGAAGATATCCACCGCAACACCACTCGTGTTTCTTAATTCCTTGGGCAGCTGGTTAAACAGTCTTGGTCTCTCACGACAAAACTATTTTCCTTCAGGGTTGAGGATGTTCCCTGTCTAGCTTTTATTTTGGGAACAAGACACAGTCTTCCTTTTCTACTTTCCATGTTGTCTGGGGGTTATAGGGTCAAAGTAAGATTCGGGACTAGTTTTTCCATTATTTTCCAAGTGTAAATAATGGTGTCCCTCTCTCTTCTTTTTTCCAGTGAATATAAATTTAATTCACGTAACCTTTCCCAGTAATTTAGTTCTTTGCATCCATTGATCTTGGCTGTGAAGCTTCTCTGAATCCCTTCTAGTTGACTAATGTCTTCTTTTTATATGGACATGTTAAAACTAAGCAATACTCCATCTTGGGTATGATTAGTGTTTTCAATAGAGGAATCATATATTCCATCCCTTCTTTTAAAGGTTCTTAGTATCTGTCCAGTTATTCTCTTTGCGTATATATATATATATATATTATATATATATATATATGCACTGTATATACGAAAACAAAAGTAAATAAGATACATATATCTACATACGTATGCATGCATGTAAGTTTGTGCGCGCGCGCGCGATCGCGTTTTGTGTGTGTGTGTTTGTGTGTGTGTGTGTGTGTGTGTGTGTGTGTGTGCATAACACTGTATAAAATACTAAATGAAGGTGCAGACTTTCTTTCTTATACGGTAAGAGTGGAAGAGGTGAGACAAGGATTGATAAATTTCCTCAATAAACGAGTTATTTCGAATTCTTTTTATTAAATTGTAGTGAAAAAGTCTTTTCCTCTTCGAGATACTTGGAATACGGTGACTGACGAACATAATTTGTTATCTTGTCTTCTTTCAGGTAATTTATGCAAAGATCTGAAAGAATCTTTTGTATAGAAAGCGAATAAAAATAAAGAAACAAAGAAATTATTTGCAATTACTCGCAACGGAATTTTCAAAGAACTCCTAAAAAATTCTCTTTAAAAGTATTACAAAAAAGTCTCCCCCCCCCCCCAATAGGCTACGACATGGTCACGTTGCTGAACTGTTTCCGTTGTATCATCGAGGGTAAACGACGTTAAATCTGTTCAGTATTTGCATAGAGGACCGTTTTCCTCCGCGTTCATATGATGTAGGGACCCTTAGAATGTTCCGATCCCACATTAAAGTGTGGGATCCCGTTCGTCATATGAGTATGACTCTCAGTAGGGAGACATTGGGTCTAAGTTGTACTTGGATGAGTGACCATCCCTTTTATTTTGGTGATGTACCGACCAATGTTTTAATTTCGCGTTAAGTTGTAGGTCCTCTTTGTCACGAACTCCCTGGTTGTTAGTACGGAGGTAAAATTCCTGCATTTAACATCAACAAACATCTCCGATGCCATCACTGGTAATAATTATACCAATAATTTATACCTCTATATAAACATGACAATATGTTAACTTTCATCGCTTAACCAACTCCGTCCAGATGATGTAGTGACCCGGGGTTCGGATCTCACGAAACGCTGCGGGTTCCCTCCGTCATATAAGATGTTGCGAAGGGGGTTAAACAATCACACCCAACAACATTAGCCAACTGTGGCAAACTCTTTTGTTGTAATAGTGTGGTGTTGTATTATAAAAGCTTAACATCCTCATCCATTTGAATTATTGTATTCTATATGAGGCTCTCCAAGGAAGAAGTGGCTAAGCGACAAAAGTAAAAGACGCCAGGAAACGCAGCAGTTAAAATTGTACCAATTTGAAAGCGGAATAACTTTTTAATTTTTCAAGATATTTCGTCGAAATATCTTCAAAAGTGATAAAGTTATGGCACTTTAAATGGCACTTTAACTTTAACTGCGTTTTCTGGCCTTTTTTACTTTTGTCGCTTAGCCACTTCTTCCTCGGAAAACCTCGTATGTAATGGTCGTAGAAAAGGAAATCCGGCTTCAGCCAAATTTACCGATGTTACTCTGATCCGAACAAGTTTTCCGAAAATTATCTATCTAATATCTATCGGACCGATAAGAACAAGAGTGTGTAATGCACAATAACGACACAAGCAAGGAATGATTATGAATTTGACGACTTCACGACTCATTCGATGATGATTACTTAAAGCATCGTTCTTTTCTTGGGCTACGTCGTGGCCAATGTCGTAACACCGCTTCCCGGAGATCAGCGAAGTTAAGCGACATTGGGTCTGGGTAGTAGTTGGATGAGAGACCGTCCTCCGCGCTCATTTTGTACCGACCCGTGGTTCGGATCCCACATAAAGCTGTGGGTTCCTCCGTTATATGACCTTAGATGTTGCGAAGGAGGTTAAACGACCCCCAATAAACTTCTTTCTTTTCTTTGATGATGAAGCACGTACGGAAGTCCCGTCAGCACGTTCATCCCCTTTGTACATGACAATGATGCTGCGAGCTGCTCGTACGCTGAAGGGCTGTTTTGGCAGAACTATTATTTGTAAAGAAGTGTGAATAAAAAAAATATATACTCTGACCCGACACGCATATACACACACACACACACACACATATATATATCACACACACACACACACATATATATATACACACACACACACACACACATATATATATATATATATATATACACCTTTCAACCTTTCAAATGTCCCGTGTGATGATTTCTCATTTCACGAAGGTCAAGTTGTCGCTCCTCCTCATGAAAGGAAAATTAAAATCACTACAGAAAAAAAATTTGGGGTTGGAGAGTGTAGATCTTTTACCAAGTTTCTCACCTCTGTAATGGAATCTGAGAATTTTGAGGTTGGCGTGTTTGGGGGGGGGGGGGGTCTGTATATTACAATTAGTACCATATTTAATTTTTCAACTTTTGCTGCTACACATTCTAAGTAGCTGTTTGAGGTACTTATAGTCATTTCTGCCATATGCCTTTCGCGAGTGCAAATAGCACATCCTCCTTTACGTCTTACTGTTCTGTCGGCTCGGAGTATGTTATAGTTGTCAATTTGTATTTCTTTTTTGTCAACACAGAACTCACAGTTTTCACAAATCGCCTGGCAGTCCTTTAGATAGGTTTCCGCGAGGCATGCTCCGGCTTCTTGCATGAGTCCTTTCAGGTTTAAAACTTTGTCCGGGGAATGATTTGATTTAAGGCCCTGAATGTTGGCTAGGATTATTTTTATTTTTCTCTATCGTATAATATATATATATATATGAAAATTATTCACGAAAGTAACGTGAAAAAAATTTATGATGAATAAAACCACGAAGGAAAGGAAACACAGAATGGTGCTCAAGCGCTTTCGTCTAATGACATCCTCAGAACATTGAAGTACAGAAAGAGTTACAGCCTATATATAGGTTACAGAAAAAAAATATATATATATAATAAACGGAGAGGTAAAAATAAAATTAAACATTAAAGGATTGTGGGAGGAGCATACAAATTTGTAAGAAAAACTACCGATTTTTAGCACAAGATCAAATGAATTGTTTCAAACCCATGTATTTTTTTTTTCTGTAACTCTTTATGTACTTCAGTGTTCCTGAGGATGTCATTAGACGAAAGCGCTTGAGCACCATTCTGTGTTTCCTTTCCTTCGTGGTTTTATTCATCGTATATATGTAATAAAAAAGTCCGTTGTCAGGGAGACGGACCCTTATTACAAATTGTTTGTTTCTCGAAGGTCACTGCGAAGGCTCGATGAGTAAATTGAAGTTATAATAAATCTTTCTTTTAAGTTAGTGACCCTCTGCGTGAATTCTTTATCCTCCGCTTACTTCTGTGCCCCCGATTTCAGTATGTATTTGATAATGAAATAGTTTGTTTGCTTAGC
Organism: Bathynomus jamesi; assembly: GCA_023014485.1. Lineage (NCBI taxonomy): Eukaryota > Metazoa > Arthropoda > Malacostraca > Isopoda > Cirolanidae > Bathynomus > Bathynomus jamesi. The sequence continues at coordinate 933,428 of JAJOZX010000570.1, read as the reverse complement.
TTTTAATCAGTAAATTGAAGTCACATTTGGCTACAAGTTCGATCTCAAATTCGAAATATAATACGATTAAGTTCAGGTTTTTTCTTAAACTAGTCTTAACATTAATTAAATAATTTAAAATTTGTCGTTGCCCATCCACTACATCCCTCGCAGTAGTTTAGGTTAACGGTTCTCAATATTTCCTCATAAACTCTCTATTCTCTCAAACTCAATGTCTCAAAACTCAAATCTCACTCAATGAAACTCTCAAATTTAGTCTTTAACGAGCAAACCCTCTCAAAGGCCTACTCGGAGAATTACCAGATCGCCACCCGGCCTATCACTCATTCCCGACGAAGCGCAAGATATCTTCTAACTGGTTTTTCTCCTGCATCTCTTTTTGTACTCCATCCCTACTACGTCAGAGTCCAAGGCGCGCCGAGGCGAGCCCAATCAACGGAGACTAATTTGGGGGGGGAGAGCGCAACTTAGGGGTTTGCGTCCCGTTGATGCGCTGTTCAAGCATTTAAGAACAAAGAGAAAAAAGGGGGGGGGAGCGTCGCACGAGTCGATGAGGACACTCGAGGTTTATCTCAAGGGCTGTTTTAAATATTGAAGATAAAACATGGGGTATTATGGGGAATCAGGGGGTTGTGTATAACAAATTCGTCCCCTCTAAAAAAAAAGAAAAAAAAAAGTATTGAATCCCTGAGGGAACTTGAGGCCGAACGAAGGACTTCAATGGTCCGTGAATACGGAAAGATAAATGCTCCGTGAGAGGAAATGATTCGTAGTGGAGACGCAATTCTCAAAACAAGAATTTAGTTTACTTAGGTTTATCCAGATACGTTAGAACTCGTAGTTACAATGAGAATATGAGAAATTCAATAGAACATTAATCTAGTTAAGCTTGCTTACTATTTATAAATAAATTGAAAGTTGTCAAATCAATAGCTGAAATTTAAATTTACATAATAAATACTGTGAGTACTGAAAGTATGCATCTTAAATATATGCGGGAACAAGGGTTGAAAATGTTTGTTTACTCACCGCATAACCAACATATAATCAAGGAAAGGGTAGGTTTGAGAAGAGAAATACATAGCAAGAAGATCACATTATACGGGGAAATTTTAATTTCTGAATGCCTTATAAGGGCAACGCCCTTCTCTAAATTAAATAATCCGATGTGGAAACGGATCAGCCTTCAATATAGTGTCATTTTCATTTATGTTAACCTCATGAAAAATGCGTCTACCGGTTTAGGACGACTAATTCTTGTAACTTGGGGTGGAAAGTGCTTTCTTTAGGAAGAATAATTCGTACGACGAATCGCCTAACGACTATTATAGTTTTCCAAAGGGATGACTAAATTAAATTTTCATAAATCTTATAAAGTTCATAAATTTTATAAGTAAAAGTGGAAAAACTCTTTTTTTCTTTTTTCTATACTAAAATTTGCATACTCAACCGAAAGACGAAAGCTTACATTACGAGGGCCTACATTATTAGTTAACTGAATGAAATTATATGAATTTATATTTTGCAGTATAATTTAGTTATCAGGTACGGTCAGCAATTAGTTTGAATGCAAACGCTTCACCCGCATCGTCAGCGCCGCAAAAACAAGTTGGTCAGCATCCGATCTCTATTTACAGAAAGTTGCTTTCTAGAGACAACTTTCGCAATCTCGCTTTATAACACAAAATGATATTATAATGGTTTTATGAGTTAACATGCTTTTAAAATAAATAAAGGGAAGCGATATAGCAGGGAGAAAATTTGAAATACACAGACGGAGAAACTTATAAGTTGCATAAAGAGAGGTCATTTCAGTAAGGCTCGTAAATCGAACACTTATTGCTAATTATTTATTCATTAAGCGCTGTTCACTGAAGGAAACTTCAATGATTTAATTTACATAAGCACTTATCACTAATTGTCAGTTAGTTACGCACTAACTACCGAATGAAGTTATTACTTTAGCAATTCAATTCTACCATGTAAATTTAATTCAATAAATTAAACTACTTTCATTCGGTCGTTTTTTCGTAAGTATTAAAAATGGGGAAAAACACAAAGGGGCCAGATGGGAAAAACGGTTTAAGTCTTAATTACGGGAATGCCCATTTCCTCGTAGCCAATGTTAGGTGCTGATTCGGGCGTACGATATGACTGGATTGCCGAGGGCAATCTTTTGACGGAACTTGGGCTCGTCGGTGTAAAGCGAAATTCATGAGGGGGGCCTTCTTGGCGGTGTTGGCGATCTGGTCACCTGAGCTTCCGGGGGGCCCGATGCAGGGATTTTAAACTTGGCAGTTGGTACCGGTGGAGGATCTCGGCGGCGACAGCATTTCTTCCAGGTCACAATTCCGATGACGGCGATTCCCAATACGAAACCAAGGGTGAGGGTGGAGTAGGAGACGAAGGAGGTCGTTCCTTAGTCTGACTTCTTGAGGGTGACTCGTCGGAGGTATCGAGTCATAGCCCGGAGGTCTATTCCTCGTGACAAGGAAGCATTGAAGTGGTGTAAGGCTTCTTTCGTAAACGAGGAGTTTACTATGTAAGTAATCTCGAAATCGCGGGGCGGCTCAGGATCAGCAGGTTTCGATAGTTGGGCTTCAGACTGAGACGTGCGCTGAAAGTGTACGTGGGGCCTTGCAGAATTAGGGAGCCCATTGGTTGGAAAAGGGACTCCGTGATTTGACAGGGTTTGCGCCCCAACGTGTATGGCGCATGAGGTTAAGAGGACGGGGATCATGATTAATTTCAGAGAAAATTCTGTCAGGAACTTTCTAAGTTGGGACAAAAATAAAAGAATATTATATAAGCAATGATAAATAAAGGGAAATTTCCTTTTCTCATAATCTTAATGAATTCTTTTTTATAAATTTTCCACTCGATTCCCTTAAGCTCAAGGAATTTGAGAGCTGATTTGGACGCGCGAAACATGCTCTCTCATCATGCTACTATTTCCGACCTAGGCATTTATGCCGACCTCTTACTCATGAATATTTCCCCATTAAACTTCTGAGTCAGACGCCACGATATTAGAACGTGAAATATATAAATATTTTAGAAACGATATGCAGTAAATAACCTGAAAAATGTATGCTATATGAAAAAAAAAAAGAAAGATATGAAATGAACATTGTTAACTCCAAACATGAATCATGCCTTTCAGTCAACTTTCAGAGGGGGGGGGATTAATTTGATTATATATTAAATGGTAAAAGATTTGTTAAAAGGAAAGAACATCTTTCTTGACTGTCTCGGGGAAGAGTTTAACCCATTTGTTCCCTTTGGTTAATTCGTGTGCGTGTCTTGTTTACTCGTTCGATCGCCTTCTAAACGTTAGCCGATAAGTTCATCTTCTAGACCAGCAATCAGGGCCTTTAAATTACTTCCGGCGGTCGACCAGCGTGCGACCACAGGCCGTCCGTTTCCTCGTACCGACTGCGGAAGCGGTGCGGTTCATTGGTTATCTCTTTTTTTCATTTTCGTTTGGTCAATATAATTGCGTTTATTCTTCTGGCGTACGTAATTCATCTCGTTTGTTTCTTCTTCTTCGGTTGCAATTTCAGTCTCGTTTAATTTTCTCTTCTTTTGTTCAATATAGTCCTTAAGAGGGTTTTTTAATCTCCTCCTTTCTTCTGGGTCTAATTTAGGATTTTTTACAAATTCTTGTACTTCCCTTCTTTCCGGCTCTGCAGACTCAGGGGATGACGAGGGGTCACTCATCATTTCTCAGCCATCAATTTCCTCTGAAATTTCGTCCTCGAATAATGTACGCTCCCGGCTTATAAGTCGATTAACTTCTCTTTCACTTACTTCTTGCTCCATTTCCTCGCTGTTGGAGGAGCATTCGTTTGGTGCGCTACAGGATCTCTTCTCTTCACACTCGCAGTATCGTAAATTCTCTCCAGCCAGCTTTATTCCTGCTTTCTTAACTTTAGCTCTATCATGAGCAGATTCATTTCGCACGATAACGGATACATTCTCTCCTTCGCCCGCGCAATCCAATTGCGGATCTATACATTTTTGCTCAGCACTTATTTTCATTTTTATCTGTCCTGTGGTGGTTAGGACTTCGTCATTCACATCTTTACAACTATGACACGTAATTTCGACTTGGGGTCGAAATTCAACAGTGTCAATTGACCCTCCCCTTGCTAGACCGACATCGGCCCCTTCGTTCAAAAGTTCAAGGGACATCATGGGACCGTTTACATTCATTATTTGTTGCTCTGCATTCTCCCTCACGCAACTTTCGTTTATTTTTACCCTGGTCGATTCCCAGGGGCATTCATTCGAGGGAGCTACTTTATTTATGTCTCTTTCACTGAACATAGTCATTTCCCGTATAGCCAATCCATCCGCGTCCATTATCACGATATTTTCCTCACTCGTTTTTAATTCATTTTCGCAATTTACATTTTTGTTCGCCGGATTCAAACTACTTCCGTTCCCACAATACAAACACGAGTCATTCTTCGTCACGTTATGCCTCAAACTCACGTCACATGAGTAAATATATACTCCAATTACCCATTGTGCTTCCGTTGGGGGATCAATTTCCTTTCGGTCTATCGTGTTCTCATCTATCACACTATCATACATCGAGCTCTCAGATTTTAATTCTTGCATTCCTTCCATTTCTTTCTCGCTTAATTCGAACATTTCATACATTTGTCTCGTACACTCCGTTATCATTCTCACCGCATCTGTGTCCTTCGACTGGGGCCTTACCTCAAAGTCAAGGTCATCTCCTGTTCTTTCCTCGCACTCATTATCAGGTCAGCATAAGGCAGACTCCACTCTCAAGGTCAAATCACTCTGCAGACAAGCTCGTCCTCTCGCACCGTATATGTACTTTCAATATCACTCGTTTCATGGGCATTTAAACACTTCTTTTTCGTATCATTATTTAAGCTGCGTCTTTCATTCCCTTCACTCATTTCATTCATCCCTTTCGCTTCCTCATTCTTGCATGTTGTCCTCTCTTTCTCATTCCATTCATTCATGTTCATTTTCTCACTCGCGTTTCTTCTATCCCGGTTCATGTTTTCGTCTTCTTTTCTCCTTACCAATATCGGCTTCAATTCAAGTTCTTTTGTTTTGTGTGTTACTCTTCTCCTTACCAATATCGGCTTCAATTCAAGTTCCTTTGTCTTGTGTTTTGCCTCTTCCTCCTCCTTGAATGATTCTCGACGGGGGGGAAGTGTCCCTTTCGTTTGATGAGTCATTCCTCCGGGGCCACGGGGAATTTCTTCGCCCTTTCTCCCACTCTTTTTTGGGGCGTCTTCCGCGGTTGGTTTCCCTCTCCTGGTCGTATCTCCGATAGGGTGAGAGACTTCGGTCCGTTCTTCTTTCGGGATACCTGCCTCCATTCCTGTTGGGGGAGGGGTAACCTCCGTTTCTCCTGTCATAAGGGGAGTAGTTTCTGTCGTAAGGGGAATAGTCCCTTATTCTTCGTTGTTCATAGGGCGACGGAGAGCGGTACCGATTCTCGTACCTGTTGTCGTATCTGGGGTTATCCTCATACCTGTTGTCGTATCTGGGGTTACCCTCATACCTGTTATCGTATCTGGGGTTACCATAGTTATCTCTGTTTCTTTCATACGGCGAGAAGTTCCGTCTCCTTGAATATTCGGAAGGGGAGGAGTACCTACTTCCTCTTCTTTCGTGGTCTTCGTACCGTCGGCCTCCTCCTGGAGTCCATTCCCTCCGATAATTTATTTCATTCTCTCGCCTATAGCTCTCAATCACTTTCACGCACCCTTTCACTCTCCTTCAATGTCTTCACTTCTTCAATCAGGACATCGAGCGTGATTATACCCGGCATTATTTGTGTGGAATTTGGGTGCATTACTAGTGTTATACGGGACAGTATTAACGTGTGGATCGGGGAGGCCTACATTAGGGGAATACAAGTGAGGATACATTGGATAGAAAGGGGAAACATAGGGATGAGGGAAGTGGGTAGGGAGTGGTTGCTGATACATGTTGGGACTGATTTCTTCTTGGCCAAGAGGCATGTTCTCGAATGAGATCGGCCAAAACTCGACCGAATTTGAATCTCTAAAATTTGTTACAAATGGGTTCGGATCCGGATTAGTCTCAAACTCGAGTCTAGGGGAACCGATTGGAAGGAAAGGTATTCTATTTATATAAAAATTTTGGGGGAAAGAAATGAACGTTTGATGGGGTTAATTTAGGGGAACTGCCCGTTATAGGGAGGCTCTCTACTCGTCCTCTGAAACCTCTCGCAACACAAGATGGGTCGCTTACCTCTCTTTCCGCGTTGGTGGGAAAGTTTACTCCTCCTGCGGCTTGGTGTCCAGTAGCAAGTTGCGATGTCGACTCGGCCTGAGCAGCAGCAGCCCACGCAGCGGTTCTCGATCGGGTGACCCTCACGTTGTCGTTCGTCTCTGTCTGTTGCGAGCTGGTAGCCCTCATATACACACTTGGAGAACACTTTTTTCCTTTTTCACTTAGGTTTTTAGGGGTGGTATCAGAAAGGGAAGATCCCACTTCTGACACCAGTTTGTAATAAAAATGTCCGTTGTCAGGGAGACGGACCCTTATTGCAAATTGACAAATTGTTTGTTTCTCGAAGGTCACTGCCAAGGCTCGATGAGTAAATTGAAGTTATAATAAATCTTTCTTTTAAGTAAGTGACCCTCTGCGTGAATTCTTTATCCTCCACTTACTTCTGTACCCCCGATTTCAGTGTGTATTTGATAATGAAATAGTTTGTTTGCTTAGCTTTTAATCAGTAAATTGAAGTCACATTTGGCTACAAGTTCGATCTCAAATTCGAAATATAATACGCTTAAGTTCAGGTTTTTCTTAAACTAGTCTTAACATTAATTAAATAATTTAAAATTTGTCGTTGCCCATCCACTACATCCCTCGCAGTAGTTTAGGTTAACGGTTCTCAATATTTCCACATAAACTCTCTATTCTCTCAAACTCAATGTCTCAAAACTCAAATCTTACTCAATGAAACTCAAATTTAGTCTTTAACGAGCAAACCCTCTCAAAGGCCTACTCGGAGAATTACCAGATCGCCACCCGGCCTATCATTCATTCCCGACGAAGCGCAAGATATCTTCTAACTGGTTTTTCTCCTGCATCTGTTTTCGTACGAATCAGGCGAGTTTGTCTAAAACAATTCGTCTAAAATACAATTTGTCTAAATCAATTTGTCTAAAACAATTTGTCTAAAATAGTTTGTCTAAAATCAATTTGTCTAATAACAATTTGTTTAAAATACAATTTGTCTAAAATAATTTGTCTAAAATACAATTTGTCTAAACAAACAATTTAATATAATATGGCATACAAATTGTTGCCTGATGTACAATGCTATTTATTACTTGCCACGCCCCATCTTAAAAGGTTACCTCTTGTGCGGAATAGTACATCGAAATCAGTTATCCCGGACCCATAACCCGGTTAGGTTAGGTTAGGTTAGGTTAGGTATATTATGAAATAAAATCAACCCATTTTCAATCTTTTCAGCCTCACTCCAAATTTATCAAGCAGACAAATGCATTTCTAGTTATCTTCAGTTATTAGTCAAATTGTATTTTAGACAAATTTTTTTAGACAAACTATTTTAGACAAACTATTTCGATGTACTATTCCGCACAAGAGGTAACCTTTTAAGATGGGGCGTGGCAAGTAATAAATAGCATTGTACATCAGGCAACAATTTGTATGCCATATTATATTAAATTGTTTGTTGAGACAAATTGTATTTTAGACAAATTATTTTTAGACAAATTGTATTTTAGACAAATTGTTATTAGACAAATTGATTTTAGACAAACTATTTTAGACAAATTGTTTTAGACAAATTGATTTAGACAAATTGTATTTTAGACGAATTGTTTTAGACAAATTCTCCTAGACGCGTTTTCGTACTCCATCCCTACTACGTCAGAGTCCAAGGCGCGCCGAGGCGAGCCCAATCAGCGGAGACTAATTTGGGGGGGGGGAGAGCGCAACTTAGGGGTTTATGTCCCGTTCATGCGCTGTTCAAGCATTTAAGAACAAAGAAAAAAAGTGGGGGGGGAGCGTCGCACGAGTCGATGAGGACACTCGAGGTTTATCTCAAGGGCTGTTTTAAATATTGAAGATAAAACATGGGGTATTATGGGGAATCAAGGGGCTTGTGTATAACATATATATACATATATATATATATATATATGTTAAACACAGACCGTGCATGGAACAAGGAACTCTTCTGGGAAAATTAAATCCACTATAGTCCGAATAAGTAATGGTAAATGACAAATACCATAGTTTTTTTCCTTTTTCATGATTTTAGCCCGACGTGGGCAACGGGTCTCTCGCAAAGAGATCCCATAAATATAGCTTCCCTCACCAGCTATCTGCAAAGCAGACAGGATCCAGCTTTGGGACGTGGATCTAGGGTTTAAAGCAAACCTAGATCCCTACACTCAGAACCTCTATATAAGTAAAAGACTCGTTGCATTCACGTCGTGTTGAATAAATCAAAGAAAAAGGGGGTAACTATTGTATTTTTAGCCAAAAAAACCAAACTTAAACCTCAACCGGGACATTGAGCGTCCACTTTTCAAGGCACGAAACACGTCCGTTTAGTATACACAAACTCAGAATGGTTCCCTGAGAACATTATATGTTAAACACAGACCGTGCATGGAACAAGGAACTCTTCTGGGAAAATTAAATCCACTATAGTCCGAATAAGTAATGGTAAATGACAAATACCATAGTTTTTTTCCTTTTTCATGATTTTAGCCCGACGTGGGCAACGGGTCTCTCGCAAGAGATCCCATAAATATAGCTTCCCTCACCAGCTATCTGCAAAGCAGACAGGATCCAGCTTTGGGACGTGGATCTAGGGTTTAAAGCAAACCTAGATCCCTACACTCAGAACCTCTATATAAGTAAAAGACTCGTTGCATTCACGTCGTGTTGAATAAATCAAAGAAAAAGGGGTAACTATTGTATTTTTAGCCAAAAAAACAAAACTTAAACCTCAACCGGGACATTGAGCGTCCACTTTTCAAGGCAGATAGCTGGTGAGGGAAGCTATATTTATGGGATCTCTTTGCGAGAGACCCGTTGCCCACGTCGGGCTAAAATCATGAAAAAGGAAAAAAACTATGGTATTTGTCATTTACCATTACTTATTCGGACTATAGTGGATTTAATTTTCCCAGAAGAGTTCCTTGTTCCATGCACGGTCTGTGTTTAACATATAATGTTCTCAGGGAACCATTCTGAGTTTGTGTATATATATATATATATATATGAAAATGAAAATGAAAATGTTTCTTGGCAGACTATAATCCATATGACAAATATTGTTAATACAATGACGTTCACATACTAAGGATACAAATATATACAGTTGATTAAAAATAATACAGTAATGTCGTAGTTAAGTGGAGATACAGACGTACGTTTTCGTATCAAGAATTCCATAGCTTAGAGGACAAACGGCAGAACTCATGGATAGCTTGGACAATCGGGTTGATTGATTTTTAATTCTTTGCATTAGACTGTATTGAGCACGTCTTGTTACCTCCGGGAAGCTCGGGACACTGCGAGTACCAAACATTTGCGAAGCTGAGCATCTCGGGGGTAATTTATGTAAGTCTAAAAAGACCTATTGTACAGCAAATTTAGAGTTCTGCCAGAACCTTTTTTATAGTTCACCCAGAGTTGTTGTCCGTAAATATTACTGCAGAAAGTACGAAAGAGAGTGTCTTTAGCTTCACTTGTACAGAACCGAAAGTTCCTTATAGTCATATTCGATTTAGCACAAAGGCTTCGAAATTGTTTTCTTATATCCGAGTCATCACTCAATGATTTGGTAATAGTTTGACTCAAATACTTAAAACTCTTGTACTTCCTCAATTACTTCACCTTTCATTTTAAACCTAATATCAGCTGGCTGATTACAGCTTTTAGGATGAAATTGCATAACCTTAGTTTTTGTAACATTAAAAAGAATATCATGTTTCTGCGAATACACTTCGCAGACTTTCAGTAACCGATCCAGACCTTTAACAGAGGGACTTATTAACACCATATCATCGGAATAAATTGAGTTATTTATCCTTGTGTTATCTATACAACATTCCACTGTTGCCCCATTAAGTGAAACAATTAATCCACCAATATGCACATTAAACAGCAAAGGGAGAGCAAGGAGCCTTATCTCACCCGCAATAGGATCCAAAACATTCGGATAATAGTACATTGCCCCACGTAACGGTAAAAGATTGGTGGGAATACCAAAATTTCAATAAATTTAATATATACATGGGAACCTTCCTGTCTTCTAATTTTTTAAATAAAATATTGTGGTTCACTCTATCATATGCCTTACTTACAGTATATCTAGGAAACAGTTATAAATAGTTGAATTACTGTCAGTGTATTTAGATATTGTTTCTTTAAGTACATAGATACACAGGTCAGTTGAGTGGGATCTTTTAAAACCAAATTGACTAGATGTCCATAGGTAATCATTTAATCGGAGTAACAAGAGTTTTTCTAGTAGTTTCGAGAAGCAGGAAACGACATGCAATCGGCCTGTAATTATTGCTGTACAGAATGTCTCGATACTTATTTTTAACCAGGGGCAAGATATATACCCTCATGAACACTACGAGGATATAGCTATGAGCAAGCGTGGCTGACAGGAGCAATGATATATGCAGACATACTACGTCACTGGCATATTTTAAGTGCTCATTCGATAGGTCATCTACCCCTGACGCAGAATCAGTCTTTAACTCTTTAATTAACCTCTTACTTCAGGAACTGATATCAAAGTATTTTCCCTTGTCCCTCCACAGTCGTTTCGCTTCAATCTATCTTAAGATTATCCCTGCTACCATTGTTAAGAATGTCAGGGTAATGGTTTTTCCACAGTTTTGCAATTTCATCCTCCCTCGATACCCCCTCAATTGTCAGAGGGAGGACACTTTTGACACCCGTTTGATTCTTAAAAATTTCCAAAATTTGTTATTATCGCTATTTATGCGAGCTTCATAGGCTTTTGATGCTCAAATAGACTCTTCTTCCTGTTTACATCGCCTTATGGCCGCCTTATACTGATCCCCTACCTACTTCTACACATATTCATGTACTGGTCCTAATCTGGGTCTACCATGAAAGCACCATAAATCGTAGGCGTCTTAGCTTAGTAGCTTAGTATGATAGTTGTAAGAGTTAATCAGGGGGCTTCCTGCTTCTCTTAACAGGGAACTATCTTACTATAATACCTATCTATGAGTTTACAGTGAGAATCATTTGAGCAAGGATTCCTACAGGCAAGATGCAAAATTTCTAAATTATTAAAGAGGTGACCTGTTCTGTCTTTGTATTCTGTTCTCTTTTGCATTAGACCAATCGACGGGATTATTCTTACCTATTGAGTTCTTGTTATGTCGTGTTGCGCATAAATTGGTAAAATTAATTAATAGTTATATATATATATATATATATATATATATATATATATATATATATATACATACATACTGTGTGTGTGTAATGTAAAAATGAACAATGAATAATTCTTATATTCAAATATTCTTATATTCTTATATCATTTTACATATAGAGTCCAAACTCGCATAACGCTGACACAAGTTCGGATAAATTTTTTATTTCTTTCTATTTATTTGTGCTGAATAATTTGTGATTATTTGTTTTAAATTACTTAATAATTTTTTTTAGATTTAGCTTAATACGTAATCTTTTTAAATTCTGCAATGTTCATTTTCCTTATACATTCTCTCTTCATTGAAAAAGATGAAATCATGTCTTGCTGAATACCTAATCTTAAATTTCAAGCGTTTAATTTTGGCTCATATGCATGTTTAATTGTAATTCATAATAAAATCATATTTCAATTTCCATTTTTAGTTAACCAAGCAGATCATGATAACATCAGATGTCAATATGCGGTTTAAATTAAAAATATGGCTTCATCTTCAAATCTTGCTTATCTGTCTAGACATTGCTGCAGCTAAAATATTTACCTTAACTTTAAATATTTTGCAAAGTAATTCAGCCTATTAAGAATAAAAAACATAACAGGTTAGCATTAAATAATAATGATGTCATTAAAAATGTAGTATATAAACGCCTAAAATTTTCTCCAGTGTTCATTCTGATTTTGCCTGATCTGACTTAGAGGCTGAGCATTACCTATAACATTTTAGCAGTAAACTACAGTAAGAGAATATCTTTGTCTTCTCCTTCGAGCCTTGCTCTCTTCAAAGAACTTAGTGTTAAATAGAGAAAAATAATCTCCCGATACGTTACAAGAAGAATCGGGAACCCTTAGAGAATTTAGTAAACTCCACAGAATCCTCCGATCCACTACAAGAAGAAATCGGAGAGTAGTATAAGAGAAACTACTGCGATTCACTATACGGTACCAGCTACTCCAGAGTAACAAATCCGTTGTTGCCACCTAACCAGAACATCCGTCAACTTCGAACTGCCCAAGGCCATCCATAGACAGAGGGGTTAACATATATATATTAGGGTGGCCCCTATTTTTCAACTTTTGAAATTACTTGCTCCCAACACCTAATCCTCTTCCAATATATAAAAAAGTGCTCTGTGCAAAATTTCAGCTCAATTGGGCTATATTAAGGTGGCCCCCAAAGGCCCTAAAGTTTCAAAATTCACCGATAATTGGTATTTCTAATATAAAACCTTTATAATTCATTTGCAAACTTTGTTTGGGAAAATAATCACAAAGCATAATCGAAAGTGAATTTTATTTACAACAAATAATTACGCCGCTTATATAGGCCGCAGGCGCAGAACTTTCTAGAACCTTCCAGAAGCGGTTTTTTTACGCACTTATGATACTTTTCAATTTCCGTGAATATCTCGTCCAATTTTGGTTTTAAGTAAATAATGGTTATAACTAATTTATTGTAAATTGAATTCTCTTTCGATCATATCTATATTTCTTCGAATAAAACACTGTAAAGAAGATAAAAACGGTTTTATATGAAAAAATATCAATATTGTTAAAATCTGAAACTTTAGGGCCTTTGGGGGCCATCTTAATATTGTCTGATTGAGCTGAAATTTTACATAGAGCATTTTTACAGGGATTAGAACAACTTTGGAGGTTGGGAGATGAAAAATATTTAATTTCAGAAAATCACATACAACTAAGGGCCACCCTAATATATATATATATATATATATAGTATATATATATATAATTTATTTTCTACGTTTTAAGCTTCTCTTGTTAAGTTGTGAAAGGAAAATTTCTTAAAAGTGATCTTTGGAAGGCGAAAAAGCATCGTTCGAAAAGATATTAAAATACACACCGTGAACTTAAAAATTATTTGACGTCAGAATCCGATTTTGGATTTTTAATTAGCTTTGCTGATGAAAAATATTGTAATTATATTAAAGGTATTGATTTCGAGAGAGAGAGAGAGAGAGAGAGAGAGAGAGAGAGAGTTACGAGGAGTTACAAGGAAAAGAGGAAGCCTCAAAGATCTTTCGGTCCACTCGGGGATATTCCTGTTATTAAACTAGTTCAGTTCTTAATTATTGTAGCAGTAGTAGAAAAATAGAAAAACATAAGGTTCTCTCCCAGTCGCCCTCTCCCTCCCCCCAAGTGGCGGGTACGGAAAAAGGTTGAAGAACATACCTTGACCCTGGAAAAGTAGCCAAGGAAATTTTACAGGAAAGAAGAGGATAGATAAACTAACTTTACACTTAAGCTAGACACACGCAGAAATCGTACACTAGATAACAACGTTTTATAAACTGATTAATAATACATTTGTGCTGATCTTATATCAACCACTTGGTGTCGTCACAGAAACCTCGAACATATGGTTTCGATTTACCCAAAATATAAACAACTCTATTTACCGAGGTATCACTCCAACAAAGACCCCCATGACCCACCTCAGGCTAGCCCAAAAGGATTAAGAGAGAGGTGAAGATCAAACTCTCTACGCGTACGCGTAAAGCCATCACGCAGAAATAGAAGTAAAGTGTCTTTCCCTCTTATTCGCGTGCGCCACTGATGACAAAGTGATAAAATGCTTCTACAGGATGAAAATAAAGAGCAACTCTCTCCTTTATTAGATATACAGAACGTGCGAAAGCTGACTGAGAATGTTTTCGTCAAAACTGTTAGACTTCTTCAAGTTTATACGGGGGTTATTAGCTCTCTCTCTCTCTCTCTCTCTCTCTCTCTCTCTCTCTCTCTCTCTCTCTCTCTCTCTCTCTCTCTATATATATATATATATATATATATTATATATATCATTAAAATTACGTTCGCTCCTTTCCTTCCGCTGACTTTTGTATTACTTTTCTCCTGCACGGAAGATAGCTACTACTTTATTGTAGGAGATTTTTGGGGAGGTTCAGTTTAAGTTAGTTTAGGTTAATCTAACCTAACCTAACCAAACCTAAACTGAACCGCCAAAAAACATCTACAACAAAGTAGTAGCTAACCAAACCAAATCTAACCTAACCTAACTTAAAATAAAACAGAAAACCGGGTGTGTAAAATCCTGAAGTAGCTCGAAGTAGTAGTAATTTGGCTTAGAGATTTTTAATTAAAATCGTGACGCGAGTAAAATTTGAAAAAATAATCATTATATAAGGTAAAAAAGCGCATTCTCTTAACTTTTTAATGGAACCCCTCCCTACTTTATTGCCAGCGTAAGTGATAAAAAATGTGAAAAAAATAAAAGATGCTACATGTACGAAATATATATGTATAGTATTATGCAAATTAATTTGCACAGTGCTGTGTGTATATATATATATATATATATATATATATACACAGGGTCTCCCATAAGTAAGGTAATCAGAATGCGGATACAATGTTATATGTTATAATGTTATAATGTTTCAGACCAACAAAGACCCTAGGATCCACTCATGGCTGGTCTACCTAACTGTGTTCGTGTATTGTGTATGTCCTCCGTGGTGGCGGAGGGGACCTACAATTTTACGTGGGTTCCGAACCACAAGAACATAAGAAACTTATTTAAAAACTGCCGGTAAATTGGCAACGACCAATTTTTACGAAACTAAATAATTATCAATTTAAAAATAATTAATTATCGGTTTAAAACTAAAGATAGAATCTCTCGGTCCAGAGGAGCAAGTCATAATAGACTACTATCCACAAATATGTTACATTCTATATCTATTTATAACGGACATGCAAATATATCAGATCCAAAGAATCCAGTCAATTTCATTACGGTATCCATCAAGTCACGGTCCATATCGATTGCGGACCAAGTCAAAATTTACAACCATATACATTATCAATTTAAAAATAATTAATTATCGATTTAAAACTAAAGATAGAATCTCTCGATCCAGAGGATCAAGTCATAATAGACTACTATCCACAAATATGTTACACTCTATATCTATTATATAACGGACATGCAAATATATCAGATCCAAAGAATCCAGTCAATTTCATTACGGTATCCATCAAGTCACGGTTCATATCGATTGCGGACCAAGTCAAATTTACAACCATATACATTACAATATATACACTTACGAGGAAAAGTGTAGGTGTGGCTGTAAAGACTGTACAGTAATGTAGAAATGTGTGTGCACCCATTATGGGTCTCCCATTTAAAGGTGTTTGTGGGGCAAGTGAAGATCATGAGTTTTTCAATACCTCACAGTACTATGGGGGGCACCGCTCGGCAGAGGAATCTCTTTAAATGGGGTGTGTAAGGACAGAGAGTATCCCCTAACCCAAGACGCTGCCTCCCTATATCCCACAACACTTGTGTTGAGCTGTGGGATCTATCCCCACAAAGCCTTAATTTTACTACCTTAAACTATACCCTTTCTATCAACATGCGCGTCCAATCGATTCTTAAACATGTTTATAGACGTGCTACTAATTACTTCTACCGGCAAACTATTCCAGCTATTTACTATTCTATGCGTAAAAAAGTTTTTCGCAACTGCTGTCTCGAACCTTCTACTTGTCAACTTACACCCGTTATTTCTAGTCCTATTATATTGAGATATTTCGAAAAAGCTATCTCTATCTACGTTATCAAACCCATTCATAATTTTGAAAACCTGGATTAGATCACCCCTTAACCTCCTAGTCTCGAGTGTAGTCAATTTTAACTCTTTAAGCCTATCCTCGTACGACTTTGACCTAAGAGACGGAATCATCTTAGTTGCTCGTCTTTGAACTCTTTCGATTTTGTCTATATCTTTGCGCATATGCGGATTCCAAAATTGGACCGCGTACTCCAAATGGGGTCTAACTAATGATTTATAAAGAGGAACTATAATATCGCGCGATTTGTACTCAAAATTTCGAGCTATAAAACCTAACACTTTGTTCGCCTTATTGACCGCCGCTGTACTTTGTTTCGCTACTTTTAAATCACCAGTGACTATAACTCCTAAATCTTTTTCCTGCTCTACGCTTGTTAAATCTTTCCCTGACATACTATACGCAAAATTACCGTTACGCGAACCTATATGCATAATTTTGCACTTATCCACGTTAAATCTCATTTGCCATGTGACTGACCAATCAACGATTTTATTCAGATCTTCCTGAATTTTACCTCTATCTTCGTCATTAATCGCCCTACCACCCAGCTTCGTGTCATCCGCAAACTTTGAAACTGTACTGACTAGGCCGACATCTAAATCGTTAATATATATAAGAAAAAGCAAGGGGCCCAATACAGAACCCTGAGGAACGCCACTCGCTACATTAGCCCAACACGACTCCGCTCCATCAACGACCACCCTCTGTTTCCTGCCTCGCAACCATTCTTCTAGCCAATTTATTACTACACCCCTGATTCCATGAGCCTTAGTTTTTTCAATCAGTCTTTTGTGCGGCACGGTGTCAAACGCTTTTTGAAAATCTAAATACACTACATCAACCGCCCGATGTCTATCGTAAACGTTAACCACGCTTTGGAAAAATTCTAAAAGATTAGTTAAGCAAGATTTGTTTCGCCTAAAACCGTGCTGCGTATTTCTAACCAGATTATGCACTTCTAAGTGTTCGACTATACGATCCCTAATTATTGATTCCAGTAGCTTACCTACAACAGACGTTAAACTGATTGGCCTATAATTTCCCGCCGCACCTTTATCGCCTTTCTTAAAGATAGGTGTTACGTTTGCTAACTTGAAATTATCTGGTACGCACCCCTCAGAAATAGACGCATTAAAAATCTTTGTTAGCGGCACAACAATGCTATCTTTTAATTCTTTTAGTTGTATGGGATATATGGAATCCGGACCCGGTGATTTACGCGTTTTCATTTTATCAATATAGCGCATTACTTCCCCTTCACTAACGACAATATTATCCAAAATATTACCATTATCAAAAGGTATTATGTCTATGACCGTAGGGATATTCGTTACATCTTCTATAGTAAAAACTGACGTAAAAAATTCGTTTAGCAAGGTAGCCATTTCCTTGTTTTCAGAGACTAGATCTCCATTTCCATTTTTTAATGGACCTAAGACACTTTTTACTGGATTTCTATTATTGACGTATTGAAAGAATCGCTTGGGGTTTTCTTTACCGTCACGAGCTATGGAGATTTCAAATTCGCGTTTTGACTTTTTTATTACACTTTTAGCTTCACGCCTTAGAGATATGTAGTTGTTTCGTAACAACAGATTATCTTTATCGCACTTGTATAGCCTATAAGCCCTCTCTCTACTCTTTATAATGTCTCCTACTCTAGAAGTAAACCACAAGGGCTTGTTGTTTACTTTCGCACGCTTAATTTTGTACGGTACACATTCCTCATTTATAGTCCTAAATACCGTTACGAACGATTCCCACATTAGTTTTGCGTTGGAGTTCCCCATTACGTTTTCCCAATTGACGTGTGAAAATTTATTTCGAAATTTACTAAAGTCTGCGTGCTGGAAGCTAGGAATTTTAGTCGAGTTAGTTGGTTTCGAGTGACTTACTGAGAGGACAAACTCTACCATATTGTGATCGCTATTGCTCAACGGTTCTATTACTTGAAGATCAGTAATTAGCCTATCATCCGTAGTTATTACTAAATCTAAAATACTGTCCAACCTCGTAGGTTCCCCAACCTTTTGAATAAGAAAGCTATCCTCGAGAAAATTAACTAAACGATTACCTTCCGCGTCTCCCTGCATTGTATCGTAATTCACGTTGGCGCAATTAAAGTCACCCATAACTAAAGCCTGCTCACTACCGATTATTCTCTTTAGTTCACGATATAACGCTTCGTCCGTAGCAGCTGTTTGATTTGGGGGCCTATATATAACCGCAACAAGAAGTTTGAAATCGTTCAATTTAAGTTCTGCTATAGTCGAATCTATCGGTTCTGGAATTGAGTGCTTTACTTCTATAACGTTCGCAATATTATCTTTGATATACAACATAACACCGCCTCCTCGCCTACCTATTCTGTTTTTAACAAAAAGTCTATAACCTTTAATTTGATACTCCCCTACAAAGTCACGTGTTTCAGTGCTAAGCCACGATTCATTTATCGCAATTAAATCATAGTCTTTACAAGCAATTAAAGAAAAAAATTCGTTTATTTTATTTCGTAGGCTACGAGCATTTAAGGATAGAACCTTCAAATTGTTTGTAATTGCGACACCTTCGCGAGCGCGGGGGAAATTTGTGGAATTTACGCTGGGACCGTTCGGCTTACGGCAGCCTGAAAAGAAGAGACAGTATTATGAAATAGTCTTCCTAAACGCGCAGCTCCAACTTCATTAAGATGAAGTCCATCTTCGAGGAACAAGTCCCTCCTGCCGTAGAAACTGTTCCAAAAATTAGCAAAATGCACTCCTTCCTGTTGGCAAAGAGACTTTAGGTTATTGTTAATATAGGTCGCCTTGCTGTAGAAATCGCTTCGTTGGATAATTCGAGGAAGTATACCTGTTAAAACAATCTTATTAGTTTTCTCCTTTAATCGCTCTAATAAGTCCCTGTACCTAGCCAGCAGTTTCATAGGAAAATTTATTTTAAATTAAATTTCCAAAAGTAATACATTAGAACTAAAACCAATGTTCATATTGGTGCCTTGTCTCGGGACCTTTTTTCTGTTGCAGGTAGAATAGCGAGTTACACTCGTGAGGAAAAAGTCTTCGCCTTTTCCTGAGGAGTGTAACTCACTTCCATACTAGCCATTGCGTGTTATTCTGCTTGCATAAAAAAAAAGGTCTCAAAACACGTCATCAATTTGAACATTTGTTTTAGTTCTTAATGTATTACTTTGGTAAATTTAATTTAAAATAAATTTTCCTATGAGACCTGACTTATGGAACACCCTGTATATATATATATATATATATATATATATTGAAAATTAGTAGATACTTTTATATGTGATGATGTGCTGTTGAAGAAAGTTGATGATTTTTACATTTGAATTTCATTTGCTATTTTGATTCTGTAACTCATGTTTACGTTTCAATAATCCTCGCCAGTAACCCTCGAAGATTACAGATGTTCCTCTCCTGCCCTCGAAAAGAGGGGAAATCGTACGATCTATTTGAATTTCTCTCTTCCAAGCGTTTATTTACTCTCTTTGAATATGGGCAAGAAAGTCTTAACATGTTACCATATACGTGTCAGAACAAAAGGCCAATCCCTTTACTAAACCCCTCTTTTCAGAGGGGATTACGCGAGGGCCAGTAAGAGAGAATGAAGCAGAACTGCGATACTAACGACGGAACGGTTGAAATTAGGAACTAATACGCAAAAGATAAACTTTGATTTTTGAATATGTGATATCCCCACTCCGCTACCTGCCCAAATTCCCTAGATAGAATTAAAATAAAACTACTTCCCTCCCTGGATGCTGAACCCCTCTGATCGGACCTACACGTTTTATCGACAGAACATTGTATCGGCATTCTGATTACCTTACTTTAACCTAACCTAACCTAAACTCTGTTGTTATAAGCTAACCGTATCTCAACCTAGCCTCACCCAGACCAACCCTGTATTTTGTGAACGTAGAATTTATTGACAAGATTTTTGTGAGAATAGATTAAGTTGGGTTAAGTTAGATTAAGTTAGGTTAAATTACAATTCAATTCAATTCAAAAACTTTATTCCAAAAAGGATAAAATTGACAGAATTTTACAATTTGTAAATATTTGTTATAACATTAATATATTCACACAGTACTCTCATCTGAAGATGCCATTGAAAGCATAGAAGCGTTTTAGGCAACATTAATGCCATTTACCTTATTTATTACATAAAAATAGTGGAAGTGGCAAGTAATAGCAACAGAGATAAAAATAATAATAATAGCAATATTTTTAATAATAATAGGTGCAATATAAAGTTTAAAAATGTTACATAATTTTAAATTAAGTGATTTATTGTATATTTAATAGAAAATAAATGCTGCTTAATAATAATAATAATAATAATAATAATAATAATAATAATAATAATGAAGAATAGATTACGAAATTAAAGGTGATTAATGAAATTAGCATATTTTAAATGGTTGATTACAGAATTGATTAATATGGTAAAAATGGCAGTAGTGAACTTATACATCAGCAGGAGCTAATGAAGTGCTTTTTTACTGATTTGCGAAATACATTTAGTGATGAAGCCTGCCTAACATCTATGGGAATTGCATTCCACACATCTGATCCTTTGAAAGAGAGTGCATTTCCTGCAGTTTCTATTGTATAGTTAGGTTTGTGTATAAAATCTTTGGGCAGTCTGATGTTATAACGATTTGATCGGGGGTGATAGTCCAGTCATTTTATGACAAAAAGGAGGTCAACCCACCACAAACTGCAACAGAACTTATTTTATCACCATTCATCTCAGAAAAGTCCATAGAATAACTTATCAAAAGTTCTCCAAAAGCAAAGTGGTGGAACAGTGACTAATTTGCATAAGTCCAAGATAGCTGCCGCGATATTTGCGGTTCACGTTTTGACCACACTTCCACTTCTAATCACTTTAATTTTAGTGCTTCAAGATGCTAAACTGTGTATTGTCACATATAAATAATATAAAACAATTTACAGTCCAAATAGACACTTTTTATTTGTATAAATTTCAAAATAATCTATTTTTTCATTTTCTGCCACATTTTGCCGCTATTTTTAATGTTAGATCATATTTCCACTTCTAATCAACTTTTAAATGATGGAAAATATTAAAACATATAACTTCAACTACCCTGTACATGTGACTACCACCATAATCATTGCTTTTGTAGCAAATCTTACATAAACCAAAGCTAGCATGTACAGTCTTCTGCAATAGTTCCGCTCCACCTTCTCCGAGATGTGGTGGCAACGCAGTCCCTCAGTGTTTGCTAGTGTTTTTGCAGACAGCAAAGTATGACTTCTACTTGGAGCAGAGGAGGCACATGCTCTTTTTCGGCTGTAGTGCATCTATACACGTTGGACTGCAGTGAATTCGTCGACATTCTTGATGAACCTGTTGCTCAGGCACTGTACTAATTTCTATATCTCTGGCCTCACTGGCTCTCTTGATGCCATCACATCCTCTTTGGGTAAGTGTAGAACTTGCCAGCCCTGACAATATCGGCTGATGACACAGCAGACACTGGGACTCGTCCATCATTGCTCAATCTGGACTGAAAAGAAGCATAAATACTGTACTTGTATTGTATATGTATATTATAAAAAGTATTAAAACAGTATATATTAGAGCTTGATGAAGCCATTTGAACTCGGCAGTGACACAACTGAATAATAGTATAATATGGCCAAAGGAGGTTAAACATGATTATTTGAGGGGGGGGGCACATTAAATTCATGCAAATGAGAACTGAACGCTATGTAAATTCAGGATTGCGCGCAAGCGGAAAAGGTCCCGGAATGCCTCAGATAATTTTTTTTAATTGTGAACCAACTGAGCAGAGAGCAGGTGGTTGGTAGTAGGCATTACGGGACAATATCCCTCATACCCAAAATGTGGAATAGAACTCGAATCACTTAATTTGAATCATTAAAAGTAAAAATATTACCAGACAACTAAAGATGTTGGTTTTGCTGGCCAAAAATATAGAAAAAAACAGGCAAAAACTAGATTATTTTTATCGTTCTTTAGAATTTATGCAAATAAAAAGTGTGTATTTGGACTGTAAGTGTTTTATATTATTTCTATGTGACAATACATAGTTTAACATCTTGAAACACTAAAAATAAAGTGATTATAAGTGAAAATGTGCTCAAAACTGTTGAACCGCAAATATTCTGGCAGCCATCTTGGAGTTACGCAAATGAGGCATTGTTCCACCACTTTGATTCTGGAGGACTTTTGATATGTTATTCTATGGACTTTTCTGAGATGAATGGTGATAAAATAAATTCTGCTGCAATTTGTGGTGGGTCTTT
Organism: Bathynomus jamesi; assembly: GCA_023014485.1. NCBI lineage: Eukaryota > Metazoa > Arthropoda > Malacostraca > Isopoda > Cirolanidae > Bathynomus > Bathynomus jamesi. The sequence continues at coordinate 910,997 of JAJOZX010000570.1, read as the reverse complement.
TCATATATTGACTGGACTACGATTGCTCTTTGAATGGGTGACGTATGTCGATCTTTGTTGATAACTTTGAACATATTGACAGCAACATTGAGTTACGTTATTAAATTACGTTATTAAACTGTCGATAACATTGTCTGTCAACAAAATGTCTAAAAGTCTGATATAATTCCCTTATACAGAGTGAGTCAAAAGTTCGGCCTCATACGATAATATCATATATTTAAGTAAATTTCTGAGTTTCATATTGATATTTGTTTTTCATTTTGAATTTTGTTATTTATATTGAATTTATTTATCATCCCTTCCTAGGAATGGCGGAACTGAGACTATTGAACAGAGTGTATTGAATGAGTGTATTGGAAAAGTGTATCACAGCTTACAATCTTGCATACACCAATGACGTCACATATAACGAGCGCTGTTTGAACATCTTTTTTAACCATCAATTGCGAACTGTATGTAATATTTGTAAGCAAATACAAAATAATCATATATACTTAAATACAGGATAGTATTCTGTGAGGCAGAATTTCTGACTCACCCTATATATATATATATATTGTCGTCTCTATTATTCTCTTATTAAAGTAAATTGGTGTTCCTCATTTATGAAGTTAGAAAAAGAATAGAGCCAATTATAGATTGTCTTTCATATTGAAATCGTGAATGAATGACGTAAACAGTGACGACGATAAGAAGAAGAATGACGTAAACAGTGATGACGATAAAAAAGGAGAAAAAACAGTTGGTAAAAATTGAAATGTTTTTCAATTGAAATCCTTTGAAATTGACTACATTCCATTTATTTTGAAACTTTATCGTGAAAGAGCGATTAAAATTAAGGATAACGTTTATGTAAAGGAATTATAAAAGGAATTATAAGGAATTTTGGAATTATAATTTTGGAAAAGCGTTTCTGATGAATGATATCAGATTTAAAGGTTTTGCGCGAAAGGAAGGATTCCATTCGTAGCGATGATTTATTACTATTGTTGTTATTTATTCAAAGGCATTCTTCCATGAAATGTTGCACGAACATCTACTGTATAGACGAAGTCAGCAGCTAAGAAATTTCATTGTTCTGCATTCCATTTGATACATACTTATATACGGTATATATATATATATATATATATATATATATATATATATATATATATATATATATATATATATATATATATATAGATATATATAATATATATATATATATATATATACACATACTATATATCTATATATTGGATGAATTTCACAATTAAACACGTGAAATGAATGAATGATGCAAATCCACAAGGAAAAAGAAAAATGATTCCAAGGCCTTTCGTGTATTTCCCTGACGAGGTGTACTTCTGAATACAAGAAAAGCTTTGGAATAATTTTTTTCCTTGTTGGTTTACACCATATATATATGTATGTGTATATATATATTACACACAGACCGTGGATGGAACAAGGAACTCTTCTAGGAAAATTAAATCCACTGTAGTCTGAATAAATAACGGTAAATGACAAATAATAGTTTTTCTTTTTTTCATGATGGAAAACCTAACGTGGGCAACGGTCACTAGCAAAGAGGCCCCAAAGGGCCCGAAAGGTTAGTGTTACAAAAAGATTTCTTAGCTTTATTTATCCTGTTCTTCTGGAAATAATAAGGATAACAATATTCAGGAAATATCCTATTTATTTCCGGCCGAGGTGTTTAAATAAAGGTAAGAAATCTTTTTATAAAATTAACAACAAAAAGAAGAAAACATATTTGTGTTTGTCATATAGAAATTTCAAGCAATGTTGTATTTACTTACCATAATTCGGTCAAGAGTTTATTAATTACAATGTATTTATTGTATTGATTGTAAAGAATGTAATTTAGTATATGTTGGTCAAACAGGCAGAATAACGAACAAAGTAGGAAAATGGATCAGCTTTCGCGGTGAGCGTCAGCAAGTTGTTACAGTCAAGCGAATATGATCAGAATCGGAGAAATAGCATTAATTTTACCGCTGTTCATTATCATATTAATCAACAGCAATAAAGAAATAACCAACAGTACTGTAACATTCTTTGCTGTTGATAAAAAATAAGCAGAAAAAGAAACTAAGAAAATATCAAATGTTTGCAAACGGATACAAACAATGTGCAGATGGTCAGAAAACAACAACATGAAATTCAACACCGAACGATTTCAGCTCTTTTAAGATACGGAAGAAATGAGGAGTTGCGACTGATACACTACTACTGCATGTCCCAAAATAGATAAGAAATTCACAGAAACACAAACAAAAAAGATTTAGGAGTTATAATGACCGACGAAGCAAAATTTGAAGTACTGAACAAGATAACAATAAACAAAGCAAAGAGAGTAGCTGGACAGATACTAAGGACATTTAAAAGGAGGGACAAGAATATAAGATTAACTTGCTGAAAACACTGATCATACCAACACTAGAATATCAATCATTCTTAACGTCTTTACATAAGAAAGAAGGCATTATTCAACTCGAAGGGATTCAGAGAAACTTCACAGAGAAGATGAATGTATGAAAGAAATAAATTACTGGGAAGGATAACGTAAATTAAGTCTCTATTCGCTGAAAAGAAGAAGAAGAATAGAAAGGTACACAGTATATTTATACCTGGAAAATACTAGAGAAACAAGTCCGCAATTCTAACTTTAACCGGATAACCATCCAAACAACACTGGAAAATAGAAAAAGAAGAATATAGAGAATGTCCCAGAAGTCCTGGCTCAAAGGCTAATATCATGTTATCCATCATGGGGCAGGACTTTTAGCACACCCTGTATATATGATACATACATATATAATCACTCTGAACAAGGGTCAATATAAATTCCGAGATTTGGTTCTTCATCTTCTTTATTATTGGACCTTAATATGCTATACATACAGGGTGAGTCAGAAGTCCTGCCGCATAGGATAATATCATATCAGTATAAAGTTCAGAAATTTACTTACCAAATCCAAAATGAAAACCAAATATATTTATTTATATTGAATTTATTTATCACCCCTTCCTAGGAATGACAGAACCAATGCACGAAGCATTGTGTATATTCCTCAGGAAAAGGGGGGAATTAGTCTTTTTGCACAGTTTAAACATCTTTTAGAACTATTATTTGTGAACTGTACGTAATGTTTATAAAGAAACACAAAATAAACATATGTGATGATGTTATCCTATGAGGAAGAGCTTCTGATTCACCCTTTATGTACGCCTATCTCAGAATTACATAAAACAAAAATTTGCTGTCGAAAAACTCTATGGAAAATGAACCGAATATTTCAGTAACTCGATAACTTCCAAAAATACAGTATGCTCTTGGTTGGCAAATATGGTTGGAATATATATATATATATACAGGGTGTCCCGTAAGTCTGGACCCATAGGGAAAAATAATAAAATTACAAAATAGTCCAAAAATTTATTTATAATATATATATATTTTTTTATTATTATTTTTATTATTTTTTTATTATGATCTTACTCCGCTGGAGTTTTATTTGTGGGGCCACTTGAAAGCCAAAGTGTACGAGGTCAAACTTCAGAACATTTTCCACCTTAAAGCACGCATTGTGGAGGCGTGTCAAGAAATTTCTGCGACTGTGATTCAGAAAGTGCTGTCGCAGTGGAGATTGCGTCTTCAACTATGTGTGCGACACAACGGCGGACACTTTGAACAGATTATGTAATAAATTTTTGGACTATTTTGTAATTTTATTATTTTTCCCTATGGGTCCAGACTTACGGGACACCCTGTATATATATATATATATATATATATATATATATATATATATATATATATATATATATATATATATATATTATTAGGGTGTGCCTAAAATTGCAACTTCAAAATTTTGTAACGACCAGGATGTAATTTTTTTTTGTATTCAGTGCAAAAACATAATGTACAAAATCTTATCAAAATTGAACAGTATTTAGGACTTGCTCAAAGATGTTGAACTTTAAATATATTTACCTTTAATTAACATAAACATTTACTTCCAATTAACATAAAAATTTACCTTTAATTAACATAAACATTTACTTTCAATTACATAAAAATTTACCTTTAATTTTATTTACCTTTAATTAACATAAACATTTACTTTCAATTAACATAAAAATTTACCTTTAATTTTATTTACCTTTAATTAACAAACATTTACTTTCAATAACATTAACACTTAGCTTTAATCAACATTTTTGACAGCCTCATCAAACTTCTTTCGATGATACTCAACCACTTGAAGAAGGAACTGTTTCTGTTCCTCGTCACGAGTAAGGCTTTCATTGAAGGATTGCATGAGAGCAACTCCTCGTTCTGCCAAATCATTTGTTACTCTAAGAGATGACACAATTGCTTGAGCTTCATTGTAAGTTGCATCACTGGACCAGTCTGCGGGGTCTTTACCGAGAAAGGTTTCATCAATTCCCAAAATACTAAAGAAGTTTTTAGTTGATTTTGTCACAGTCAGCCAATGAACATGAAGAAAAATGTTTTATAGAGGGAATCCTCTTTGGAGGCTCTTCGGAACCTTGTTGCACTCTCATCTTATAAATCATGTTTCTCTTCTCTTCATGGGATACTTTATTGTCAAAAAAACTTAGACCTACTGATATCTCAGATAAATACCACAAATGTCGTGAGAATGCAGTCAAAGCAACAGTTGAAACTTCTTTGTCAGCGTAGTCTTCAAGTGTTTTTAGAAGCATGAGATCGTTTCTTGGAGCATCACAAGATGACGTACATGTAAACCAATATTTAATGTACACAGTTGTGACGAACAGTGACATTCGTAACAAGTGATCTTCTAACATTCTGACATAGGAGAGGCGGGGTCCCCTAATTGCAGTTTGACGGTGCTGAACAGAATATTGTTCTTGGAAAAGGCACATTTTTATGGCATAAATTGCTCGTGCCATCCATCGAGCTCGGTGTACTGCTCCAGGTTTACGAAAAGTGATGCCTTGGGAGGGAGTACCTCCAAGGAATATAATGGAGAGTTCTAGGAGCTCTTGATAGTCTCCCCGAAGCTGTTTTGACTGCAACTGCTGAAGAGCAAATGCAATTAGACCTTTTCTCCTTTCTTCTTCTACCATGTTACCAGTATTTATATTAAGTAGAGTTTTATACTGCGTTTTATCAATATGAGGCCAAGATTCACGGAAATGAGAAAAAACTTCAATATTAGGTGACCTACCAGCATCATGCAGAGAAAATACTTTCTCTAACATAATTTCAAATATGTGATGGCGGCATGCAAGACTCAGCAGATCTTTCTCTAATTCTGTTTCAATTTTAAGGCAAACCCCACCTTTCAATCCAGTATTAGTTGGTGCAGTGTCAAAACACAATGCAACTATTCTATTTTCTAGTCCCCATTTTCTTATTTCTGTCAGACAAGCATCAGCAATACCAGAAGCATTCCCAGTATTGAACTTTGGAACAGCAAGTAATTTTGTAATATCTTTACCAGACACTAAAATTGGTAAACGCTCTACAGTCTTCTGAACAGCTCCAGTATAATCATCCATAATTTTTCCATCCCAGTGGAGAGTAAGGGGTACTTTTGGATCAAAGATGCTCGAATTTCTGCTGCTAGAGATTCACGATGTTTGTTTCTGGCTCGATGAATTGTTCTGTGGCTAATCTGTAACTCACTTCTGGGAGCTCTGAGCAAATTAGATGAAGCCATTGCTGAGAAAACGTGAACAGCATTTCTGCTACTTATTTTTGTTCGATCTAGTGCCGCAGCAACTTCTTGCGTAACAACTTGAACACGACCTCTGTTAGAACACCTAGACAAAATAGCCTTATGAGCAATCTCTTGATCAAAATCAGCATGATCACTTTTATCAGATGATTCTCCTGATGATTCTAATTCTATCGATTCATTAATTGTTGCTGCAGATGATGTATATGCTTCCTGCAAATATTTATGATTCTCTTTTTGCCTTTCATATGCTAGTGATCGCTCAATTCTGCTAGCTTCTTTCTTTGAAAGTTTCATGTCTACTCCTATCATTGATCCACGACGGCCTTTTTCTCTTTGACCTTGTAAGAATAAGCGATCTTCCTCAATCTTAATCAAACTCATGGCATCCTGGTGTGCAATATCAAATAATCATCCAGTGACTCGCCAAAAATATCACGTTTCTTGCTTTCAGTAGATGTTGATCTATTTATGTTTTTTTTGAGTGACTGCCATTCTTTATGAAGACGTACAACTCTCTCACTCACATGTAATTCAGTTGTTGTAGGTATACGTGCTCTTTCCCAAATCGGCAAAATTAAACGAACAGTTTTCTTAACACTTTCCTTCAGACTCATTTGTTTATCAGTATGAAATTAAATAACACTTTTAGTACATCACGCCTTGATGGTAACTTTGCAGCACTAAATTTTTCTTCACATTTACCAACTAACCAAATATCACTGTAGCGTCTTGTTTTCATTGCCATTCTTGGTAGACACTAAAAGCAAAAAACTGAACAATTACTGTATGTGGCTGAGCAGAAAAACAGTTTAACACAACCCACCAGCAGTGCTTGAGAACAACGACTGACGTGTCATGTGTGCCAACTGGTGCATAGCTGCTTTCCTTGTTTGTTTACGTTTAAACCTGTACAGACGTGTAGAGAATGTGTGACTAATACTTGTTCAGTAGCTCTATAACTCCACTTATGTGAAATACTTATATAAGAAAGAATGCTTTACCAAGAAACATAATGTGCAGAACTTGACAAATTACTAAAACATAGCTAAATACTGTAACATTAAATGCTGTTGAGCAAGTCCTAAATATTGATGCAGCTCCTTCAATTTTTTTGTGTTGCATTTCTACATTAAATTGAACAATAATATATCCTGGTCGTTTAAAAAAATAAAAATAAAAATTCACTTCTATGTAATTGGCACACCCTAATATATATATATATATATATATATATATATATATACAGTATATTATATATATATATATATAGATATATATATATATATATATATATATATATATATATATATATATATATATATATAAAACAGGCAAAAACTAGATTATTTTTATCGTTCTTTTGAATTTATGCAAATAAACGTGTGTATTTGGACTGTAAATTTTTTATATTATTTCTATGTAACAATACATAGTTTAACATCTTGAAACACTAAAATAGATTGATTATAAGTGAAAATGTGCTCAAAACTGTTGAACCGCAAATATTCTGGCGGCCATCTTGGAGTTATGCAAATGAGGCATTGTTCCACCACTTTGATTCTTGAAGACTTTTGATATGTTATTCTATGGACTTTTCTGAGATGAATGATGATAAAATAAATTCTGCTGCAATTTGTGGTGGGTCTTTTCATATATTGACTAGACTACGATTGCTCTTTGAATGGGTGACGTATGTCGATCTTTGTTGATAACTTTGAACATATTGACAGCAACATTGAGTTACGTTATTAAATTACGTTATTGAACTGTCGATAACATTGTCTGTCAACAAAATGTCTACAAGTCTGCTATAATTCCCTTATACAGAGTGAGTCAAAAGTTCGGCCTCATACGATAGTATCATATATTTAAGTAAATTTCTGAGTTTCATATTGATACTTGTTTTTCATTTTGAATTTTGTTATTTATATTGAATTTATTTATCATCCCTTCCTAGGAATGGCGGAACTGAGACTATTGAACAGAGTGTATTGAATGAGTGTATTGGAAAAGTGTATCACAGCTTACAATCTTGCATACATCAATGACGTCACATATAACGAGCGCTGTTTGAACATCTCTTTTAACTATCAATTGCGAACTGTATGTAATATTTGTAAGGAAATACCAAATAATCATAATCCTAGGAATGACAGAACCAATGCATGAAGCATTGTGTATATTCCTCAGGAAAAGGGGGGAATTAGTCTTTTTGAACAGTTTAAACATCTTTTAGAACTATTATTTGTGAACTGTACGTAATGTTTATAAAGAAACACAAAATAAACATATGTGATGATGTTATCCTATGAGGAAGAGCTTCTGATTCACCCTTTATGTACGCCTATCTCAGAATTACATAAAACAAAAATTTGCTGTCGAAAAACTCTATTGAAAATGAACCGAATATTTCAGTAACTCGGTAACTTCATAAAAATACAGTGTGCTCTTGGTTGACAAATACTGGTTGGAATATATATATATTGGTTGAGATTTTGAGCAAATATTCAGAATTAACCTGTGTTCGACCCCTTTGGAGGTTCCACTTCATTTGGGGGATCTCTGTAGTACCCATTTCTCTATCAGCAGCAGAAGAATGAACAGCTAGATGTGAGGTGCGCGCTGCCCTCGCCGAGAATCAAACCCGGGTCGATGGATTCGTAGTCATCTACGCTAACCACTAAGCCACTGAGTATGTACAGGGTGTTTCAGGAGGAAAGGTCAATACTTCGGGAGGTGATAGTATCGGTCATTGTGAGAAAAAAGTTCATATGAACATGTGTCTAATTCTGAATGGTTACAGAGATAGAGCTGTTTGAATCTACAAATACAAAAGCATTGTTAATGGTAATCAAGGAAGAGAAACCAATTACTGTTTCTAACATTTAATGTTTAAACATTGGCATTTTGAATGGTATCAGTCACAACAGTCAGCTGTCGATTGGCTTATGTTACATGCTTACATTACAGCTTACATGGTTCAAGGTTATAGGGAGGGAAGGGGGAGGAAGAGCTGCGCGCGCATCAGATTGAAACAGCTCTATCCCCATAACCATTCAGAATTAGACACATGTTCATATTAACTTTTTTCTCACAATGACCGATACTATCACCTCCCGAAGTATTGACCTTTCCTCCTGAAACACCCTGTATATATATATATATATATTTTATTTTATTTTTTTATTGGGGTTCTTTAACCTACTTCGCAACATCTAAGGTCATAGACGGAGGGGACCTACAGCTTTACGTGGGATCCGTACCACGGGATATATATATATATATATATATATATATATATATATATATATATATATATAAGGCCTATCAGGGAGGGGCTAGGAGGGCCATTTGGCCTGGGCTCAAGCTTAAGAGGGGCCTCAAATTTAGAAACTTTCAGGTTTGAATTTAATGTTTTGCAGTGAAAGTAATAATTGGGTTTAGCTATGGGCCTCAAAAGCTGGAAGTGGCCCGGGCCTCTCTGAACCTCTGAGAGGGCCTATATATATATATATATATATATATATATATATATATATATATATATATATATATATATATATATACTGTATATCCTGTGTAACGAAAGTCTCTCTACCCATCTGTTTGTCTTCTTTCGGTTATCTGATCTCAATCCCTGTGATTTCTTCCTATGGAATGTCTACACTTTTTCATTACGTACTTCTAATATCGAGATTTACATCCCCTTCCACCTACATCCACACTCACACCTACACCCCCACCCACTCTCTCTCTCTCTCTCTCTCTCTCTCTCTCTCTTCCCTCTCTCTCTCTCTCTCTCTCTCTCTCTTATACGCACACACCACACACACACACACACACACACACACACACACACACACCACACACACACACTTATATGTGCTTACACTGTACTGGATTAACTGGTTAATATTTTGGATTTTATTCCCCGTCTCCGGCTCGATTGGCTAAAGTTGAGAGTTTTGTTCAAATTCGCTCTGTTTATGCAGGATGACTTTAACCACTTTAATCCCATCTGAAGCGAGAGGTGGTTCAGAGGATTAAATACTGCATGGTATGGGTTCATTTAGGGAAAGGAGATGCGTGCGGAGGTTAATGGGAGAGAAAGGGGGGATTGTGGGAGTGACAGTGCTGAGTGGGGAAGTGTCAATGCTAAGGGGGAGTGCCAAGGAGGAGTGAGGTGCCGCCTTTCCCCGAAAATAAAAATAAAAATCGAATACAGAGTATAATAAACTAACTGTTCTAACCTAAACTGGAAAATAATATATATATACTGTAATACGAGGGTAATTCAATAAGTATCGGCACTTTTTATTTTTCACAATTTTATTTTCACATCTGATGGATTGTAACACATCAATTCTCAACATAGTCTCCCTGTTTCTCAATACACTTAGTCCAGCGATCTATACAAGCTTCCTAATACCATCACAAAAGAAGTTTTTGGCTGTGTGCGTAGCCAGTCATACGCCGCCTCCTTCAGTCATCATCGCCTTGGGATCGCTGACCTCTCAAAGCGTCTTTTAGTGGTCCAAACAGGTAAAAATCCGAAGGTGCCAGGTCTGGACTGTAGGCTGGATGGTCGAGAACTTCAAATTTAAGTTCTTGAAAGCATTTTCTAGTCTGTGGAGCTGTATGAGGGCGCGCATTGTCGTGTAACAGAATAACACCTTCCGACAATCTCCCTTTCCGTTTTGTGCAAATTGCTTGCTTTAACTAACTCATTCCGAAGCATGTCAGAATACGATGCACTTGTTACTGTAGTTCCACGCTCTATATACTGGTCAAGGATAGGGCCTCTCGTTTATCCCAAACAGTGTTAGCATAACATAACTCGGAATGAGTTCAAGCAAGCAATCGCACAAAACGGAGGAGATTGTCGGAAGGTGTTATTCTATTACACGACAATGCGCGCCCTCATACGCTGCACAGACTAGAAATGCCTTCAAGAACTTAAATTTGAAGTTCTCGACCATCCAGCCTACAGTCCCAGACCTGGCACCTTCGGATTTTTACCTGTTTGGACCACTAAAAGACGCTTTGAAAGGTCAGCGATTCCAAGCGATGATGACCTGAAGGAGGTGGCGCATGACTGGCTACGCACACAGCCAAAAACATTCTTTTGTGAAGGCATTAGGAAGCTTGAGGATAGATCGCTGGACTAAGTGTATTGAGAAACAGGGAGACTATGTTCAGAAGTGATGTGTTTATAATCTCTCAGATGTGAAAATAAAAAGTGCGGATACTTATTGAATTACCCTCGTATATCGGGTCGGCCAAAAAAAAGGGAGACCTCGAACTTTGGCCGTAAAATCCAGTTATGGTTAGATTTTAATATTTTTTTCACACCCGACAACTAAGTAAATTTCCTATACGGTGAGCGGATTTCAAAGAAAACTAATGAAAATTACGGATTTATTGAACATTTCTTTATGCCACTGGAAATTCTCCATTTACACTACTACTGCATTGTTGGGTCGGCCAAAAAAAGGGAGACCTTTTAAACCCTTCATATCTCAGCAAATACGGTACATAGAACCATGAAATTTTAGTATGTTAGTATAGGTAATTTTATGGTTTGTATGCCATCTTTTAGCATTTTAGCTGAGAAATTGGATTTATGGCGAATATTCCAGAAAAATCTTGCTAATCAAAGGTTCAAGTAGATAATTAAAGCGATTTTAATTAACGCAAGCCAACTGCTGGAGGTTTAAACAAGCTTCTCAAGAAAATCGATAAAACAGGAGATATCTAAACAATACCAGGTAGCGGTATTAAATTTGGCCACCAAACAGTCCTAATTTAAATCCTGTCGATTACGGCACTTGCAAAAATTTGTCGCAGACAATTTATCGGGTCAAAGTAAGAAATGTCGCTCATTTACAACAGCTTCCTCTGGAAAAATGGGATGAGCTACCACAAGAACAAATCAATAAAGCCATAGATGAGTTCCGTCCTAGACTGAAAAAGGTTGTAGAAGTTCGTGGTAAACATCGAGCAGTTTTCTAACATCAAGGTAGCATCATATGTAACTTTTTATCTGCACATACAATGCAGTAGTAGTGTAAATGGAGAATTTCCAGTGGCATAAAGAAATGGTCAATAAATCCATAATTTTCATTAGTTTTCTTTGAAATCCGATCACCGTATACGAAATTTACTTAGTTGTGGGATGTGGAAAAAATATTGAAATCTGACTATAATTTTGAATTTTACACCCGAAGTTCGAGGTCTCCCTTTTTTTTTTGCCGACCCGATATATATATATATATATATATATATATGTGTGTGTGTATGACGTCATACTATGAATTTAGAGTATGTATTCCACACCAACACTGTCTTAGGCATAACAATAATGTACAGTAATGTTACACCCTGACCTCAATGTGAGAGTTGAAATGCTTATTCACACACACACACACACACACACACACACACACACACACACACACACACACACACATATATATATATATTATATATATATATATATATATATATTAGCTCTCACACTGAGGTCGGGGATTCGACTCCCGATGGCGTAATATCATTGTTATGCTTAATACAGGATTGGCGTAGAATCTATACTCTATATTCATAGTAGCAGTGCGTCATAGTATGACGTCAAACACATACATACATACATACACACACACATATATATACAGGGTGTCCCAGAATTAACTATCTATTTCAATGAAATCGGACAAATTTAATAAAAACTGACATAATTTTGTGTTTATTACTAAATTATGATACAAAAACAAATAGATTTATAAATCATAAGTCAAAACTTTATTGAGAAGTTTCAACATGTGCACCGTCTGTATCTCTGCAAATTTCAAATCTATCCTCAGCGCTGCGAAACACATTTGAAGCATTTCAGGTGTTATCTCCCGCACTGCCAACTGGATGCGTTCTTTAAGTTCAGCTAAACTATTGATCTTTTGGCGATAAACCTTTGTTTTTATGAAACCCCATGCAAAGAAATCCAGGTGTGTCAAATCCGGAGAACGCGGAGGCCAAGGTCGAGGTCCTCCACGTCCAATCCACCGATTATCTTCTGTTGAGGTATTCTCGAACAATTAAAGCATAATGACATGGTGCTCCATCTTGTTGAAACACAACATTATCAAGAATGCCATCATCAAGAAGCTGTGGTTTGAGAAACTGCTGAAGCATATCAAGGTAGACGGTACCTGTTACAGTTGCTTCCGCAAAGAAGAATGGGCCATAAATTTTGGATTTGGTCATTCCAAGCCACACGTTAACTTTTGGAGAGTCTCTTTGCCATTCTAAAAATAAAACTATGAAACACTATGAAAAAATTATGAAAATAAAATTATGAAAAAATTTAGAAATTTATACATTTTAACATATATTAAACATGATAAACATAAATAAAAGTGTGTTTTTTAAAAATTTGTCCGATTTCATTGAAATAGATAGTTAATTCTGGGACACCCTGTATATACAGTATATATATATATATATATATATATATATATATATATATATATATATATATATATATAAAAAATATTTCTAGTTTAGGTTAGCATGGGTAGGCTAGATTAGGTTAGTTTAGGTTAGTTTACTATATTCAAATTTTTATTTTGCGGAGGAAGGTGCACCCTCATCCCCTTGGCTCTCCCCTTGGCACTGGCACTTCTCCTTCCCCACTCCTCACCCCGATTCCCCATTACCTCCCACCTCCCCCTCGCTAAATGCACCCATTCTACTAGCTGCTAGTCAACTAATTTTTTCGAGTCATTTCATTTTCATTTTCTTTAAAAAGAATACCACTCATCTCCACATCACATCACATCTCTCCACATCTCCACATCTCTCCATCCAACACACACTTGAAATTCTGCGGGAGTTTATCATCTACAGCATGCAAATGATGTCTTGAAAAAAAACGGGGATTTGCATTTGCACGCACGAGTAAGACCATATAGATAAAAATATATAACATTAAACGGAAACATTCATTAAGTTTACCTCAAATTCTTACAATATTTTTAAAAAGAAAACAAATGGGATTAACACCCCTCCAAATTTTTACTGTTTTACCTGAAAAAAAAGTCGATAGGTGAGAGGGTAATTTTCAGTGAATTGAACTGGTTTTCCGCTCTGTTCGTTCTACGAATTATTGGGAAAATAAATCGCGTTAATCGCACCAGATTCCTGAACGAAAGATCAGGAAAAATATATAAATATCCTCTCATTCCCCCCTTGGCCCCTCCTTCCTGCATGAAAAAAGATAAGAATAATTTGACATTTCCAAACATTTTATGGAGATTATGCATGCAAGATCTTTCAGAGATATGTATATCTCTCTGTCTGTTTCTCTCTCTGTCTGTCTGTCTACCTATTTCTCTATCTTTTCAACGACGGATTGAAATGATGATTTACGAGAAATCGTTTGTAGTCTGGATGATTCATGTCATTGTAATTTATCTCCTTCCCCCCCCCTCTCTCTCTCTCTCCTTTTATATACATGCAGTATATACCTTCTGCACTATTATATATGTGCAGCAACTCTTGGCAAATTATAAAAAAGGTTGTATCGGAATTTTTAATTAATTTGCCTCACAGCAAATCTTTCACACTCCAATACAAAAGTTACCTCCTTCATACTTATATTCGCAAATGCTTGCCAGCCACAATGTCTCGAAACTCCCGGAGGTAACACGACGGGCTCACTCCAACTTAACACAAAGAATTAAAAGTTTACCAATCCATTTAACCACGCTATTCATCAGTCCTTCCATATATATCATTTGAGGCCCTCCAAGGAAAAAGTAGCTAAGCGACAAAAGTAAAAAAAGACGCCATAAAACGCAGTTAAACGTTGTCCAAAATTTGAAAGTGAAATAAATTTTTAACATTTGAACATATTTTGTCGAAATATCTTCAAAAGTTAAAAAATTATTCCACTTTAAGATTGGTACAACTTTTAACTGCGTTTTCTGGCGATTTTTACTTTTGTCGCTTAGCCACTTCTTCCTAGGAGGACCCCATTTAAACTATGAGTTTCATAGCATGAAAACGTTTGTGTGTACCTCCTTTTTTTTTTTTGTCTAAATTGATATTTCTTGTATTTATATTTTGTCTCCCAATATACAGTATATATGTATATATATATATATATATATATATATATATATATATATATATATATATATGTGTGTGTGTGTGTGTGTGTGTTTAAATGTGAAATAATACAGAGGAATTTAAAGTATTTCGTTGAAAATGCTTATCCAATTTCACTTCTCTCATCTTAACACAAGAAGATACTTAACGCATCTGAAATGCCGTTTTTTTCAAAGTTTTCACTTTAATTAGATTTCGTCGTCTTTGCTTCGTTCTGTGAGCACGAAAATCAGCTCTAATTTCGGCTCTAATTGCCGTGTCGGCGCTAATTTACTTGTCCTGTAATGTAGCAAAGTAATATAGCAATTCCTGAAGATTCTCCATTTTGAAGTTAAGATATTTCCACTCTCTTCTCAACGGAGCCAATTTTAACTTTATTAAAATTTTATATATATATATATATATATATATGTATATATATATATATATGTGTGTGTGTGTGTGTGTGTGTGTGTGTGCGTGTGTGTGTTAAAAAATTAATGAACAAAAATCGAATCCCAAAAGACTTAGACTACTAAAGGATTTAATCAACACAAAGAAGAACGCCCCCCCCCACATGAGGCTGAAATTCTTACAGTGATCACAAAAGCATAACCAATTTGGTAAAGTAAAAGGCAATAAAGTGGGAAGCTCGGAGCTAGTGAGACTCGAACCCGCGGTCGCTGGGTTTCAGCGTCACCCCTCCTACCGATCACGTCATCCAGACCCCCTAACCTTAAAGGTTCGTTCAAGGAAGACCAATATTTACAACACCTTTGAGGGCTCGAGTCTCACAGGGTCCTATATCCTCATTTTATTGTCTTTACTCTTTCCACCTTACGGAAGTACGGTCATTGTACTTAAAACGCATTCACATACCCAATTTGTTAAACAGGTTATTTGCAAATATCGGCTCCAGTACTGCCGCCTCGATTCCAAATCGGACACCGAGTATCCACAATACGTGTCACAACCCACTACAAACCAAATTACTCGAAAACTCTGGACCTTGATTTCGGCTCTCCTTTTCCTTCCATTCGGGGAAAGCATTTTTGCGGGCATTGCATTTTATTGGCCCATTGTCCCCACATAAAGAAGACTACATTTTCTTTGCTCTAATTCTATCGGACAATATCTGTTTGTCAATAAAAATTCTAAAAAAATAATGCCTGGCATCAATACGATCTCCGTAAAAATATAGAAATTAGTGTCGGCTAAAATTGGCATGTCAGTAAGTAAACTAATGAATGAATCAGTAACTAGGTATATTCACTAACATTTTAAAGGAAGCCGGAGTATTCCCTATATTTAACTCACGTAATCGTAATACTCCATCAAGCTACCGACTCATATCCGTGTTGCCAACTTCAAGCAAAGTATGTGAAAAAATCGTATACAATAAACTCACTAAATTCTTAATCAAATACGATATTTTAACTAAAACACAAATTGTGTTTAGAGGTGGCCATACAACGGAAGAGGCCATAAACATGCTATTAGAAAATGTCCGTATGAACCTAAACAGCAAAAAACACATTACCTTGATCTGCTTCGCTTTGTTTAAAGCAGTGTTTTCCAATACGTTCGCCACTCGCCACATGTGGCAAATCGGCCACAGTCATGTGGCAAATTGATGCTCTTCATCAGTTCTATGTTTTCTTTGATTTTCGAGTTAATATTCGAAATTTACGTTTTTTGGGGGGAGGTGGTGGGGGAGTGCGGAAAATGTTTTCCACAGTAAACAATTTGGAGTCTTATATTAACCATACTTTGAATTTACCCCCAACGGTCGGGGTATGAGGAGTGGAGAAATTCCTCCTTTATGTCAATATTTCAAATGTGGATGTCTGTATTTGGAATTTTTGGACAGAAGATTTTGAAGGTTACTAATTTACCTAAATATCTTTTTCTAGATACTAAATAATAATTACCATATTTTACTGTATTTTACGCCTAAAGTTACGTATTTTACTGCGTATGATTCTAAACTCCTAAAGTTACCGTATTTACTGTGTATCAGCCTTGATTGCTGACGGTTTACAACCTCAAACCAACTTTGAAAAGACCGCATTTGTTTTATTAATATTGCGTATATTTTGTACCATATGGCGACTATGGTGACCCGATCGACACAAGTTTGGCGAGCATCGAAATCGTATTGGAGACCGAGGGTCTAAAGTATTTGACACGCCTTTCCAGGCAATTCTATTCCATAAACTTCCACATACGGAATAAGAGAAAATATCTTTCAGTGGTTCAAATCGTACCTCACTAATCGTGATTAATACGTCATATTAAAAGATAATTTATCCGATAAGGCAACGCTAACTAGTGAGGTCCTACAATAATATATTACTGAGATATTATTATTCCTAATTCACACCAATGATTTACATTTCTACACCAAATTAAATCGCGTAAATATGCGGACGATACCACACTTCTTCCCATCATAATTTAGGACTTTCTCATAAATGAAACGAACAGGCAATTAGAGCGTGTGTATAAATGGATGTGTGTGCTAATAAACTCTTAGTGAATCTGGCAAAATTATCTCGCGTAATTATTGCCACAAAACATAAATTCAAACTGCCAAATAAAAATTGGGAATACTCCCGTACTCTTGCGAAGGTGAATGAACTTGAAGTGCTTGGCACTAATTCAGACAAAAAACTAAATTTCAAAAGTCACGTACAACGTATCAAATCCAAAATATCAAAGATTTCTCTTCATATTATTTAAACTAAAAGGGACCCTTCCTCAAAACGCCCTCCTTACCCTATATTATTCCCTCATCCCTTCACATTTATTATATTGCATTACAACATGGGGTACCTCAAAGAAATATATAAAACATCCTTTGGAAGTAATTCATAAAAAATGTCCGCGAACTCTCTCGAATAATAACAACAGACAAAGTCACACTTTCCCAATGTTCAAAGAGATAAATATTATAACACTAAATGACTTATACAGATTCAATGATGCTGTCAATATGTTCAAAGTTATCACTAAAAATCGACATACATCACCCATTCAAAGGGTAATCACCATGCATCAAATATGTCACTACTATTACACGAAACCAAAAAGATTTTATACACAAACCAAATTTTACAATGGAAATTGCTGGGAATAAACTCTTTCAAAGAAGCGTTATTATATATATATATATATGATGGAAATAACCACGAAGGAAAAATAAAACACGGAATGGTGTTCAAGCGCTTTCGTCTAATGACATGCTCAGGAACACTGAGGATGTCATGAGACGAAAACACTTAAGCACCATTTCGTGTTTTCTTTTTCCTTCGTGGTTATTGTCATCATAAATATTATTCACAGGTTACTTTCGTGAAACAATTTTCATACATACACACACACATATATATATATATATATATATATATATATATATATATATATATATGTGTGTGTGTGTGTGTTGTGTGTGTGTGTGTGTGTGTGTGTACCTTTCCTTTCAACCTTTCAAATGTTCCGCGCGATGATTCCTCATTTCACGAAGGTCAATCTTGTCACCCCTCTTCTCGAGTTGGCCTGGTGAAGTAGTGAGTTGGTTTCTTGTACTCTCCACCTCACATAGCCAGGTACGCCCGGCTCATCGGGGATTATACTGAGCCAGGCGTCTAGTCTTCTTTTAAAGATGTCCACTGCAACTCCCTTCGTGTTTCTTAGGTCTTTGGGCAGCTGATTAAACAGTTTTCGTCCTCTCACCACAAAACTATTTTCTTTCAGGGTTAAGGATGTTCCCTGTCTAGCCTTTAATTTGGGAACAAGACACAGTCTTCCTTTTCTACTTTCCACCGTTCTTTGGGGGGTTATAGGGTTCAGAGGAAGATTAGGGGCTAGTTAGTTTCTCCATTATTTTCCAAGTGTAAATAATGGTGTATCTCTCTCTTCTCCTTTCCAGTGAATATAGGTTTAATTCGCGTAACCTTTCCCAGTAATTTAGTTCTTTGCACCCCTCGATCTTGGCTGTGAAGCTTCTCTGACTCCCTTTTAGCTGTCTAATGTCTTCTTTTTTATATGGGCATGTTAAGACCGAGCAGTATTCCAATTTGGGTATGATCAGTGTTTTCAGTAGAGGAATCATTATATTCCTATCCCTTCTTTTAAAGGTTCTCAGTATCTGCCCAGTCATTCTCTTTGCTCTGTTTACTGCTATCTTATTTTGGGTTTCAAATTTCGTGTCGTAAGTCACTACCACTCCTAACCCTTTTGCTTTAGAATTTTCCTGAATTTCCTGTCAATTTGGAATATAGTATTCTGTGGACTTTAGGCACCCCCTTTTTTCGTACCGTAACAGTTGAAATTTCTCAGTGTTAAACTTCATATTGTTGTCTTCCGTCTACTTGTAGATTCTGTTTATGTCTGTTTGTAGAGATCCTATATCTTCTGGGTTTCTTATTTTTCTACTGATCTTTTTTTTTCTCGCTCTCTCTCTCTCTCTCTCTCTCTCTCTCTCTCTCTCTGTATATATATATATATATAATGCGCCTCTGTGGTAAAATGCGCCTCGGTGGTGTAGTGGTTAGCATCGCTGACTACGAATCCATCGGCCCCGGGTTCGAGAGGCCGGAATGGCAGCCGGCGCGCAGCAAAACCCAGCTGCTCATCCTTCCACACAATAAAGAAAGTGGTTGGTAGATAAATGGGTACCCTGGGTGGCCTAGTGGTTAAGACGCTGGGCTGCTGGTGGGGCGTGGTTCGGATTCCACGTTAAACTGTAGGTATATGGTGGAGTGAAAAGTTTGACCTTCGTCAGAATGAACAATTCGGGCGGAAGCTAACCAAAGGTTATTTATATTATATATATATATATATATATATATAACCAAGTGATTACAAATTATCTTCCCTACAGCTAGAGCGAAAAGCAAGATGTACAAATAAAGAAGAAACCAAAAAGTTTTATTTGCAAACTATTGAAAATCAATATGAGCTCTTTTTATGGCTCCTTTTGAGGTTACAACATTCCTGAGTGAACAATTGCCTGATCGTTGGATTGGGCATGCGTTGGGGGACTATTCATTA
The DNA here is from genome assembly GCA_023014485.1 of Bathynomus jamesi. Taxonomy (NCBI): domain Eukaryota; kingdom Metazoa; phylum Arthropoda; class Malacostraca; order Isopoda; family Cirolanidae; genus Bathynomus; species Bathynomus jamesi. Next base: position 891,051 of record JAJOZX010000570.1, on the reverse strand, counting down.
GCCGGCTCATTCGCCCCCTTTGATTTCTTCTTCTGGGGCTATGTCAAAAATGAAATTTTTGTTCCACCATGGCAACAACTTTGGAACATTGAAGGAAAGGATACGTGAGGCTGTTAGAAAAGTTCAATATGGTATGCTACAAAATGTATGGAGGAAAACAGAATACCGCCTTGATGTATGCAGAACCATAAAAGGAGCTCATATTGAACTTCAATCGCTCGTAAATAAAACTTTTTGAATTCTTCTTTATTTGTATATCTTGCTTTTCGCTGTACCTTCGTTAGTTTTTTCATAATAATGTTTAAAAACGGGAAGCTCATTTGTAATCACCCTGTATTGTTTCGCGGATGACGCAAAGACAGGCAAAAATATCGAACGAAGGTGACATAAAAAGATTATAAAACGAAAACGACCTTGAAACATTATTCCAGTGGCAGAAGACAACAATATGAAGTTCAACGAAGAAAATTCCAACTTATATAGTATATTAACAAGAAGGTGGTACAGAATAATAAGTACAAGCAATGTAAACGAAACAGATAACACCAATACCACACGTCAGGGATCTGGGAGTAATAATGTCATCGGATGTAGAATTCAGAGAACACTTATAACATTAAAGTCACAACAGGTAGAAAAATAATGGGAATCATCTGGAGGAGCTTCCGCAGCAGAAAAGCAAACATCATGCTCAAATTAAGAAAGAGTCTAGTCCAACCAGTAATTGGGTATTGCTCAGTACTCACAAGCCCATACAGAAAACGAGACATTGCGAACACTGAAGCTATACAAAGGACTTTTACGTCTAAGATAGAAGAAACGGAAGGTGAAGACTACTGGTCTCGACAACAATCCCTGAAACTCTATTCTCTGGAAAGAGACGCGAGCGGTACACAATAATATACATATAGAAAATATTCGAGGGCTTTTTCCCCTAACCTTAGAAATGAAATAGAAACAAACTGGAATGAGAGAAGAGGAAGATTTTGTACTGTCCCAGTTGCGGTGGCCAGGGGCCATGAAAACGAGGATGGAAAATACCCTCAGAATATGAGGCCCAAAACTATTTTACGTGCACACCAACCTCAATAACTTCTACACCTCCAGCACCCAACCTCAATAACTTCAAGAACCAGCTGGACAGTTATATTATATATATATATATATTATATATATATATTATACACATATTAGGGTGGCCCTTAGTTGTATGTGATTTTCTAAAATGAAATATTTTTCATCTCCCAACCTCCAAGTTGTTCTAATCCATGTAGAAATGCTCTGTGTAAAATTTCAGCTCAATCAAACAATATTAAGATGGCCCCCAAAGGCCCTAAAGTTTCAGATTTTAACAATATTGATATTTTTCATATAAACCGTTTTTATCTTCTTTACAGTGTTTTATTCGAAAGAAATATAGAATATGATCGAAAGAGAATTCAATTTACAATAAATTTAGTTATAACCATTATTTACTTAAAACCAAAATTGGACGAGATATTCACGGAAATTGAAAAGTATCATAAGTGCGTCAAAAAACCGCTTCTGGAAGGTTCTAGAAAGTTCTGCGCCTGCGGCCTATATAAGCGCGTAATTATTTGTTGTAAATAAAGTTCACTTTCGATTATGCTTTGTGATTATTTTCCCAAACAAAGTTTGCAAATGAATTATAAAGGTTTTATATTAGAAATACCAATTATCGGTGAATTTTGAAACTTTAGGGCCTTTGGGGGCCACCTTAATATAGCCCAATTGAGCTGCAATTTTGCACAGAGCACGTTTTTATATATTGGAAGAAGATTAGGGGTTGGGAGCAAGTAATTTCAAAAGTTGAAAAATAAGGGCCACCCTAATATATATATATATATATACAGTGCCCGCGAAAAGTATCCGATCACTCAAGAAAATACAATATTTTCCCTTAATATTCAGAGACACGTAATTCACTTTCTATTTGTTCTAGCGACATCTGGTAACTTTGAGGTTGCTCGCTGATATGAGAGCTATCCAACGCATTCTCAAATTAGTGTTCTGGTATCCTTCGTTGCGGGTGGCTGTGTCTCAAATTTGTCAGATTTCACTGTTTGTGTAAATTTCTTGATTTTTTTTTTTTTTACAGAAAGTGGTGTAAATAAATTTATATATAATGTGTGCTAAAAACAACTTAAGAGTGATTGTCGAGGTGCTATTGTTGCTTTGCATGCATGTGGGAAATCACAGAGACAGATAGCTAAGGAATTAAACATATCCCAAAGTACCGTTAATTTATGGGTTTCACGGGCTAAGAACAATGGTGGCCTAACCACGCCAGTCCCTAAAAAACGATCTGGCAGACCGAGAAAAACAAATTCGCGAACAGACAAACTTATGAAACGTTTAGTATTGAAAAAACCCAACAATAACTGCGAAAGAAATAAATTTAATATGAATAATTTGTTATCTGGTGTTTCTGAACGAACTATCCAGGAGCGGCTCCAAAAAGACTCGGATTACCATCTCGCCATGCTGCTAAGAAACCGTTCATTAATGAAAAAATGCGTAAAAAACGTGTCGCATTTTGTAAAAAATACATTCATTGGACTGTTGATGACTGGAAGAAGGTTTTATTTAGCGATGAGTCGACATTTTTGACATTCAGAAGTTGTCCAAAAAAGGTTCGCCGGCCTATTGGCTCAAATAGGATGGACCCTAAATACACCCTAAAGACAATGAAACACCCTCCAAGTGTGATGGTTTGGGGTTGTTTTGGTTACTATGGGCGTGGAAACTTATATTTTCTTCCGAAGAACACAACTATGAATGGTGCACGGTATTTAGCAATGCTACAGGATAAACTTCTAATGGCAATGGCAATCCAAAGGACAAAAACATACATGCATGATGGTGCACCATGTCACAGTGCCAAAATAGTGACAAAATGGATTACTGACAATAAATTTGATATTTTGGATTGGCCTGGTAATAGTCCAGATCTCAATCCGATAGAAAATCTGTGGCTAATAATAAAAAATAAGGTTGAATGCCACGACACTGGCTCAGTCGAAAAATTACAAGAGGCCATCAAAAAGGTATGGTGCAAGGAAATATCAGTGGAAGTTTGTCAAAACTTGATTAAATCCATGCCAAAAACGTCTAGAACAAGTCATCCAACCAAAGGACAGATGACAAAAATACTAATATAAGGTTAGTATACATTTAAACATTGTTTTTTATGTAAAAATACAATTTCAAGGGTGATCGGATACTTTTCGCGGGCACTGTATATAATATATATATATATATATATATATATATATATATGTTATAACCTCTCCGTCTATGGCCCTGGGGTGGTTCGAATCGACGGGGGTTCTGGTTGGGAGGCAGCAACGGATATTTTCTCGCGATACTTTTCTTCTATAATATTTTAATTTCTTTCTCTCGCTATAGGGTCGACAGTTGTTAATTCTTCTCTTTTTATAATACTCTGATACTTTCTCTTGGTACTAAACTTATCGACTTTACTGACTAAATTTCTGAAGAGAACAAGGCTCGAAGGAAAAGATAAAAAAACCTTTCTTTGACTGTAGTTTACTTCTAAAATGTACAGGTAGTGCTCTGAATTTACAGGGGTAGAGGTTCCACCTCTTTCGACCATAGCTCAGGCAGGAATCTAAAAAAATTAAGGAGGCAAGGGGCCTCTGCCCCCTCCTCGCAGCGAGGCTGCTAACAAGGGAGTCTCGTAGTAGTGACCAAAGAAGAGTGAAGTTAATTTTACAATTACATGTGTCATATAAGTCTAAATGTTGGGGGATGCAGTTGAAGGTTAAGTTTCCACCTTTTAAACACATGATCAGATGAAAGATTCCAAATAAAAATTAAAAAACAAAATAAAAACTAATCGTATTTTCGCCGAGTATACATTTCTGAAGGCGATATAATTTCGTAGTAGTACATAAGTACAATCTAAGTACATCATTGAGTACGTCGTAATTTTGGTTCACAACAATCATGATTATAATTATGGATTAATTCACATTCTCTTAGTATCGTTTAGTTACAATTCCATTTAAAATACATTATTACATTATATATTAAATTATTACATTTAATTACAGTTTCATTAAAGTACATTACATCATATTAAATTAAAGTATTACAGTTAATTACAATTAAACAGTTACTATAACTTTTTGTTTGGTTTTACAGTGTTTTTATATTTATATATGGTTATTACATATGGGCACATACGAGATAATGTATACACAACATGACACACATGATTATAAGTTATAAATCTGAATCAGAGGGACAAGAGAGGCGAAATAATTAAAAATAAAAAGTAAAAAAATAATACACGAGAATGTATTTGCGCGTTTTCGAACGAACAGATACGAATGCATAAAGTTTTGCATTTCATAGACTGACACGAGTAAAATGAATATTTAATAGAATTGATATAGGGTAATGGTCAAGATAATATATGGACGTGTGGGCGAATATGGTTGAATTATAATATTTATATTGCATAACACCACAAATAAATAATGCCGTATAGAGTGTAAAGTTTTTTTTATTATTATTATTATTATTAAAGAATTTGCCATACATTGTATACTAGAGATATGATGAAGGGAAACTAATGAAGGGAAAGTGTGAAGGGATTAAGCTACTTTATGACGTCATAGTTATTCACATTATGTCATACGTACAGTATAAGTCATTATTAGAAAAGATGAATTAGAGAAATACAGTAATGAATAAAGAAGTACAAATCGAAATTCTATCCAAAACTCGCTTAGGCGATTTTGGTTTCTTATGTAAAAATGAACATTCAAACATAAAAACCATACAAACATAAGTACTGCATGAAGACAATGAATCCATATAATGATGGTATAGGAATTGTTCATTGTTCACTTTTACATATATATATATATATATATATATATTATATATATATATATATATATATATATTAGGGCGGAGCGTTTTTACACTTTTTTCGATTTTCGTTTTGTAATAGCGCGGAAAAGTGGCTCTTCCACGTCAAAAGTTAGTGTGTAAAATCTCAGAGATCTGCAATAATATCTTCTGCCTCCGCACGCGCGTTGAAAATCCAAAAAATGCGCTAAAATACGCATTTTTTCAATATTTTCTTATAGTTTTAATTTTCATCCTACCTTCTTGTAATAGCGAGGAAAAGCATCCAAAAGGTTTATTTGAGATTAGTTTAAATATTTTTTATTTTTGTCCTGCGATAATATCTTCTGCCACCGCAAACGTTCCAAAATATGGAAAAATCCGCATAAATCACGTATTTTGCATATTCAGCCTACAAATTCACTTTGTACGTCATGTAGTACTCCCACATCGTTCTAGAAGCTTCCCCACAGCCTGGTATGGTGTGTTGCTCGTCATTGCCATATACGGTAATGAGTCAGTGAGTGATGACTGATGAGTCATGACTCACAACACTCTACCAGGCCTTCTTGCTCTCACTTCCCCGCAGTGTTGTGCTAGCTACGTTTCGGGTGAGATGTGGATTGTGTTGCTCTTGCTGTTAATACATCTTTGGAACACGACAACACGCATATGTGGACATATACTGCATATTTTAGTGCATAATAATTAGTGATGTAGGTCATATCCGCATCCGCATCCGCGGAACATCCGCACATTTTCTCGCATCCGCATCAGCATCCGCATCAGCATCCGCATCCGCATCCGCATCCGCACTTTGGACTGCGGATGTCGTGCGGATGTGGACCGTTGAGATAAAACGTCATTAATAAGCGGAAATTATCAAATTCTACTATATTAATAGAACTAGTTCATTGTGCGCAAAAGTGATGCAAGCGACAAGACGAGAGGCTGTTCTTGTATGAAGTTACTCTCTTGCAACCTACTTAGATTCACGTTACAAAGCTAAGTTATTTTCACCTAGTACATTAGAACGAGTTAAATCATCACTTGGCAAAGCAGTTGAAGAGCTTCAATCTCTTGAATCTGTCGCTTCGCCACCTACCAAAAGAATAAAAGTTTCAATGACAGAACCAACACCTTCAACAAGCAAATCTATCACAGAATCTCTCTCTCAGTTTCTTGAGTCAAGCAGCGATGACGAGACCTACGCGATGTCAAAAGATGTAGTAAAAATGATCGAGAGCTATCACCAAGAAAAACGCCTGGCTGCATGTGACAATCCTATTAATTGGTGGAAAAATACGCAGAATATCTATCCATACTTGAGTAAACTTGCAAGGAAACATTTAGCACGTCCTCCAACAAGCGTACCAAGCGAGAGATTATTTAGCAGTGCTGGATTAATATATGATGAAAAGAGAAACAGACTGGCAGCAGAAAAGGCAGAAAAATTAATGTTCCTTAAGCATAACCTTCCTATAATTAAGTTTGAATATTAAACGATGAACATCTTAGTTTACTTTATTTTAATTACTCATTTATAAATATGCCTAATAAAACTTTAAACTTAATATAAATAGTTATCAAGCTAATTAAAGATCTCTTTCTATAAGGGTGGAGGTTGGGGAAAGAGGTCGGGTAACACAATTATGGTTTCTAATTGTGGCTGAAACTCAACAAAATATAACGAATTTATTTGCAGACGAATTCACTAATTGATTTCTATATTAGTTAGATGCTTGCTATTATTTTATATGTTCAGGGAAAAGTACAGCAATTATTGTACAATTAATAAATTATACTACATTATAGCTACAGCTCTCTCTATATAATAACTTATTATATACGTTAAACACAACAAATCTCGAATATATCCTAAAAAATAACGAAAATGTAGACATCCGCATCCGCATCCGCATCCGCGGATGTTGAAATCAAACATCCTCATCCGCATCCGCGGATGTGAAAAAAATGACATCCGCTACATCACTAATAATAATACGTTGGTGTAATATACAAAACTTCTGCAGAATGCAAGAATATTTAACGTTTTAGGAGTAATTTCTTAATTTTTATATTATTTACTGTTTTTCACAATGTTAGCACCAGCTCAAGCAACAAGAACTTCTTCAAGTTGCCCTATATTTGGGGCACCAGCTGATCTATACAAGAGGTGCCTTCCAACCTATAAGGACGTCATGAAATATTTTCATCAAATAAGGTTGAATCTGAAGACATCGAAGAAAGAGCCTACAGTTGCAGAAATTTCGGGTGTTCTCTCAAAAACTCTCGAAGATTTGTGGAAAACAGCCTCTATTCCTACTGTTTCTCATAACCGTGTCGTTCAAATGATTAAAAATTACCATGAAAAATGTCAAAACCTTCTAAAGTCAATAAAAAGGAAACAAGATAGTGACTCATTCAAAATTAAATTCTAAACACTTCAAAATGAGGCAGAAAACAAATTATTTGACATCAGTGCTTGCAAATGTGAAAATTTTGATAAGTGTTCATGTGAAAACCATCTCAAGGTTCCAGCAATTGAACAAGACTTCCTTAAAGATCAGAGAACAACAAGAAAATTGGCAATAGGCTCTCTTGATGTTTCCCAAACTCGTAAAGATCTAGCAACTATTGCTAGAAGACAATAGAGAATGAAACAGTATGAACAAAAACCATCTACCAGTAAAGGACAAGCAACTGAAACACTGTCATCAACATCAAGTGAAATAGAAGGAGCGGATTCTGATTATGAACCGACACAGAGAATCAAATCGATGGAACAATCTCATCATGGAACACTCTCATCATTGGCTATAGCTTGTGACAGAACTGGTGTGTCAGACAGGTCTGCTGCTATAATTGCTTCGGCTGTTCTTGAAGACGTGGGAATTATAAACGAAAAAGATTTAAGTTCAGTAATAGACAGATGCAAAGTAAGGAGAGCTAGAAAAAGAGTGAGATATATCATTCAAAAGCGAGATTACGAAGAAGAAACTATGGAGAGTATCTATTTCGATGGAAGAAAGGACAGAACTGCAGTGCAAGAAAAAGTTGGCAGTAAAGGTTATCAAAAAAATTATAACAGAAGAACATGTCACTTTGCTTCAAGAACCAAACTCGCATTATATTGGGCATGTAACTCCCGCTTCTGGCTCAGCACAGAGTATATCTTCTGCAATTTTGGATTTTTTTCGCTCAAATGAGATTCATACTTCAGAAGTTAAAGCCATTAGATGTGACGGGACAGCAGTTAATACAGGACCAAAAGGAGGAGTGATAAGAAGTATTGAAGAGCACTTTCAGAGAGCACTCCAGTGGCTGATTTGCTTGCTTCACACTAATGAAATTCCCTTGCGGCACATAGTGACTGACATTGATGGTAAAACAACAGGTCCTCATAGTTTTACGGGGCCTATAGGAAAAGAGTTAATTGATTGTAAAAAGAGACCTGTTGTTGAGTTTGAAGCAGTTGAAGCGGAAGAAATTGTAGTTGACAGAGATGATCTAAGCACAGATCAGAAATATTTGGCAGAAATCTATGATGCTGTGTCAAAAGGTGAATGTACTCCCTCTCTAGCTCAAAGGAAACCAGGCAAAATGGCACACTCCAGATGGGTGACAACTGCTAACCGCATACTTCGTCTCTACGTTTCAACTGAAGAACTTTCAGACAACCTTAAGTGTATCGTGGATTATATTATGAAAGTTTATATTCCAATGTGGTTTCAAATCAAGAGAAATTCTTCAGCAACACAGGGAGCCAAACATCTTTATCAAATGATACAACGCTCGAGGTCGTTGAGTGCCCGCTGTATAGAAATAGTTGATCGTGTTATTCAGAGAAATTCCTATTTTTCTCATCCTGAGAATGTTCTCCTTAGTATGATTCACGATGAAGCAAAACATATCAGAGAATTAGGATGGAGGAGAATCCTTAAAGCAAGAGATTCTGAGTCAGCCGCAGTGAGAGTGTTTAAATTGTCCACGTTGAACTTTCAGTGCAGTGAGTACTACAACATGATTAACTAGCAAACTTGTGAGCTGTCAGAGCCTCCTCTGACAAAAGTTCTATCACGCTCCGACATCCTGAACTATATCTCATCAGGAGATGTACCTGATTTCATCCCACGCTTTCCTTGCCACACCCAAGCGGTTGAACGGCATATAAAGCTGGTAACAGAGGCTTCAGCTGCAGTATGCGGTTCAGAGGCAAGGGATGGATTTATCAGAGCAAGATTAGAATCCAGAAAGAAAATGCCAAGAATGGAAACAAAAAGTGACTACAGTGTGTAACTAGCCTAAGTCCGATAATGGTAGGGTGGTTGGGTCGGGCAGGGAGGAACTCGAAATGCAGCCACCTCCACGTGGTGAGTTCTGGGTTATTTTGTCAATATAGTACATTCAATATTGACGAAATAAGCGAGGAACTGCATGCATATAATAAGTCATCAAAAATAAACCAAGCATATACAAAGTAAACTGCATTGGTGGACCTAAATTATTTAATTGCTCAAATATATAAACTTCTTAAATTACTAAAATATGATATAATGAATTGTTAATTGCATTACTTAATACATAATTAACGAATAAACTGTGGTGTAGGGCTGAAGTTGACCATAATAGCGTCATTATAAAATACACTATTTATGTAAATTTTCCCATATTTTGGAACGTTTGCGGAGGCAGAAGAAATTATCGCAGGACAAAAATATTTAAAACTAGTCTAAAATAAACCTTTAGGATGCTTTTCCTCGCTATTACAAGAAGGTAGGATGAAAATTAAAACTATAAGAAAATATTGAAAAAAATGCGTATTTTGGCGCATTTTTTGGATTTTTAACGCACGTGCGGAGGCAGAAGATATTATTGCAGATCTCTGAGATTTTGCACACTCACTTTTGACGTGGAAGAGCCACTTTTCCGCGCTATTACAAAACGAAAATCGAACAAAATAATGTAAAAACGCTCCGCCCTAATATATATAGCGTGCTACGAGCATAATGTGTTATACATAACAATGAACACAATAGCTCGTAATAAAATCGTAATCCTATAATTTACGCTCTTGCATTATATTGCATATAATTATAAATTCATCGTACGACGCGGTTTCCATTTTGTACCATTTCACGAAGGAAGATCGTACTAAAATCGAAGTTTAATTCCATTCAAACATGCGAAGGAAAGTAGTCTGTATATATATATATATATATATATATATATATATATATATATATATATATATATATATATATACACACACTGTACATCATAAATGCCCAAGTTTGTGTAAATTACATTGTACATTTTCGAAAGTTCGTGACCATTTTTTACCGAGTAGGTCAAACAGATTATATAGTTTAGATTTTAAAATTTTTAATTACTTTCGATTGTGTAAAAGTAGTTTTTTTGGGGGGTAGGGGCCGGGGTTCCATAAGAAAGTTTAGAGAAAGCGGTTTTTTACCGTATACAATGATTATTTTTTCGAATTTCAGCCGCGGTAGGACTTTAATTAAAAGAAACCGAAGTCATATAAGTCGTCCTTTACGCTTCATCAGCCTTTACACACCCTCTGATTTGTTTTAGGTTAGGTTACGTTAACCTGAGTTAACTTAACCTAATCTAACCTTAAAAATTAGGTCATACAAGAAAATCTTACTTGTTTACAAAGTTTGAACTAATTAGTGAAAACCAGACGGCTTATTATTGGCACTACTTGGGGATTTAAGCATACATATATATATACAAAGGTGGGCAGGACCGAGTTCCAAAAGGACCGAATTCCAGGAACTCGGTCCTTTTTAAGGACCTGAGCGGAAGTCGGTCCTTTTCTCAGTGAGGACCGAAATGAGGAGCGACGGTCCATTTTTAAGCAATTCCGGACGGTCCGGTCCGGACGGTCTTTTTTAGTGATTTTAGTGTGTTTAGTGATTATTTGAAGTTCTAAAGAAGATGGATCGTTTCCTCCAGAAGACTCAGAAAGAGACTGAGACTGAACTGAAACTTGTTTCAACACCTGGCACCATCCAGTGCCGCCGTGGAGAGGCTCTTCTCTTTGGGGAAGGACGTCCTCAAGCCGAAAAGTCAGGGCTCAGTGACAGCCATTTTGAAATGCTAGTCTTCTTGAAGGGAAACTCAAGCATTTAACTTAATAACTTTTTTTCATCATTTATGTATTGTATTAATTATAATTTACGTTAATAAAATTAAGGATTTCCGGTGTCTTTAATTTCATTTTTCATTTTAATCAAATTTTTCACTTATATTATATATAAGGACCGAGGACGAGTCGTTCCTAGGTCCTATCTTCAGAAAGGACCGGGACCGGGACCGTCGGTTCTTTTTGAGGCCCGGGTGCCCACCTTTGTATATATATATATATATATATATATGTGTGTGTGTGTGTGTGTGTGTGTGTGAATTTTTTGCAGGAAGGAGGGACCAAGGGCGAATGCCCGCAAAACCGCCCCTCCCATACAGGAAGAAGCGAGCCAAAATCAACGTCCAGGGTTTCAAGATGCCTGGACGCTCTGTGTTTGAAAGAATGAAGGCAGAGACAGGGGGAAAGATGGATTGAGGAAGATTGTTCCAGAGTTGACCGGTTGAGTAGATGAAAGATTGAAAATACCAATTAACCTTTGCGTTAGAGAGTAGACAGAAGAATGAGAAAATATTGAAAGTCTGGTACTGCGTGCTCTTCTTGAAGGAGGAGACATGCAGTTAGAGAGTTCAGAAGAGCAGTGTCCGTTATAATAGCGATAGTAAGTAGAGAGTAAGGTAACATTACCGCGAAGAGAGAGGGATTAAAGACAGTCAGTAATAGATGGGAAATTGATGAAACGAAAAGCCTTTGATTTATATATATATATATATATATATATATATATATATATATATATATATATATATATATATATAGAGAGAGAGAGAGAGAGAGAGAGAGAGAGAGAGAGAGAGAGAGAGAGAGAGAGAGAGAGAGATCTGTAAATGTACAGTTATACATCATGTACGCATAAGAGGTGTCATGTGCACATAATTATACACACATTCCGTTCAGATTTTAATGTATATACTTATTGTACATATTTCACGCAGCATGAAGCAGATAAGAAACAATCAAAGGAGACGAGAACTCTCCTATTCCAAATAATATCCTCGTAAAAGCTGGAAAACAGAATCTGTTCCGCTTTCAGATATATCAGCTAAGAAGCAGACACTTCAAAGGGTAGAGAGAGAGAGAGAGAGAGAGAGAGAGAGAGAGAGAGAGAGAGAGAGAGAGAGAGAGAGAGAGAGAGAGAGATTAACAAGGAACCTTCCTCCCCCAGCCACTGCTGACAGAAGAAAAAGTTATGAAAGAAGATTTATAGGAAAGTAAGAAAAAGTGTAATGAAAAGAATAACTTCAGATTTCATTCACACCACGCGTTCACTTATCTCGTGTACCCAGTGCCAGCGATAGGCTTTGTTAGACTCTGCGGGGCCTGTGGTCAGTATTCGGAATGGGCTTTTTAATTGATTTTAAAACCCATTTAAATCACCGTTGAACTTATAATGATGAACATACGATAATTATAATAAGAATTATTGTATTACTATAGGCCACAATGCTCTCTGTATCATACGATCTCTCAGTGTTGCCAGTGGGCCAGCCCAAGCGCGGGGCCGGGTGCAGTGCGGGGTCGGGTACAGTGCACCTCCGGCACCTGTCTAAAACCTTCACTGCGTGTACCCAGTTATGTATTAGAGGACAGTGGAAAAAAGAAGGATAACATGACCTGCTTAATCTAATGCATTTTTTAAAGGATTTTTAAAATTTATTTATTATACAGGGTGGTCCAAAAGTCCCTATCTATTTCGCTGAAATAATGATATTTCTCTTTTATTTTCTGCAGGCCATAGATAATGATGGATGTACAAGAAAGTGTGATGGTAGTAACACTACGTATCCAATGGAAGAAGTGCAAAGAAATCTGAGGAAAACTCGAAAGATGATTTCACAAACCAGGCCCTACAAACAAAGCAATTCGTGAACTGGTCAATAAATTTAAAAGAACAGGATCTGTTCATGATGAGTCAAGATATGGGCGTCCAAGTACCTCTCAAGAAAATGTCGAATTGGTAAGAGATGCCTTTGAAACAAATCCTAGAATGTCAACTCGCTCAGCGTCACGTAGATTGAGCATACCGAAAACGACTGTTCTAAGAATTTTAAAATCAACATTAAAAAAGAAAAGTTACCATATTCAAGTGCTACATGCGTTACACGAAGAGGATTATCCAAGACGAGCCACCATGTGCAGAGAATTGATTGAAAAAACTCATACTGAAAACTTAAACTACATTCTCTTCAGCGATGAGGCGACATTCCATACATGGGGAAAGGTTACTCGACATAATTTCCGTATCTGGGCTAGTGAAAACCCAACCGAGTTCTACGAATGGGAGAGAGATTCTCCTAAAGTTAATGTCTGGTTGGGTATGACAAGATTGAAGATTTACGGACCTTTTTACTTTGCAGAAGCTACGGTAACAGGGCCAATTTATCTTGACCTGCTTCAGCAGTTTCTTGAACCCCAGCTTCGTTCAGATGGCATTCTCGACACTGTTTTCTTTCAACAAGATGGAGCTCCATGTCACTATGCAACCATCGTTCGGGCGTACCCTGATGAGCTCTTACCAAATAGCTGGATTGGACGTGGTGGAAACAGGCCTTGGGTAGCACGATCTCCGGATTTAACACCATTAGACTTCTTTGCGTGGGGCTTTGTAAAGTCTGAGGTTTACAAAACAAGAGTCACAGACCTGCAGGATCTGCGAACCCGCATTGTCGCTAAAATAATCCCAGAGATGCTTGAGAATGTGTTCCGCAATGCAGTGGGACAGATTTGAGATTTTCAGAGACACTGATGGTGCTCACGTCGAATCTCAGACCTAAGCTCGATAAATAAATATACATCTAATTATGTTACTACATTTTTATCCTAAAATACTATTATATCAGCACAATAGATAGGGACTTTTGGACTACCCTGTACATATAAAAAACGTCATCATTTCATTATTGCATCAGTTCTCTGTTGAGTGCCGAAACCATTGTGCCGAGAGACTTGCCTTTAAAATTTTACTATTTTCATCGCCATCATCTTTTGCAATGGAATTCCTTAGATAAGGGAGCACTGATCCAGAGGCACCTCCAGCTAGTCAGCACACACCAGTTTAAGAATTCCCACGAAAGTGCACATAAAGAAAATGATTTCCCTCTTTTTCAAGAAAGATTTATCATATTGTAATTTATATTGCGTCCTTCGTGTAGGAATTACTCGATAAGGAAACACTGATTCAGGGACCTCCAGCTGGCCAGCACCCAATAATTTAGGAATTCCCCGGATAATTTTTATTTTACTAAATTCTATTACATGCTATTTAAAACTAAAATTTAAACTTCTACTCAAGCTAAATAGCTTCCCTGAAGGTGAATGTGTCTCTTCGGAGGTTTTGACCCACGAGAGTTCTCATCAAACTTCCCATCATCTGAGAGCACTCAGTACTCTGAAACCAGATCACAGCAGCGCCTCCTACTACATTTATTGCAAAAGGGAACATCACTACTTCTACATAAAGCTACGAGATCCCATCAAGCTTCCTTTCTCTACCAATGGGATATCATCTGAGAACTGTCAGTGCTCTGAACTCAAACCAGACCAGCGCCTCTTGCTACATCTATTGACAAAGGGAACATTACTTACTTCCTTCCTCCCTATTTCGAGCAGCTCCCTTTCGGCAGTGATATAGTCAAGACCACCATGACCGAGACCGAGACTGAGACCAGAATAAAGGTCACCAGACCGGTCTAGAGACCGAGACCAAAACCGAGACCATATGAAATTTTTGTACGTATTCCATATTGTGTAATGCCTAATTCTTAAGCTCTGTATTTCACATTCGGGAATAAAGAATATAAAGAGGTTATCAAGTGACAATTGCAAAATTTACTCTGAATTTATTCACAAACTCATAGTTTGTGACATTTTTCATCAATTAACTGCCTATTTAAAATAAGATAAGTGTTCGTTGCACTTGAAGAACATCACCATACGCAGAGCGATGTAGTCATGACCACCATGGCAGAGACCGAGACCTAAGCATCCGAGACCGAGACCTAGTGCAGAAAAAATGTCTCGAGACCGGTCTCGACTCCTACCAAAGAAGTGTTTCCACTCAAGAAAATATAGCACATGTACATTCTGTTAGTTCTTCCCAGGAAGATCGACCCAGGATTCGCTTGTCTCAGAGAAAAATCGCAAAAAAATTTGGGATTAGCTGCAGTTCCATTCAATTAATGCAGAGAACTCTAAAGATTAAGGCATTCAAAAGAGTCCATGTCTGAAGGCGCGATAGTACGTAATACTACACACAAAAAAAAAGAGACTCGTTGCGGAAAGTTACTAGACAATTTTTCAGTTAGTGATGTTAAAAAAATTGTTTTCACTGACGAAAAGGACTTAATCATTGAAAATCGCAAAACCGACAAAATAATGTTTACGGTACTCAAGAAAAAGATATCTTTGCGTCAAGACTGTACCGCCAAACATCTCATTTTTCAGAAGAAGTTATGGTTTTAGCTGGAGTGTCTTGGAGTGGAAAGACTGATATTCATTTCAATGACATCAACAACACTAAAGTAAACTCCGAAACTTATGTCAAATTATTGGACCAAAATCACTCGCCGGATTGCCGCCGTCTGTATCCTGATAATGACTTCATATTCTAGCAAGACGGAGTTACTTCTCATATAAACGAGTCTGCAGAGGACTATCCGCAACAGAACGTTACTTATTTCATTTAGAAAAATGGGTGGCCTTCTCACTCACCGGACTGCAACCCGATGGACTATTCGATGTGGAACTCGTTGACAGAAAAAGTTTATGAAGGTCGAACAGAAAAATTTACAGAATATGAATTAAAAGAAAAGAAAAGTAAAAGATACATTACTGCCTTTCAGTACTGAAATAAAATGAAGAAGCAGATGAGAGAGAGAGAGAGAGAGAGAGAGAGAGAGAGAGAGAGAGAGAGAGAGAGAGAGAGAGAGAGAGAGAGAGAGAGAATAATATTAGAGTGATACACTCTATTATACGGGGCAACTTTGTTATAAAAGCTTTTACAAGTCATTTACCCATCAGATATTGTTATCTTTTTTTTTTATAGTCGCAAATTGATTCAAGATAATGGAAAACATACGCCTCTGTACTTCGGCTTACAGACGTCTGTGTAGGACTTTCCTCAACAGCTCGGGAATATACTGAACTTTAATTAGGAGTTAATTTATATCCTATATTCGACTTAGTGTAAATCAGGCCTACCTTTATCAGTAGGCCTTTGTTTCAAATAAAGTCCATAGGTAATGCTGGAGTACGATTCTAGGGTTAGAATTAGAACAAAACAAGAATTAATCATTTAATATTAACAAGATAGATAAATTTCATACAGAACTGAACTACAAGCATTGAACTCGAGACAAAAAAAACATTCATTATAAATTGTGAGGTTGGTGAATAGCAATAAAAAGAAGTGTGAAATAATAAAACAGAGTTTACTTCATGTAATAAGTGCGGCGTTAAAACGATTATTTTGGGAGGTCAATATCGCTGTTATATTTCAAGAAAACAGTTCCGCTGTTGTTCCAATATTATTGCCATTTAAAAAGTATATTAGTTATTCTATTTATGGTTATTTTTAATAGTTTATTAATTATTGTTAGTGTTGTAACTAGATAGTTTTAAACTACTAATTGTTATTATTAATTTTGCATTTTTAGTATATAGTATATTTTTTCTCACCCTCCTCCTGGAAGGCCAAAGGCCTGTTAGCTGCTCAACCCCACAAATCTTCGCCACACTTCTCGATCCAAAAAAAGTTCATTCTCCTCCACAGCTTCAATTGTAGAGTTCCTTTCCCTGATACTTGCAGTGATGTTATCTCTCCATCTCATTCTCGGCCAACCTCTCGGTCTTCTGTCTGCGGGTCTCCATTCATAAATTTTTCGGTATAGTAAACCTACTTCTCTACTGTAGGCATTACGTCACTTAACAGTTTCTCTTTCCATCAGACCTTCACTATTAAAAGTGACACCTAAGTATTTAAATTCGTTAAGAGCTTGTAGTTTAGTTCCATTTAACCATATTTCACACTCTTCAGCTTGTCGTGCCACCGTCATCACTTCACATTTGCCCGAGTTAAGTTTCAACCCATTAGTTCGGAGTTCATCAGCCCGGATGTCAATTTGCAACATATCTTCCTGTTGGGAAATCACAATCAAGTCGTCAGCATAAGCGAAAGCCACCACATCGTCAACCCTTTAGCAGACGTTCTTTAATATCCTATCCATAAACGAAATAAAGCGCAGAGGAGACAAAACACCGCCCTTCCTGACCCCGCTTCCTATATTGAACCATTTTTCTCTACCCCGTTCTGATCTTACAGCACTCTTACACGTATCATACATGCTTCTTATGGCTCTTTGTAGTGGTAGTACATCTCTAGGAACCCGGTCGAAAGCCTTCTCCAGGTCCCAAAACACAATCCTTTGCTCCAGATTACACTCCAACGACTTTTCCAACAACATTTTCAGAGAAAACCAGGTCAGTTGTACTTCTACCAGGGAGGAATCCATATTGCCATTCTCCCAAGGTGTTTTCTACACATAACCGCAATCTGCGGTCCAGAATCCTTTAATATATTTTTGCTATATGTGTAATTCCTACACTCTGTCCTGTCACTCTTCTTAAATACGGGCAAATGATCGTCTTTGACCAATCTTCAGGGAATTTTCCTGTAGTCCACGCGCGGTTAAATAGTTTATTTTATGAATAAAATGTTACCGGTCGCCTTAAATAGTTCCACCGGCAAACCATCTTCCCCTGGCGCTTTACCCGTTTTCATTTTCCTAATAGCTACATTGATTTCTTACCCCGTAATGTCTGCCTCACATCCAAACTCTCCCTGCCAATTCTGATATGAATCCCCAGCATCGTCTACATTTAGGAGATCTGAGAAATAATCTTTCCACTTTTCGTCAATTAAAGCTGGTCCAGTCAATAATTTCCTCTTCATTTTTAATATTTACGTGTCTGACTCTGTCCTCTTTTCGATATAACTTTGCCAGACTGTATAGAAAATTTTTACTTCCTACAAAGTCAGACTCTAGGTCATGTCCTAACTTTTCCCAGAAATCGTCTTTTGTCTCTCTCTTAATCCTCTCAGCCTCCCATTCTCGCATCTTCATAGTTTTCTCTCGATTCGGCTGTCGTATGTTTCATCCACAGCGTACATACCCTCATTTTGTTCGAGATTGCATTCTTTACTTCCATCGTCCACCAAGGTATTTGCTTCTTTTTGGTTCCTTCTTATACTTTTCTTCAACAACATGCAGGTCAGTTTCATAAAGTGATTCTTTAAGTTGTTGCCAAGCTTCATCTACATCCTGATTTTGGAATTCATTTCTTTGCATGTTTTCAGATATCTGTTGTTGGAATCTTTCTTTAACTTCGATTTCCTTCAGTCATTCAACTTTAAGTCATTTCTTCTTCTTGATACGACGAGGGCTTGGTCTTTTAAACGAGACTTTAGCAACATCCAGTCTATGGTCAGAATCCATAGATACGGAAGGATAACTCTTAACATCAACGATGTTTTTCTTATCCAGGGCCAAACCCATATGTATCAGTGTACCGGCTTAGACCTTGATTCCGCCAAAACCACATCCACTTATGTTGGTCTCGATGCCTAAAAAATGTATTCATAATAGCCAGCCCATTTCTCACATTAAAATCAATAATTCTTTCTCCCTCGTTATTCGTATTCTCAATTCCAAAACTGCCAATGACGTTCTCTATCCAAGTCCTTTCACTTCCAACATGTCTATAATTTATATTACCGATGATGATGATTTTCTTTTCTCCATTATTGTTTACTAAATCCAGCACGTACTGCAGATCTTCATAGAATTCTTCCTTCTCCCGCTCACTTCTGCCGTGTTGTGGGATTTAGTCGTCCAAGCACATCGGAGGAAACTCGAATTGGCGTTAGGTCCAAGGTGCGAGCGAGTCCCCAAACATTAGTACGACGACATTCTTTGGAGTTAGGTGTCACTAAAGACACAGTTCATGACATCACAACAGCAAAATACTTCATCCGTATAAGATTCAAGTTGTACAACATCTCAGTGAAGATAATCCTAACGGCAGAATGGAACTGTGTCGATGGTTCATGAATTTACACGACGTGTGCTTTTTAGTGACGAGCAAGGAACTAATTAAAAGACTCATGGCATGGTGCGGCATATAGGATTCATACGTTTTAGGTCCATTCTTCTTTGAGGATGTTGTGAAAGGCGAGACTGACCTGCAGATGTTACGAAGTGAATTGATGCCTCAACTTCATGCACTTAGACAGGGTCTACCAAAGTGGTTTCAGCACGATGACGCACCACCAAATTATGCCATACTTGCTCGTCACTGACTTGGTGAGAACTTTCCCGGTAGATGGATTGGCAGGAGAGGAGTAACAGAATGGGCACCGCGTTCACCAGATTTGATGGCAATGGACTTTTTCTTTTGAGGCATCTTAAGGTAGAAGTTTACAAGGTGAAACTTCAAACTTTTGAACATTTTAAGGAATAGTTTGCAAACGAGTGTACATTAATGGATAACAATGGCAATTTGTTAGTCAGGGTTCCTGCGAATCTGCATCGCCGATTAAAGACATGTCTCGCAACTTTTAGGGTAGGCTACATATTGAACAGTTGTGAATATTCCAGATGGGTAGTAACTTTGAGAGCACTCTTTCCTTATACTAAAAAAGAGTAAACCTGGCGTACATATATTGAAAAGATTAACCCTGACTTATATAGATTAAAAAGATTAAACCTGACTTATAAATTAAAAAGTATTAACAGTGACCTACAGACATATTAAAAGATTAAACCTGACTTAAAAATTAAAGAATATTAACACTGACCTACGGACATATTAAAAAGATAAAGACTAGCTCATAAATACATAAAATAGCTGAACCTGACCCATTAGATAAAAAGGATTAAACCTGACCGATAAAACCCACCCGGGTATAACATCTGCTGTTATAATAATTCACAAACTGAAAATAGCGCAAAAATTCTTATACAAAGCATATTAGTCATCGAATTCTGAAAACTGAATCGTTGTGGAATTATACGTGAATGAATTTTCAGAATTCGAATATACTGTATACTTTGTAATATACAGGGTGAGTCAAAAGACTGGAAACATAGGAACTATGACTTTTAATGCAAATATATAATATATTTGCATTGAAAAGCATAGTTCCTGTTTCCAGACTTTTGACTCACCCTGTAGTTAAGGGAATAATTCTGAAAGAGTTAAGGGTCAGTTAATCTGACGTAAAAATCGTGCAACGGCAACACGACGCGATCATGATTGACAGTTTCTTGATGTTAATATAAAGCGAGAGGAGAAAAGAGGGGAAAGATAAATATGTCGTTAGATGAATACATAAACAAAGGATATAAACACTTAGGATTTTCCTCAATATTCTATCTCTTTACCCTGTGTAGAACCTTTTCCCCCCATGCACAGATTAAATCTTATGTAGAAATTTCCCTCCTTAAAGAGGGTTACCCTCTTTCAATAGATTTACTTCCTTCAAGATATTTCTCCTCCTTCCAGAGACTTCCTACTCCTTCAAGAGACTTCCTACTCCTTCAAGAGACTTCCTACTCCTTTAAGAGACTTCCCCTCATTCTGGTTTATTTTAATTTAAGAGACTTTAATTCTTTCATGAGGTCGCCCTTCGTTTATGAGATTTCTTTTCACTTAAGAGACTCCTTTAAGAGACTCCTTCATTCACAACCCTTACTCTCATTTAAGAGATTTTCCCCCATTCCGTCATTCAAGCAGAGAGTTTCCCTCATTCAAGAGATTTTATTTTCATTCACAAGATTTCGCTTTGTTTAAAATATTTCCCCTCATTTAACATATATTCCCTTCTTTAACGGATTTCCTTTCATTTAAGAGATCCGCCCCCCTATTTAAGGGATTTTTCCCTTAAATAGGGAATATTCCCTTCTACAAAAATTTCCCTCAAGTCTCTTTCTCTCATTGATTCCCCTTAAAAACGTGCGAGATCGTCTTCCATTACCGCTCAACAACCGGCTCGAACCGTCTTCAAAGTTCGTTAACTTTGTTTAAAGTTTACCTTAGTCTGAACTTAGTTTAAAATCGATGTTATCGGGAACTAAGTTTCGTGATCCAATTTGCGGTCTCCCCGTTTCTCCACTCCAGTGCGTCCCCATGAATAATGAATTGGACATGGCCCCAACTCGAACGAAATTAATTCCAGATTTTCATTTTTTTTTATTATATTTAATCTTTCAACCATTTCAAGTATAAAAATCTGCTCCGAGATTCGATATAAAATCGTCTGACGTCAACCGGAAATAATAATTACAAACACACACACACACACACACACACACACACACACAGATATATATACACACACACACACACACACACACACACACACACACACACACAGATATATATACACACACACACACACACACAGATATATACACACACACACACACACACAGATATATACACACACACACACACACACACACACATATATATATATATATATATATATATATATATATATATATATATATATATATATATATATATTAGGGCGGGTCGTACTCAGGTGACAACATGAATCTGAAGGAAATCCTACCATCAGGGGTGTCTAAATTATGTGTTTTTACATGGGGAATTCAAATATGAGCTTCGTTTTTGGATAGGATAACTCTAACCTATATCATTTTGTATTTCTAAATTGCCAATTTTACCCTTTTGAACCCCTTTATAATATATTAAAAGATATAAGGTAACTCATTTATATTGACAAGGCCAAATCAACTTTACATATATTTATTAATAGGTGAACTGCATGTACAGGGTGTACATAAAGTCAGGATCTATTTTTGTGAAATAATTATTTTTTTTCTATTTTTCTTTTCAGAAGCCCTTAGAATGAATACAGAAGAGCGTGTGGCAATAGTAATTTGGCGAATCGCGGGAAAGAAATACAATGACATCAGAGAGAAGTTTAGAAGGAGATTTCATAAGCCGGGGCCAATAGACAAGACAATACGAAAATTGAACAAATTTAAACGAACGGGATCTGTAAATGATGAAGCAAGATCAGGACGATCGTGTATGTCAGATCTTACCGTGAATGCAGTACGCGGAATTATCACTGAGGAGCCACGTATGTCCGTTCATGCTGCATCACACAGACTCGGCCTCCCGACGTCATTTGTGCACAAAATTCTGAAAGTTAATTTGCAGAAGAAAAGCTATCATTTGCAGGTTTTACATGATTTACATGAGGAAGATTTCCCTCGACGAAGTGCTGTGTGTGCTGATCTCGTACAACAAATCTGGAATGATAATTTAATGGACAACATTCTCTTTAGTGATGAAGCCACTTTCCATACGTGTGGAAAAGTAAATCGCCATAACTGTCGAATTTGGGCAGATGAAAGACCGAATGATTTCGTCCAAAATTGGGAGAGACACTCACCTAAAGTTAATGTCTGGATGGGTTTAACAAAATCTAAGGTTTATGGTCCTTTTTTCTTTGCTGAAGTTACAGTTACGGGGCTTATTTATCTGGACAGGTTGCAGCAATTCCTTGAACCTCAGCTGATTGGGGATAGGATTGTTAGTACCCTCGTCTATCAACATGATGGTGCTCCTTGTCACTATGCCAAAATTGTTCAGGATTATCTAAATGGACGTTTTCCAAATCGCTGGATCGGACGCGGAAGCAACAGACCTTGGCCAGCGAGATCACCAGATTTAACCCTTTTAGATTTCTTTGCATGGGGCTTTATCAAATCGTACGTCTATCAGACGAAGATTACGAGTCTTGAAAACTTACGTACACGTATACGAACTGCTGTAGATAACATAACCCCGCAAATGCTCCAGAATGTGTTTAGAAATGCTGCGGAACGATTTGAGCTGTGCAGGGATACTGATGGGCGTCACGTCGAATCCTACTCTTAATTATTTAATAAATGTTACCACTTTATCATTTTATGATTGAATTCCATATAATTTCCAAGTGCTTCACAAAAATAGATCCTGACTTTATGTACACCCTGTATATCACTGGATATAATTACAAAGATCATTCTCCTGACATCTTGAACTTTGCCAGGTTGCACAAATCCTGCTTTGACTCAGACTTGGACATCAGCTTCCTGCTGGTCTCTTGAGCCCTGATCCCTCCATCCCTCTTTTCCTGTGAGAAGTACTTAGCAGAAGCCTCAGTCACCATTTTAACAACCCTCTCAATGCTTTGTGTGTGGCAAGGCCAGTTGCGCACCTCCATGGGGGTGTTGATGAAGTTTTTCACCTCTGAGGTGCTTAGAGAGCAGGTGAGAGGTGGCTCTGACAACCTTCTGACCAGCTGATCAAGTCACCGATGCTGGAAGCATCACAATTGATGTCAGGTGTCCTTCTGCTCCTAACAGAGGAGTCCCCCAGCTGAGTGTCCGGGTCCCCCTCTCCCCTGATGGCCAGGATTCTCTCCACCCCTTCAATCCTCTCCTTCTGATCCTCAGAGCAGAGTAGTGTTTGGAGGATGACTTCACTGTGGGCATACCAAGCAGATCTTCTCACAGTTGGCATCACAATATCCAGCACCTCCTTTCTCTGGGACTTGAGGCAGTCCAGCTGAAAGAGGATGTGCCTAGGCCCTTCGATCCAGGAGTGCTTGACCTTCACGTTGAACCAACATGGGTAATACACTCCAATGATGAATTCCACAATGAATTGCAGAATCTTCAGGTTCTTTCCTTTAAGTCCGTGCTTTGACACCCAGAGCCTGAGAAGTCTGTTCGCTGTGGTGAGCCAGCGGCTGTGGTTTACTGGTCCTATCTCTAACAAAGCCAGCCCTGCAGGAAGTACTCCATCCCTGACTGCACAGACAATTTTATAGCCATAGTATTGATCAGTTGAGAGATCTTGAATGACCTTGTCAGGAAGCTTGATCAGTGGAGGGCCAACAGAGATTCGGGTGAAGTTTGGATTGATATCAAAGTCTGTAGCAGAATCAAGGAGCTTTCCTATTGGCCCGGATAATTTTGTCTGACAGAGTAGGGCCATCAAGGTCAACAATGAGATGGCGCAGGGGAAGTTCAACAGTGTGCAGGTTGTACACCAACCAGACCAGCTTTCTCCCTAGGTGCAGCTCCAGCTTCCGCATTACTCCAGCTTTCACACCAGTGTTGACATTTGTTGAGTCTCCTCCAATGGCCAACAAGGTCTTATCATAACCCCTCTCTTTCAGCCAGGCAAACAGGACCTTAGCAATCTTCTCCGCATGTGACTCCTCTTTAGTTGCTTTCTCTGGGGTAAAGTGGAACAGATAGTAGCTGCCAGGCTCACTAACAACACTATAGTGTTCTTCCTTGATCTTTGCGGGAAAAGATTGGTCACTGCCCTCAGCTTCCATCATCACATTCCATCTGAAACGTTACATTCTAGCCTCTGAGAAAGGTGGCTCAGAAAATAGCCTTATGCGCGCCAGAAAACCGTCAAAATATTTCGTATACCAAACTGTATGATAATTACAATTAAGTGGAATGGCACACCTTTTTATTTGAGTATTTAAATATTATTATTATTATATGAATTACATTATATGTGTTTATATGAATTAGTTAGAACAATGCTCTATGAGAGATAACGTGAGCAGCCATGATAGAAAACGTGAGAAGACATATTCTGGGGTAACTACAATAGTAAAATAATCAACAATTTAATAATAATCAACTGCAAAATGATGTAGGTTAGGGTTATCAGAATTAAATATTTTCTTCAGAATTGTGTTCTATACACCAAAATATGTCATTTCAACACCCCTATCCATTGATTTAAAAAAAATGCATAGTATGACCCGCCCTAATATATATGCTACCACTCAGAATGGTTCCCTGAGACACTTTCATGTTACACACAGACCGTGTTCCATGCACGGTCTGTGTGTAATATATAATATATATATTAGACTGGTCCGCCAAAACTTTTATTTGAAAAGTGAAAGTCTCACCCCCTAAAATTGTTACCACCATCATAATATACTCGCACACTAAATTTCAACAATATTTGTGTACTTTTAGTGGTGCAGACAGCCTCGTATTTTTAATTTATTTATTACATTTATTCATCATATATTTATTTTGTAATTCGTATTACAAATATTGTGTGTAAACCATGCCTATTCACACTCTCGTGTATTGTGTTCCACATGTTTCACTGTGTAACTGTGTATGTTGAGTAGAAACACGTCTTTTGACCTGAGTCATTACTGGTAACGTCAATGGCTACGGAGAAAAGTGGGAGGCTCGCTGTTCACGTCAGTATTGTTTAAGACGCAGTGAGAGATTGATGCGCGAGTGTTTTCCCTTAATATTTGCAGATTTTATCCTTCGCCATGTCAGATTCAATTAAAACAAGAAGAAAAACTGAAATATGCCTGATTGGACAGCCAATTTACACAATTGGCAGTAAGAAGCTTCCAGCCAATGGAGATGTACTACGTCGGCTTTTCTGTCTCACAAACAGTAAAAAAACATTGAAAGAAGCATCCAACATAGTTTATGCTGAAATTTTTGAGATTTGGGACAAGGCGAAAATACCCACCAGAGTCAAACAGCATGTACTAACGAAAATTCAAAAAAATGTATGAGAACTTCAGATCACTTAAAAAATCAAAATCAAACCGTAATCAAAATCAAATTAAAAAAGAAACTGAATTCCAAGATAGTTTAGATAATCTTTTTGATATGGCTCACGCAAATGCTTTACAAATGATGTCAAATGAGGAAGATAGATCATTCCTACAAGCTCAGAGAGAAAAAGGGAGGCGAGGTTACATGACTGATATTGATAAGAAACTGGTCGCTAAGCAAATGCGACAACGGAAAAGAAATGAAAGACAAGCTGCACTAAAAGAAGCCGAAATATTGCGAAAGAAATTATCATAAACTGTTGTTCAGTTCAGTGATAGCAGTTCAAGCAGTAGTAGTGATGAGCAACCAGAGCCAGGCACATCGTACACTCCTGAAATGACATCCAAACCTTCAAGCAGCACAATATCAAATAAGCGTAAGCGCATCGTAACACCTGATCTGGCAATGATATTAGATCGAACAAAAACAAGTGATCGCAGTGCTGTTATGGTGCTTTCAGCTGCTGCAACTTCTCTTGGACATGATATTGACAATATTGACAATATTCTATATATATTTATATTTACTTTAAAACCATATTTAATCTACTCTATTTCTCAAATGATAAACAAATATTAAACACGAACATTAATAATTAAATATTATTACAATTATATATAGAACATATATACTGTATATACACACACACACACACACACCTCGTTAACCTCGTTGCTGTTCCGTGTGTTGGTCTCTCTTCACACGAAGGTCAAGCTGGTGGCCTCGCCTCTAGGTCTGGCTTGGTGGAGGAGCGAGTTGCTTTCTTGCGCTCTCCAACGTACATAGCCAGGTACACCCTGCTCATCTGGTACCGTCCTGAGCCAGGCATATAGTCTTCTCTTGAAGACTTCAACTTTGACCCCTGTAACGTTTCTGGGGTCCTTTGGAAGCTGGCTAAAAAGTCTTGGCCCACTGACAACCAAGCTATTTTCCTTCGGTGTTGAGGAGGTCCCTTGTCGGGCCTTTAATTTGGGAACACTACACATTCTGCCTTTCCTATTTTCCAATGTTGTATGAATGGTAATTGGGTTTAGTTTTAGGTTTGGTACCAGTTTTTCGATCATTTTCCATATGTAGATTATGGTGTACCTCTCTCTTCTTCTTTCCAGGAAGTACAGATTTAGTTTACGTAGTCTTTCCCAGTAGTTGAGTTCTTTGCAGCCATCAATCTTTGCTGTGAAATGTCTTTGCGTTTCTTCTAGTTTATTAGTTTCTTCCTTTTATATGGGAACGTCAAAACTGAGCAGTATTCAAGTTTGGTATAATTAGTGTTTTAGCAGGGGAATCATTAATGTCCTGTCCCTTCTTTGAACGTGCTTAGTACTTCTCCCCGCTACTCTTTTTGCTTTATTTATCGCTATCTGATTTTGTGTTTTTCGAATTTCGCATCATCGGTCATTATTACCCCCAGATCAATCGCTTTCGTGCTTCTCTGAATTTCCTGTCTATATTGAGCATAATATGTAGTCTGTTTAAGTTCCTCTTTTCTACCATATCTCAAGAGCTGAAATTTCTGAGCTGATTATTCTGCTGATCTTTGTATCGTCAGCAAAGGATGTTACTATACTGTTGCTATTTACTCCGCTGTCTATGTCTGTTAGCATGATAGTGAACAAGAGTGGTGCTAGTACTGTACCTTGTGGTACTGAGCTGCGTACTTCCGATTCTGATGATGATATACCTTGAATTTTGACGACCTGTAGACATTCTCTTAGGAAGTTGTAGATCCATTTTCCCACTTTGCCTGTTATTGCCATATATTTCATTTTATGTGCTATTACAGTATACCGTGATCACATTTGTCAAAAGCTTTGGCAAAATCCGTGCAATATGACATCGTAGTTGTCATTGCCTTCCAATGCATCTAGGATATTGTTGTAGTGTTCTATTAGTTGTGATAGGCATGATCTACCTGATCGGAATCCATGCTGATTTTCGTTCAATCTTTCCAGTGTCTCCAAGAAATCATAATTTTCTCTTTAACTTTTCTTCAAATACTTTGGTGAGGTGGACGTCAATGACACTGGTCTATAGTTCTTTGCTTGAAATCTGTCCCCTCCTTTACGAGTATATATAAGGGCAATGTTTTGCTCTTTTCAAGATGCTCGGTATTTCCCCAGTGTCTTGGGATCTTCGCCATATCCGTATAAAGGTGTAGCTATTTCGTTTTTACAGTTTTTAATCACTAATGCGTTCCAATTGTCCGGACCTGCAGCTGAATGTGGTTTCATATGTCCTATAGCTCTCGCTACATCTTCTGGGGTAAAATCAAAATCTGTTATATACTCTTCTTGCAATTTCTCTTCAAAGAATGCATCTATGTCAGGTATCGCTTTGTCACTTTTTGGGGTACTGTAAACTGATTCATACTGGGCTCTCAATGTGTTCAGATATTTCTTTTTGGATCGTCGGTTAGTTCATTATTTCTCTTCCTTAAGGGCCCAATTGCGGCTATAGAAGTATTTTTGATTTTCCTTTATTGCTTCTACCCGCCTTTTCCTCTTCCTTCTCTGTATGGTCCTTTATCAGGCTTGTATTTCCCTATCGATACCCTCTAGTTTTTCTGGTATTACTGTATTTTCCTGGCATTTTCTCCGCAGTTGGCTAACTTCGCCTCCATTCTCTTTCTTTTGAGGAATATTCTTCTCTTTTGCCTCTCTAGCCGGCTCCTCTTTCCTTTGGCTGTGACTTCGGAGCATATTTTTTCTAAAATTCTCAGCGTTTTTTCTTCCAAGGTTGTTAACATTTTTTCAGTTGTTTTATTCTCTAAAACTGTATATATATATATATATATATTATATATATATATATATATATATATTGTAAACTCTTGAAAAAATATTAATTGAGTTTATCCTAAATTTTCATTATTTATTTAAAGGAAGGAAAACTTTCTACAGTTTTTGGATTTTTTTTTATTTTCAATTTTTTAATTTTTAATTTTCTTTTGAAAACTTTTCATTTAAAAAAAAAAAAAAAAAAATCCATTAAATTCCTAATTGAAAATATTTATTTCTTTGAAGATTTCAATCTTTTCAATATATTCTATATACAGGGTGTCCCATAAGTCCGGTCTGACAGGAAAATTTATTTTATATTAAATTTACAAAAGTGCGTGCGTGCGTGCGTGCGCGTAGTTAAAGGTTGGTTTGATTTGGTTAGGCTATTGTAGATTAGCGAGTACCTCACTATTTAATGAATTAGCAGAAACGACCATTGAGGCCTTCAGTTGCGTTCGAAACACTTGTCACGCCCTTCTCTGTTCGATGACAGTAAGCTTAGGTTAGGTTAAGTTAAATTGGGTTTGGTTAATAAGTTTTTTGATATATGGATTTCAAAAAGTAGGTACCTCGTTTATGCGGAAATGCGCACGTTATGTGTGTATGTGTGTGTGTGTGTGTGTGTGTGAGAGAGAGAGTATATTAATTACTTTTTCACTACATTTTTCTTTGGTTACCCTTCTGTCATAAACCGCGAACAACATGAATTTAAGTTTCCCCCAAAGGAAGGATAAAACCATACACTAGTTTTTGTAATGAAAGGTTGTGAGGTAGTGGACTTTTTCTGACGCTTTAATAACATGTTATTACGCCTTAATATTGCTCTGCATCATTTCTACTATTATCTCTCACAGCAGACTTCTCAGAAATCGAGTAGAATCTCTGCCTTTTCATATGTGTGTGTGTGTGTGTGTGTGTGTGTGTGTGTGTGTGTGTGTGTGCGATATGTTTTTTACCCGTTCGTTTGCTTAAATCAAAGTCCGCTCAAGAAAAGTATCGCACTTTGGTCGATGTCTTGCTGGCACTTGTGCCACTGATAAGGCAGAACCACGTGACTGGCTGGCTATTCCTTCTCAAAACACGTTCAAATATATTTTCGACACTGCATAATGAAGGGAAAAAAAATTAGTTTTCTTCTTTCCTTTTTTTTATGGGGAACTTTCATAAAATTGAATTAATTTTACGTTTTTTAATTCATTATTTTTATTTTAAATTAATTTTGTGTTTATATATATAGGGTGTCCCAAAAAAGTGTCCCTATTTTTATTTGCCTTTTATTTTATAATGGATGTACACTTTATTATTGGGGTTTCTTTTACGGAAATGTAACAGAGTGGGGTTTTTATTCCCTATATATATATACGCTTATACATTTTTAATGACGAAGCCCTAAAACAGTGATGCCGAGTTTGTAGCTGGAACAGAAAATCAATCGTTGAGTGGTTTCACGTAACAAATTCTGTGACGTAGGTGCAGAGGAACTTTTGTAAGGAATATGGATGCAGAGATCCACTCAATGGAAATACATTATCACGAATTGTTATAAAATTTCATACGAAAGGAAATTTAAGCAATCAACACAAGGGTAATAGTGGTTGGCGACGATCCACAAGAACTGCGCAACACGTAAATATGGTTCACGAAATTATTGCGCGCAATCCGCAGAAGTCAATTCGGCGTTTATCAACAGAAATGGGTATTTCACAAACATTTGTGCATCTTATACTTCGTACGGAATGAAACCTTTTTCCTACACAATTTCATTCGCAAGCTTCACTGAGTAATGTTCAAAAACGAATGCAATTCGCAACATGGATGTTTCCAAACCTAGAAGAAGATCCTGATATTTTAAACACATCCGCTTCACTGACGAGTGTTATGTACATCTGTCTATGGAGATAATAAGCAAAACTTTCGTTACTGAGGAAGTTATTCTGGCTCTCCAATAGAGCTTCCTACTACTGTGAAAATGTAAAAGCAGTGACGGTAACGCAAAATTTACGTCGTCAGATGCTACAAGATTTCTACTTACCATAATTAATTAGTTAGTCCAGTAAGAGAAATAACTGGATTACCCCAGATTCACACTGGTTCAGCAGGGTTTTATATATATATATATATATATATATATATATGTGTGTGTGTGTGTGTGTGTGTGTGTGTAACAGAAAGAGGAATGAACGAAATATGTGAAGAAGATATCCACCCGTTATCATCAAGATTATGTTTTGCTTAAAAATGGATTAGAAAAAATAATAGACTGATTTAATATAATTTTTTTACAACCCCGGACCAAAAGAATAGAATACTGTCTCAAATGCGCTCGTCACCTTGATAATACGAGTATCTGTGACGTCATTATGATAAAAAGACAAATCTGTGTGCCAGTTTTGATATAAAAAATTAAACTAAAGCAAAAACATTATTAAATAGTGAAAAATTAATGCATAGCGATATACCAAATATTAGAATATGTTGTCAGGTGTTACAAAAACAGAATAAATTCATTACGTTTATTGATTACTGCCAATATATTAAACCTTTATCAAAGACTTTTTAACTCCGAGTCTTCCAAAGATTTTCTATCAGATTAAGATCGGGAGAATTAGCTGGTCGTGGTAGTACTTCAGTTTCATGAACATTAAACCATGCAGATGTTGCACAAGCCGCATGAGGTGAAGCCAGATCATGTTGGAAAATAAATGGTTCGTCTCCAAACAGCTGTTCTGCAGATCCAGTCTGAAGTATTCTAAGATTTCTTGATAAACGCGACTATTGACAGTTCTATTTACAAGTGCAACTGACCCCACACCAATTGCACTCATGCAACCCCACACTAACACACTTGCCGTAAATGTGACAGATCGCTTCAGGCAACTTTCATGATACATTTCAGATTTTCTCCGTCAAAATCGCGAACTCTGCGCTCCTCCTCCGACTACAATCTTATTGAGGCGCCTTAGGCACTTTGGCGATGCTGATTGGGAGGCGCTTAGGCAGTATTTCTCTGATTTTCCATAGAATGATTACTGCTTCCGTGGCCGGGGCCCTTCCGAGTGTGCTGAGTGCATCATGAAAGTGATTCTCTCGGGCATGGAGGCGTACTTTCCATATTCTATTCCTACTACTAATGCAGAAAAAACTTGGTTTAACTTTACTTGTTCTAATGCTATCCGCAACAAAAAAGAGTTTTTCAGAAGGTACCGTCGCCATCCAACTCCTGACTATCACTCAGCTTACATATATTTCTGCCCGGAATCATGCAAACTCCGTTCTTCGATTCGCCAAAAATTCCTTCATCCTACAAAAATGTGAAAACCTATCCAATTCTAATTCTTCTCGTTCTTTCTGGCATCTAGCTAAGAACCTCTTCAACAACTTTACTTCCTCTTCTATCCATCCTTTTTTCGATTCCAACGGCACAGTTGCCGTCTCTTCTCCTGACAAAGCTGAACTCTTCGCTCAAACTTTCGCTTACTTTTCAACCCTGGACGATTCCGGTGCTGTTCCTCCATCTCCTCCCCCCTCTGACTTTATTATGTCTGAAATTAGAATCTCTTCTAAAGATGTTTTTTCTGCCCTATCTGGGTTAAAATCTAGGAAGGCGTACGGTCCTGATGGTGTTCCTCCTGTTGTTCTTAAGAACTGTGCTTCTGTGCTGACGCTCTGCCTGGGCAAACTCTTTCGTCTTTGTCTATCATCTGGTACTTTTCCTTCCTGCTGGAAGTTCGCTTTCATTCAGCCTGTCCCAAAGAAGAGTGACCGCCCTCAACCCTTCAACTATCGTCCAACCGCTTTGATTTCTTGCTTTTCTAAAGTTTATGAAGCTATCCTTAGTGGGAAGATTCTTAAACACCTCTCTTCTCAGTCTTCTTCAGATCGTTAGTATGGGTTCCAGAAGGAGCGTTCTACTGGCCATCTTTTTGCATAGCTCTCTGACTCTTGGTCATCCTACTTTCGGGATTCCGGTGAAACCTTTGTTATTGTGTACACATATCAAAAGCTTTTGATAGAGTCTGGCACAAATCTTTAATTTCCAAACTGCCCTCCTTTGGTTTCTACCTTCTATCTGTGCCTTCATCTCTAATTTCCTTTCTGGCCGATCTATAGTTGCAGTTGTAGATGGTCACTGTTCCTCTCCTAACGCTATTAACAGTGGTGTTCCTCACGGTTCTGTCCTGTCACCCACTGTTTTCCTTTTATTTATCAATGATCTATTAAGTCGCACTTCCTGTTCTATCCACTCCTATGCTAATGAAGCCACTCATCACTTCTCTCCCCGCTTCGCAAAGCGTCCCTCTCAACAGTCACTCCATGATTCGCGTAGGACGGGTATGGTACACCTGACCTCTGATCTTTCTGCTGTTTCTGATTGGTGCAGAGAAAACTTTGTGGCTTTTAATGCCTCAAAGTTCCTCCATCTGTCTGCTCGTCACAATCTTCCACACAACTATCCCCTTACTTTCAACAATACACAACTCAATTCTTTTTTTAATATTCTTGGCATTTCCTTTTCTCGTAATCTTTCCTGGAATCCACACAACCCTACTTGACAGGGTGGAATGAAGGCTCTTTGTCTCATCAATTCCCCGCCTATTACTTACTGCGTTTTTGCGGACATTCGCCCTTGGCCCCTCCTTCCTGCCTAAAAAAGAAAGACAAAATTTTGATTCGTCTGAAAAAAGTACTTTTTGCTACTCGTTTGCAGTCCATGGAACTCTTTCTTTACACCAGGATAGCCGTCTTCTCTTTGCTTCGCATTTAATATCAGTTTAATTTTCGGTTTTCCTGATCGAAATCCCACTTCATAAAGGCAGCGAGTACGTTAGTGTAGGGTTGCATGAAGGGAAATGGTATGAGGTCAATTGCATTTGTAAATAGAACTGTCATTAGTCACGTTTATAAAGAAATCTTAGAATACTTCATGTTGGAGTATGCAGAACAGCTGTTTGGAGACGAACCATACGAACTATAAAGATGTATAACTTAAAAGTATTGTCAAGGTCATAAACGCATTTGAGATAATATTCTAATTTTTTGGTTCAGAGTTGTATATTGTGGGTTACACTGTTGTATATGTTATCCATACAATATATATATATATATATATATATATATATATGCAATTTTAGGTGCTACTATAGTATGCGGTCTATGTACGATTGGTTAGGTTTAGTCATGATATTTTCGTTAAAACTAACGAAAATATCATGACTAAACCTAACCAATCGTCAAGGGCGATTGACATTGGGATTTAACCAAGCAATTAGTAAACAAGATAAAAAGCTATAATTAAAAGGTAGACCGCCGAATCGTAGGTAGACCGCATACTATAGTAGCACCCAATTTTGGATGTATTCTGTATGTAAATTGAGCTTCCTTGACAGTGCCATCTGCCAGTATGGCGTTAGTATAAGTGGCATTATGAACCCGCATATCAATAGATCCCTGAATTGACGAACTAAATTAACTATTGGAAAATGATGTTGCAATGATGGCTATCACCTAACCACTGAATAAATAATTAATGCAGGAAATATAAACTAATTTCCTTAGCAACGAACCGTTGGTGTACGTTTGCGAGTTAGGTACACATTCGATTCAAACTTCGAATAAAAATTGTCTATAGTCGTAGACACTTTCTTTAAAGTTTTGTACCCCGAAAATTCTTTACGTGTCTACAGCCTCAAACGATTTTGACTTTGAGATTAAGTTTGTACTGAACTTAAACAATTATGTGGACCTCCTACGAAAACAATTTAAAGATGTGTCTACAACTAAAAACAATTTTAGTTTTAGGTTACGTCGTGGCCAGGGTCGCGATACCGCTTCCCGTCGATCGGCGAAGCTAAGCGACTTTGAGTCTGGCTAGCAGTTGGATGGAGAACGGTCCTCCATTTCCGGATTATGTAGGGACCGTTCCGTTTTGTCCGTTCGTTTTCTCATTGTATCAGTTACTCGGAGATACCAGCACGAGACCTCCTCCTCCTCCGTCATATGACCTTAGATGTTGCGAAGGAATTTAAATAAACCCATCATTATATTTTTCAAGACCTTAACTACTGATTAAAGCGCCGTGGAAAGCGATGTGTGGCTTTATCCGTTCTCTATACAGCTTTTTCTTTTTGTCAACAATTCAGCCTTAGTCTGACAGTAACAACGTGAGCGCTGGCCAAGCTATTATTTTCCAAGGTACGCGAGGTACGTGCAATGTCATGTTTGCAGAAATAAATGCTGTAAGAAGGATGTGTAGTTTTATAGTTGCATAAAGAAATGTTGTAGGTAAAATTCCTTTAAAGTCACGGCGAATTTATCCCCAAATCCTAAAGACTTTCAATTTTTTGGCGAGACCATTTTTAATTAACTCTTTGCGATACACACGCAAAAAAAATTATCTTATTTTATTATCTTATTTTATTTCTATTTTATTAATTGTTTTTATTTTTTATGTTTTCTTTCATACGCTAATCTTATTACAATTTGATGGACGGAAAAGGAATATATGTGGTGGTTTTAAGATGATATTAGGACTGAAAAGGTGTTTTTTTTCATTCTTAAATCACTGTGCCTGAAAGGGTTAAAGTTTTCATTTATGTCTGATTCTCGCGCAAATATTTCGTTTTTGAATTCTTACTTAAATCAATCTTCAAAGTGTTAATAAGACATTATTCATCCTACGAATAATGTGAACATCGAACGGTGAAGAAGCAAAAATTTAAATTGTTTATTCTCACGATAAAAAGGCATCGTAATATAAAGTTATTTGCAAGATGTTCATAAAAGACTAAATCAAGTATCAAATAATGAGCATAAACATTTTATAAAAAAATGTATTGTAATTTGTAGGGAAAAATTTTGTATATGTGATAATACTTGAAGGTTTTGAAAATTTAGTAAAAAATTAAATAAACTCCAACCATATTTCTGCAATCATAAAATTGTGGGTACTTATCTTGAATAATAATCATTTTTTTGGTGTAGCGTTCATAGTGTCGTTGTCAACCAACGCTACTTCGTTCACGAAAAAAAACTTTAAAAAGAACATATAAGCCACGCAGCACTTTCCAGGGCTTTCAAACCAGTAATTAAGTTCCAGGATGAGTGACGTGTGAATTCAAATGGGGTCATTGGGCAAAATTATAGGATTTATGCAGAAAACATTATTATGGGTTCATGTGGACCTGCTGGGCCGGAAAGGGTTAACTATAGTTTTAGATACCATTGGTGATGAGACAATGTCTTCTCAAAACGTTTGGATTCATTCGCTAGACTATGTTTAAAACCCGGTTACTTCCGTTCATATATATATATATATATATATATATTATATATAATATATATATATAGCAAACAACCACAGGGAAAAGGAAACACAAAGTCAGAGCGCTTCCGTGATATATTCACATTATCAAGGAGGAACTTTGTGTTTCCTTTTCCCTGTGGTTGTTTGCTTATTAATAAGATCACGTGTTATTTTGTGATTTTAGTGCATATATATATATATATATATATATATATATATTATATATATATTATAGAGAGAGAGAGAGAGAGAGAGAGAGAGAGAGGAGAGAAGGAGCGACAAGCTTGACCTTCGTGAAATGAGGCATCATCGCACGGAACATTTGAAAGGTTGAAAGGTATATACTCATATATTTACAGAGGTTTGACAAAAGTAAATATACACCGCCATCGATTTTGATATGAAAATAAAAGTCAGTAAATGATAATATATTTATTAAATTAATATATTTAGAATGGTGTTGGTTTCCCCTTCAATTATGTAGAGATGACACACGTTCTCGCATTCCACTGATGAGCTTTGCTATTTGTTCTCTTGAGGACAATCATCGTGGTGTCTATTTACTTTTGCCAACGCATTATACATATATATTTATATATGAAAATGTAAACGCTTATTGGCAGACCAAAAGTCTATAATTATGTTTTGATAAAGTTGTTTAACTTATAAAAGATGCAAGGTGATAAGACCTACATCTTTTACGTGGGATTCGGGTTACAGGTAGGGTTTCTTTCCGGATCCCGGGTGTTTTTATTGGATTTGAAAATCCCGGGAATTGGACAAATATCCCGGGAAATCCCGGAATTTTAAAATGACTTAATTTTTAGCCAAATTATGTTAAACCTGCTGCTAAATTATGCTAAATCGCCTAAAATTATGCTAAACCTGTTTCCATTTTATGCTAAAAATATGCTAAATAATTATTTTCATTTTATGGGCTATTTTTAGGGAAGAAAATACATAAAAATGCTCATTTTCTTAATTTTAGTCAGTTTAGCTACTTTTATAATAAATTCTGAATCAAAAAAGAAGAAAAAATGGGTTTAAAAAATTGTGGAGAAAGATATAATTTTCAGTATTCTTTCTACATCAAAAATAAAAAGGCATACTAATGTCACTCACTAAATCATCATAATACATGAAACCATTCTTATTTCCTGAATACGCATGATAAATATTATGTTTAATAAATAGCTACCACTGATTGGTAAACTCAATTCAAGTATTACAATGCAAAAGTGGTCATCTAGGCATAAGTAATTGGTTATCCCAATTCTAAAAGGGTATTTTATCACTGAACAATAAAAAAAATTACCGTTCTCTTAAATATACAGCCATTTCCTGGATTTCCCGGGATCCCGGGAATTGGCTTCATTTTTCTGGGAATTCCCCGGATTTCTCGGGATGAAGAAATCTGCATACAAGGAGAAACTCTAGTTACAGATCGCTACCTCATCTGTACACAGAGAACGATCCCTCATCCAAATACTACACACATCATTTAATATTAACAAGATAGATAGATAGATAAATATACTTATTTCATCATATTAATAAAACGGATATTTACATTTTCTTAAACTTGTTGACCGGTAAAACACTTGTAAAAGCTTTTATAACGAAATTGCCCGATATAATAGAGCGTATAACTAATATTAACCTCTCTCTCTCTTTCTCTCTCTTTTAAACACCTCCAAGTGGGAGACTCTTTAATTTGCCGTAGCAACAACGGGTGATCACCCACGAAACACTTTCATTTTCAGGGATAGATACAGGGACCTCTACTCTCGTGGTGGCACAATACCGCGAAGTATGAATGACTCAAAATATCACTTGCCACATAAACACCTTTCATGTCGCTTAGCTTTGCCGATCGACAGGAAGCGGTGTTGCGACACTAGCCACAACGTAGCCCGAAAGTCCATATGCCAAAATATTAATTATAAAAACTAAAAAATAAAAATATTCTAAGAATGAAACTAGAAGTAGTGAAAAATAGCAATGTCGAAATTAAGTAGAGTTACAAACTTTTTCATACCATGAAGTCCCTACTTTAGATGACATAGGGGCCTATGGCAGTACTGATGAATAGCTTGGATAAGTGTGTTGGCTAAATTTTTAATTCTTTGTATTAGATTATACTGAACAAGTCTTGTTACCTCCGGCTTGGAGGCTAGACACATTGTGTTAACAAACATATGCGAAACTGAGCATCTTGAAGGTAACTCGTGCAGCAGTTTTAAAAATCTGGTATAAAGCAAAGTTACGGTTCTGCCACTACTTTTTACAGGGTGGTCAAACATTGTGAAAAATTTTTGTTCGTGACCATTTTTTTACCCATTTGGTCGAGCAGGTTATATATTTTATATTTTCAAATTTTTAATCACTTTCGCTTGTGTAAATTAAGGGTGTGTGTGGGGGTGAGGACTCTATTAGGGAGTTTAGAGAAAGCGTTTTTTATCGTATACAATGATTATTTTTTCGGGTTTCTTCCGAGTTACGATTTTAATTAAAAAAACTCGAAGTTAAATAAGTCATCCTTTATGCTTCCTCAGATTTTACATATCCTCTGATTTGTTTTAGGTTAGGTTAACCTGAGTTAACCTAACTTAACCTAACCTAACGTAACTTAACCTAAAGAAAGTAGGTCATACAAGAAAAACAGACTTAATCACAAAGTTCGACCTAATTGGTGAAAAACGTGACTCTACTTGGGGATTTAGGCATATATACTATATATATATATATATATATATATATATATATATATATATATAAGGTGAATGTCTTGAAGAAGGAACTTAATCTCTGATAAAACAAGGATATTCTCGATAAACAAATGTTTGTAATGTACGATTATATTTTGAGCATTTAAATCTAGCGTGTGTTCAGTGTGCGCTCGACCGTCAAAGGAGACGGGTGTGTTGCGGTAATTCTCATCGAAAAACTAACTTGTTTTTAAATCTTTCCTTTTTTTTTCCAAGACGTGAGAAACAATTATTATAAAATTTTAAAATTTTAAAAGGAAAAGTACAAAATTTTAAATTATTTTTTTTTTTTCTGAAAACGACACACATTTGCGTTTATTAAAAAGACCAATTATTATTTATTCTTGTTGATATCAATTTTAAACATTTCCTATACAGTGATTGAGCTTTATCCATTTATTCACTGTGAAAAGATTCTAAATAATTCTGTTTGCCAAATATAGATTTAGAATATATTCTAAATTCTAAATAAAATAATAATAATAATAATAATAATAATAATAATAATTTTCATCTAAGTCTTAAATATTCAGGTAAATATCATTGTCTTCTCTTTATATATATTTCTGTTGTTTACAACACATCCTCAGCATCGGCCTGCGTACGACCGGTTTTGATGAAGGAGAGAATTGTTTTCCACTCTCATCCTGCCATCGTACCTGCCACGCTTAGGAATGTGCCAATACTTTTTTTTTGTAACGTAGTTTCAGAATGTTATTGGCTGAATGTAATGAATTAAATTTTTTGGCCTGAAATGTTGAGCGAGTTGTCCGTGTTTGTCCTCCTTTGTCCTACTGCCTCAAGGATGACACAATAGTCATATTCTCTCATTTCAATACAGTGTCAGTTTTTATAACAGATTTCAACTATTTTCAATTCTTGCATCATTCGTGCCATATTTCCACGAAATAATTTCACGCGTCACCATTAATAATAATAATAATAAAATAATAATAATAATAATAATGAGTGACTAAGCCGAAAATTGGCACAGAGCTCAGGCCAACTAGTACGGCCCATTGCTCTAACTCCTGTATTGTTATTACGAGCACCATCGGGAGTCGAACCACCCCTGACCTCGGTGCCTTCACTTCGCTTATAGGGAAACGGTGTTACCGACTGAGCCATCACGGACTCTGCCTACGTGACCACTAAGCTTCATCTTTTGCTTTTTTGGCAAAAAGAATCTTTGGGAAAAATGATCTTTGGGGTTGTTGAACTTCCTTCGTGACATCTGCAAAAGCCATATAACGGAGGGGACCTACAGCTTTACGTGGGATTCGAACCAATATTCCATTAAGGAAGATCTACAGGAGCGCCTTAATCGCTGAAATCCGACCCTAGACTCGAACTCAGGACCTATACGGATTAACAACCCGGCCCTCTACCATTCTTCTGTTGTGAAAATTTCTCTCCCTTCCGATTAAATAATCAATTTTTTTTTTTTTAATTGAACTTTGAAGTTGGCACTATTATCAGTGCCATTAAATTAAATAAACTTTTAACAACGTTAATTGATGCTGAAATCGTTGAAATTATAGGAAATTAATGTTAATAATTAGTTAACAAGAGGTTGTTAAAAGTTTAAACAATACTGCACTCTATGCGGTGTTTCTCAACCGGTGTGCCAGAGGTGCTTCTTAGGGGTGCCGCGAAATCTCACGTATATAATTGATAAAAATAAATAATTGAAATTTGAAAAATTGCTACAAAAATTTGGAAATTTCAAATGAAACAAAAATTCTCCATTTATTACGTCAAAAAAGGAAACTGTTTAGGATCAGTTTGAAATTACGTGGTGTTGGTAGAGAGGGGGGGGGAGGAACCATGTTGAATTGTGGGAGGGGAAAATACTCAGGCGTGCCGAGAATGAAGAACACAGATGGCACTGGGGTGCCTTGACCCAGAAAAGGTTGGAAACTGTATACATATAGAGTTAGGCCATACTGCTTCTATATACAATTAATTATAATAAAAACCAAACAACAGGGTGGAAATAATGTAAAATTCAGATTAAAAACGGTAAACGTATCAAAATAAAAAGAAAACTGCGATTGAATATGCCATTAAGCTAGAAGTGCCACGTATGGCCTTGTCCGAGCAAAATAACCCCAAACTCGTTTATTTTTATTGGTAGCATTATTGACCTCCAAATACAGCTTCCTATCCTTAGAACCCACTCAGAAATTCTGACAGGGGACTGATGGCTCATTAAATACATGACTGTTTGGATTAGGTCGAGTGTTCGACTTCCTTTCTCCCTACCAATGACGTAATTGCTCCAGAGCCTCTCAAAAGCTTTCCTCTGTCATTAAAATTCGAATCTGAAAAATGGCACTGTGTCATTCCCCTTTTTTATTCTATAAAATTTAAAAATAATTACTTTAGATTTTTCATACGAGTCCATTTATACAATGGGCAAGT